>CAJQUW010007577.1:0-338149 GCA_907163375.1 Prostheceraeus crozeri | reverse complement strand
TGGACATCTTTTTGTGTTTTCCGTAAAAAATTGCAAGTGCTAAACAGTAACTCTAAAAACCATCTCTAATCGGAACAAAGCAACTTGAATTCCAGTAATAACAGTATATGTATATTGTTTTTAAGGTCAAACGCTCAGTCATGGTTGTCCTGAAATTAACATCAAGTTTCTTCTCCTCTCAGTCTCTCTTGAACTCGAGTCCACTCGAAAAAGCCATTTTCAGCCGCATGTTGATGTCGCTCTGAATGGCATCCGTAGGATCCATTGAATCGCCTTTTGGCGATACAAGAAATGGTGCAATGTTACAACATGCCTTGACAATCTCAGCAGCGAAGCTAGCAGACTTCACACGAAGCTTCTGTCGCAAACATTGGAAGCGATTCTTCATTATCCCGATGCTGCGCTCAATAATGCATCGGTCTTTCAATGTGAGCGATTGAAGCTTTCAAAATGGCAAACAACAGCAAAGGGGATTGCACAGCAAGTGAGGAATTAGCCATGTCAAGACAGGGATATAGAGTGCTCCAATGATGACGACTGCCAGGGAAAAACGAAAATTTTCATTTGATGCACGGAAAATATTGCTATTTGCGCAAAACTCTGTCATCATTCACGCTCCCGGCCAAGAAAAATTGCAATAAAAAAAAATTCGTTGTTAGGGCCGCAGATAGCATCACATTGAGAAGTGATTCCCATGGCGATCCACAAACTGCTCCTGCATGAACGTCGGTCTTTCAATGTCGATCAGAGTACCAATCAACAACTACCACAGAGCTGAAGCATCCTGCAACTTCATAGAATCCTGTCTGACCTTATTACCAGTCCGACGGGAATGAACATAATCTTTGAACATATTGTTGTTTATACGACGTGACTCTCTGAACGCAGCGACAAATGTCGACTCTGACGTCCCCGGTGCACCCTTTTAACAACATGATAAAAGCTGTTGGTCGCAAAAACGAATGCAGCTTAGATTTTGTTCCTTTGGGGAAGAGAGCATGGTTCCTTTCAGTCTCATGCTTAGGAGAGGACCGATAACTTCCTCCTAATGCTTGCGTAAGTACTCTCTAGCATTCTGAAACGCTGATGAAATCAAGTCAGTGTCAAAAAGCTCTCTGGTTCAAAAATATTCTCGGCCCTGCGGTTTTCAAACTCCCCAATAATATCAAGCAAAGTCATTTATCATGCTTCTGTGGACTGACAAAATTCTACTCTCTTTTATCCAAGAAATTTAACAGTTTTGTCAGCTCCGATCAATGTTTATGAAATTGTCATTTTCATCAATTTTTGATAGAAGATAAACCCAACAGTCCCATTTATTTATCAGTCACCGTTCTGATCTGACCTACATTACGCATGGAAATCTATTTTAAGCTTCAGACATTGATGTTTTAAGACAGCTAGATGCTATCAGTTGTCGGTTTTTATCAGAATGAATTATCAACGATTTTTGTCAGTTTATAGATAATGAACTGCCCTCCGTTTGTTATGATAGAAATAGGTTACTGATATCCAGTTGAGTTTTATCGATTATCAGTGTTTTAATGAATAGGCACCTGGTGTTATAGAGCATAGGATTTCGGAAAACAAAATATCCGCCTGAAAAATTAGTGTTATGATGTAATCAAATGGCAATTTTTTTCGCTGTGTCCGCTTTACAGCCGCAATCTCCATACTAGTAGTCTCGGTAATGCAATATGTGTAATGGAAGAAACAGCTTGTCCTGATAGGTGACAACATAGTGCATCCGAATCGCAAGAAATGGTCCAATTTTTAGTCATTGTCAATTAGAAACTGTCAATTAGTTTGAAACGTCGTTCTGCGTCAACACGCCCGACTTTCTTAACTGCATTAAAAGTAAAGAAACTGGAACATTTGATCGCAGCCAGAAGGAATTTATCTTATATTCTACGAATTAAATAAAATGAAACTATTATTTGGTTTTTACGTCACAGTAACATTAATGCCGACGTTTCATACAGAAAGTAGCCAAGATTACATAATAACTCTGTGCTTGAAAAAGCTGACTTGAAATCTGTCTAGCAGTTGGCAATGAAAATATAGAACTCCATAATTCACCTGTAATCAAGATTGACACTAGCTAAAGCACAAAAGTGACTACTTTTGAATATCTTGACATGAAAGAAAATGTCCTAGTCTGGTCATCGATGAATTAAATTGTTTCCCAGCAAATAGTCCGCTTGATTGATAATTTTTCCTCATGTTAAAAGAAGTCGAGAAAACCGTGATGTTTGCGCGTAACAGAAAATTCACATTGTGTTCATTGACTCGTCCGAAATAGACATTATTTTTAGATATATTTTTACCCGCCAATTTCAAAGTACATTATTTTTGATAAGTAAAACCTGAATCGCCAACCTCATGGGTACTGCGTCAATAACAGTCTTCAATTTTGTGGCTATACTCTAACCGGGGAAGGGTGTCTGCGCTTTAAAGCGAATTCTTTGTCAAAGTGGACGCAGTCCTACCATTGATTACAACTTGACACTCCCTACACACAGCTCGTGCTTAAGAAAAGGCAACTTTAATTTATATAATTCAATTTATTGCAGTTGGTCTCCCCGCTAACCAGTGCCCAAGTGCACTCAAAATTGTGATTTGTGTGCAAGAAATGTCATTTTTTCAGTTTTCCCTGAAACACTTGACACACAGTGATGCGGACAAATTTACGGAATATTTATGCACACATTCAGACTGCAATGATGTTCATACTATCAAACGTGGTTAGTTCATTTATGATGTGAGTCTCCTGGAGGAAGGTTATCCACTGTATACTGAAGTCTAACCCCCCTTGGAACACTAGGATTTCTGAATATCTAGGGTAACTGCATCATAAAGCATGAGTCCTTTTCGCATTTAAAACTGTAAAAGCTGTACTCTATTTATTCGAAAATAGAAGTTTGATGAAGTGAAAACTCATAATTTTGTCCATAGCCACGCTTGTTCACTGAAGTGGTTTTACAACAAGAATGCAATGCGGATATAGCTACAGGGCAATGAAATGATGGAATGAGCGAAGTTAAATAACGTCATGCTTAACGCAGTGGAATTCTTTTCACATAAAGATAAAATAAAATTCTTCTAAAATTATACTTGCTAACCAGATTACTAATAAAACATGCAGTAGGTAACACCGGACAATCTGCAAATCTTGCAAACTGTGATTTAAAAATGAGAAAGTGAATTATAAGTCAGAAATAATTAGTAGTTAAACTAGCTAGCAAGAGACGAAGGAGTCGAGTTCTCAAAAGGATATGGGATATAGAAGTAGGTTCGGACTATTCTTCGTCTCTGCTAGCTGTTTACTTTATTTCTTTGACTTCTTAATCACTTTTGGCAGATTTGCAGATTTGTGTTACCTACTGGGATGTTTTTTACTAGTAATCTGGTTTTAGCAACCAGTATAAATTTTAAGAAGATTTTATTTTATCTCTATGTGAAAGAATCCACTGCAGTTAAGCATGACGTATTTAACTTCGCTCATTCCATAGATTCATTGCCTTGTAGCAATATTCCGCATATGCATTCATGTTGTAAAACAGACTCAGAGGAAACGAAGCGGTGGCTATGGACAAATTATTTGATAGTTTTTTCACTTGATCACAATTTTATCTTTATAGGTTGCAGCCAACAGCTAAAATTATTTGCGAAATGGAAAAAAAGTCTTATTTTCTGATTCAGATATCTATGCTATGTAACAGAATTATCTTATTATCGAATTAGCAAATCTTTTGCAAGTTCATTAAAAGAACTTCTAAGTACTGCACATATGAATAATCACCAATCCATGCATTTAACTGCAAACTGTTCATGAGTTGTGTTTTCGTTCCGCTTTGAATTTATGAGAAGTTTTGCGACAGACATTTTGGCATCGTTAATGACAATTAGATGCACAATAGGTTCAGTGGAGATAAGTATTTTATGAGAATCAATAGGAAAACTTTCTATTTTACGAATTTCATAGATATGGAGAAGTCAGAGGTGTTTTGTGGCACGGTGACATGCCGACGTCCTTAAACTGCTCGAGTGTACTGAAATTTAGCATAAATATTTTTCACTCAACTTGCCGCCGCCTCATCGACGCCATCAACCAAAAGATCGAATTTCTATTGCAAATGATATCAATCACATCATCGCAATTATTTTTTTAAACAGAACATGGTGCCATGCAACGAATAAAGCTTCTAGTTATGATGATATTTATTAAGAAAATGCTGCATGCTCGAATAGAAAACTTTGAAATTGCAGTCTGCCCTCGATGATCCCTTTATATAACGCTCACAAAAACTAAGATGAATTCCTTCATTGGAGTGAATTCTTGTGTTATATTTAGCAGTTAAATTCTTCATTCAGGCCTTTTTCTACGTAAAGAATGCTTGAAGATAGAATTTGCTACTTTGTTGCAAAAGGAAATTATGCATCCGAGCAAAGTACAAGACAATTGAGAATTAATGCATTTGGAAAATAAGTCGAGGAATTTGCTATCTCTGTCTGTGTAACAGAAATATGACGCTTTTTGTTGTACATGTACTATATTTAGGTGATAAAACTGTGTAACATTGAACGTATGTAAATGGTATGTGCAAAGGGTGCGTCCATTGAGTTCGAAAAAAGAAATTTTGATGGATATAAACAACCCATCCGATCTCTATGGATACGTCCCAGGAAAATCTTGCATAATTAAAGGCGAATCTACGTAAGTATCAATGCAAAGAATCCGGATGGGAATGAGGGGAACGCATTCCTGATATGAAAATGTACAAATGGTCAACCTTATCAATTTTCTCTTCTGAAACATGTTATTCAAACCATCATATAAAAAGGAAATCAATGGTGCGTAAACGTTGTCTAAATTTGTCTCTTTCACATCCTAAAAATACCATTGATGTAAATCTTTACAAGTGCGAAACTGAACATACTGTCGATGCATTCTAGTTACGAGATACACAAATTATTACAGTGTCAGTCTGTCTGACATCGTCAGTTAGTCTAAAGGATATTTTCGACTACAACAATTTAAGCACTTGCATGCTTGGTAGCCGTGGACAGTGCGTTTCTTCATACAAGAGCACATCAGTGCTGCTCACGGTGTGCCAGGAGAGGTGGTTTCATTTTTTAAATTTCCCAATATATTTCTCGACGGTTTCTGATGTACTTTTGTATGAAATTTTCGAAAATCATGGTTTAAAACTTATACAACCAGAAACTTTTCGAGAAAATTACGAAAATTCAAAATGGTGGACAGAAAAACCGAAACTAAATTCTGGTGTTGGATTTAAAGAATTCCCAAGGATTTTGTCAGCACTTTCCTATGTAGTTTGACCCACTCTCTCCAAATATAATTGTCAAAAAATCATGCGATTTGCCCTTTTCGAGAAAATTACGAAAATTCAAAATGGCGGGCATGAAACCGAAACTGTAGACTGGGACTGCATTGAAAAAAGTCCCATTTATTTCGCGAACAGTTTCCTGTGTAATTTGACCCGCTCTTTTGAAAGATACGAGTAATTGCTAGAAAATCATGTGATTAGCCATTTTCAAGAAAATAACTCAAGATTAACCATTTTGAAGAAATAAATTCAAAATGGCGGATATGAAACCGAAAATACATTCTGGTGCTAAACTAAAAAAGTCTCAATTATTTTGCAAACAGCCTTCTATGCAGTTTGATACTCTCTTCTCAATTATCACTGCTGGAGTATCATGTGGCTTTGCACTTTTCGAGAAATGAGAAAAATTCAAAATGGCGGACATAAACCGAAACAGCAGTCTGGGTCTCGATTAATATTCATTAAGCATTAACAAGTCGTAGGTTATAATAGGTTCCTAAAATTTCTTGGAAGTGTCATGTTCTCTTGGGTGCAAACCAAAAATATGTGAATCAGTGGTCTGCATCAGATCGATCAGACCTCCTAGACTTGTTGTTGATGCATAATGAACATTAATCGAGACCCAGACTGCTGTTTCGGTTTCATGCCCGCCATTTTGAATTTTCGTAATTTTCTCGAAAAGGGCAAATCGCATGATTTTTTGACAATTATATTTGGAGAGAGTGGGTCAAACTACATAGGAAAGTGCTGACAAAATGCTTGGGAATTCTTTAAATCCAACACCAGAATTTAGTTTCGGTTTTTCTGTCCGCCATTTTGAATTTTCGTAATTTTCTCGAAAAGTTTCTGGTTGTATAAGTTTTAAACCATGATTTTCGAAAATTTCATACAAAAGTACATCAGAAACCGTCGAGAAATATATTGGGAAATTTAAAAAATGAAACCGCCTCTCCTGGCGCACCGTGGACTGTGAATGGTTTATCAAACAAGCTTGTTGATATCCAGAATCAGGGCTGTGGAGCCGATGCGTTATATCATCGGCTCCGGCTCCACGACACTGATGTGAAAGGCTCCGGCTCGGCTCCGGCGCCGACTTCAAATTCAGGTTCTATCTATGCTGGTTATCCTGGATCCGTTGAACGGGTTTTTTGGATAAGGGTGTGGCCTTTAGAGGCTTGCTACAATCATCAAATTAGTTTTCATTAACAAGCAACGACTTAAGTTAATAATAAAAATGATAATAGCCTAATATAATGACAAATAACATACTTGTCATATATTTTTGCATGAATTGACTATCTCTGAAAGATAAAATAAAGTTATAGCCAGGATTGGTTAAAGTAGATAAAGATCTCCCGCACTGGCTAAATATAAATTGGCCTAGCCTGCAACCAGTCTACTACGAGGCTACATTAAATAAGACCACATGAGTGATGATGATATACCTAATTAGCCGTCACAGGGGCCGAATAGTAGTATAAGCTTTTTAACAAAGCTTGAATATGAAACTGGATAGCGTATGCCTCTAAATAGCTTATAGGGCCTGTATCTACTCGAACATGGAAAGGGTATCGGCTATATAGCCAAATATATCAATAAAGATATCAATTGCTTTATTGAATATTAAAGTGTATATAGGCTAGCTTAGGTTGTTATTGTTATTTGTTATTGCCTTTATTCAATAGTCTGTTAGTCCATGAATAATATGATCGGTGGGTAGCCCACGACTCATCATCTGTAGAAATTGTAATTTAGATAGCCTCATTGCAGTGTAGGCTAGAAATGTACAATTGAAAATTATACTTAAAAAATAAAAATATCTAATTTAGGACAAGTTTTGTAATTCTATGCAGCATACTTAATAAGTTAAGGCCTAACTTACATTATATTAATTTCGTATTTTTCATTATGGCGTAAAGTTGCACTAAATAATTCATCAATGATTCATGTATATTGTTATATTCAATTTATGCATAACACATTACCACTATTCCTCTGATGATGGTTAGGCTGATGAAACTGAACTCGGAGTATCACACAGTATGTTGCAGGGTAATATGTTGCAGGGTATGTTGCATAATAAAAATTTGACTGCGAGCACCGAGCAGAAATCCCATCTACTTTGCTAGCTTTCGAATGCGCGTGCGGTTTAATGTCACAGACAATAGAAAAGGGAGGTCAAAAGGCGCCTTTATTGAGAGCGTCTCAGTCTTTTTTTATTGTTTACATGTAAGTCAGCATGATATCAGCATAAAGTGTTGACAGACGGAAAAAATAATAATGAAAATTCTTGAAATCCACAGGTCTATGACATTTGGGGAAATATTATTGCACGATACGGCTCTTGTGCAGTCCTCCCCCCCCCATTTTTTCTCTGGTCAAAAGATGCAGCACCATTGGATTCCGTTTCAGCATCACCGGTTTGAGTGAAGCATTCCGTGCTGATGTAAAAATCTACGTGGGTAATTGCGATGTCATGGTCGCAAACTTTGTCAGCAAGTCAACATTGTAATTTGCCTTCGGGTTTTTCGCATTGAAATATACCCTTTGAATTTTGAATTCAAAGGAAATTCATTGTGAATGAGATACCTTTAAAATAATAGGGCGCTACTAGAAGTGGCTGGGTCGCTTATTGCTATAGCCATGTGAGGACTTGTAGTCAGGTCATTCGTGTGAAGAGTTATCCCTCCAATCAAAATTGATCAAATTGAATAATCGATTGTTTTGAAAAATGTAGGTGGGGGACTGCACAAGAGCCTACAATACAATCTAGGGAAATTGGCATTGTCACAGATGCCAGTAGCTTCTGCCAGTAGCCATACCGATAGATGATAGCCTACATAGTAACCGTATTAGATTTAAGACATTGCGCAAGAAATGTAGCTATATTATCTTTGCTGACTGAACTGGAAATGTGTACATAAATGACTGGCGACTTGTCTCTAAGAACCTACAATCATCTAGTTAGCATGCATATAACAAGTCTTCAAATTAATGGATTTTGGAGAATACGTTGTCAATATGGAAATTAGTCTTACGAAACATATGCAATAAAAAATATTACACATGTGTGTAAATATATAATAAATATAATACAAAAGAAGGCGGCAACTGCAAAGAAAGATATCATGGAGGACAGATCATTGGTATACTTAAAAGACATATCTTTAGATTTCAAATGATTTAATTTTTTTATGATGCCAATTAATAACTTTCAAAATTCTAGATTTATATCAAAGCTCAAACTATCGGAGCCGGAGCCGGAGCCTTTCTGATAAATCGGCTCCGGCTCCGGCTCCGACCAAAACCATCGGCTCCTTAAGGCTCCGGCTCCGGCTCCACAGCCCTGTCCAGAATACCTGAACAGCGGACTGCTCTGTATTATCCTAAAACAAATACTATTTATCCTGACTTTTCCGTGCGAATGACAATGAAAGATTTCACAGAACCGTATCGCCTACTAAAAAATAGAGTTTGTGTTATTCTGTTTAGTATTTCATAACATTATTGTAAAACCCCGTAAACCTTGAGAGACTAAAATGAGCTATATTTGCTTTTTACTTAGTAGCGCAAAACGAGGATTACGTGTGGTTTACTTTTAAAATTTATTTTCAAATTTATGATGAAACTGACAGTTCAGAAACAAAATATAAAGCAAGCTAGAGAATTGTAAACTTCGAATCATTGACTATGTACTCTGCTATGTACTCTTATTCAGTAATCAAGCATGTACTTGCATTATGTTCCATAATGCTGACGTCAGATTTTCAAGTCACGGTTTAGTATTGGCAAGAACGAAGATGTGAAATTGAAAGAGTTTCGCTATCAAGACAATTATTAAATTAATCTCATACATCTGCGAGTAAGAACTGCGTTGTACCCAACCAAGTGAAGCTGCATTCGGCATAAAAAGTATCTCTAAGCTGTCTAAGATGTTAATGTCTTAATGTTAATGTCAAAGCAAACGTGTCTGTTCTATGTCAGTGTAAACGTGCTGAGTGCATCCAACGTGGAGAACGTAAAACAAGGTATGCTGTGTAGTTTGTATTCCATAAATTTGGAAATCGCCTATATGATTCACGATGCAGATATCACAAAAAAGCATCCGCGCAGACTCGAGTGGTGAGAATTTGAATAAAAAATGATTTCAAAAATGAGACTTTCACGGACTGATGTCACACCATTTGACTGCTGCGAATCTGTGCGTCTGATGAGTTCTAACAAAATGATCTAACAAAATCTATGAGAGGCAGATTGAAGTTTTCGGTAAATTGAGATTTTCTGTTTCCTATGATTAAGTGCTTAACTCCAGCAACAATTATTGGCATGGAATCTCTTCAAGTAATTTCACAAAATCCTATTATATTCATGGACTTTTGTCTGTGAAGCTAAACACGTTCAATTTTAATGAGCATCATTATGTCGGCAGATGCAGTTTTACCATATTTAACCAGATTCCCGCATAGTACATCACCAATCAGAAGCCTGTTCATAATTCATGTACAATTGTACATAGATAGCCAACAAGAAATAACTTGAAGACATCGTTCTCGGCGGAAACTCGTTCTGGCAACCGGACTATTTCTATCAATTGCGGTTGCTGCTCACAAAGCTTCATGAAGATTGAGCTTTGTCATCAGACAGACATTGAAGAAATTATACTTCCATTATCTCCGTGAAATCATATTTATCGGTGGCCAAGTTGCACAATTTGCCGCATTTGAAAAGATACAAGAATTAATCGCATAAATTTTGACTCAAGTGGAATTAACAAACGTTACTTCAAATTGTCAGGCAAAATGTGTGATTTGAAGCCGGGACCCGCCTTCCAAGAGTTGCTGTCTTTTTGTTAAACTATAGTTCGTTTGTGAGGACGCAGCTTAAACAGCTAGATAACGCAGTCATAGCGAAATTACCGTACAAGTATCCAGGCACCATCAAAAATTAATTGCAGTTAATAAGTTGCAATTACCTAATTGTTGCCATCAAAAAATTGCAATGTGATAATTGATTAATTTGTAAAATATAATAAAATAGTATGAATTAATGAACGCTGTTTGTGCTTGGAATTATGCACAGCACATTATTCACAGAGCCCTTCTTCCATGAGGCCGAGTTCCATTTATTCCACTCTCATTCTTTTTGTGCTAAGTGTTCAGCAAATGTACCTATTTTAAAAGACCTAGGTTTGACCCGACCAAGATTTGGAACCACAGTCTCCCGGATGCAGAGACATCTACTACCCTATCAGTGATGAAGTCAAACACCTTCACTATCGTACTTCTGCCATGCAGACTGCAACGACAGAGTCAATAAAAAATTCGCCGATATATCAGTGAGTTTTCTGACTTAGGTGATGGTAATCAATTGCATTGTCGACTGTGTATTACCGTTGTTAATCCACGAAAAACAGAGACTTTGTCCTTGCTCACCGAAAGTCGAAGAAACATGCATCAGCATTACAAAATCGACAAAGTCAGCAACCGCAAAACTGTCACCAGCCGCAGCTAAATCAACAATCAAAGAAGATTTCTTCGATCGAGTCACTAAAGCGTTCCTATCAGCTGACATCCTACTGAAGAAGCTCAATAATGTTCAACTCTGAGATTGATTCATTTTGATGAAACCTGTATGGTAAATACATCATCTTAGTAGTCGATGTAGAAGAGGAAATAGAGGAAGTGAAGAACTACATCTGCTCGTACATGGGACAGGAAGTGAACATGGAACGAAATCTAGAAAATGAGATCAATCAGCGAGCAAGAGCGGGATGGAGAGCATTCAACTCGATGAAGGATGTACTGAAATCCAACATCGACACAAATACCCGCTCAGATCTGTTCAACAGTACAATCTTGTCTGCAATGTTATAAGCGATCGAAACGTGGGTAACAACAAAGAATGAGGAACAATGTTTGGCTACATACGCAAAGAGCCATGGAGAGAACTATGTTAGGACTTAGGAATATCACTACTCCAACATGTCAAGAACGAAGACATCAGGAACAGAAGCAGAGTCAAGGATGTCATTGAAGAGTACCGGAAGAAGATGGACAAGCGCAGTGGCAGTGTGGTAACCCACGAGAACAGATAGGACCAACAGGAAGGCCGCCGAGAAGATGGGAAGACGACCTCACCAGAACGTTTGGACCAACATGGAGAAGAATAGCACGATCGAGAGACAAATGGAAGAAATGCTGTGACCAGCGATGCCAACCCGGCATCCGATAGTCTGGTCGGTCATGGTAGTAGTCGATGAAAGTGAAGTTCGTGTTCAACGACGTGTTTATGTTCTACGTGGAACAACCGACTGTCCTCAGAAAACATGCTTGATCTTATCCAAATCTCATGATTGTACCACCGAACAGTGATGTAATTTTGTCAGTGCGTGGACGACTCATTCGGCAACTGGATTGCCCAAAGGAAAAAAATATTCTAATGCAAGCAAATGCGGGAACATATATATGACTGCTGCGGTTGGGAAATTGGACACGGTCGACGGGAATGAGGGTTAAGGGACAAAAAATACAACCCCTCAAACGAGATGTTTAATTGATAATTCACCTACTAGGGATTACATTTTGGGTCATATGAAAAAGAAATATCGAGCTCATTTTTGGTATGACGTCATTTTTTGTTTTTTTGCCAATTTGAATTTCGAATTTTATATAATGATCCTCCAAAGTAAGTTTACCAAAAAAACAAATCGTTTATCAATGAATAATATATCAAATAACGATAGAAATAGATGCATGATGTATTATGAAATAATTGTCAACTGTGTTATTACAAATTGTTCTGATGTATTAGGTTGATATACTACTTATAATAAGAAATGAGTCAACTTAAAAACTTGAAATTATAGAAATATCATATCTATCCTCTTAATGTACTTAGAAGATTATTGCATCGTTCACAAGTATGAAGAGCCTGTACCCAAAAATGCGACATGTCCGCTTGCGCAGCCCATTTTATCCATAATTGTGATATAAAAATCAAGTCACACTTCTCGACTGTGGACGACTTTATTGCCCGTGTGAAGGCTGTTGTCAAAAATAAGAATCGACGTGCAATGTTCGCCGACATTGCATCTCCACCCACAGTGTTTGTAACCCGATGATCATCATCGCTGAGAAGAGCTCTATGCTATTCCAGAAATCTCCCCATGATGAAAGAAATAGTGAAGAGTTATGAAGAGACTGGAATCCTGGTGGTGAAGGCCAATGAAGCAGTCAAAGAAACAGTCGACGTCTGAACTCCTCCCTATCAGACGCGATTACAGAAGATCAGTAAGAAGATGCAAAATACACAATCTTTCAATTTTGGACAGAGGTACAACACAGAATTATTGGAAGGAGACTTGGAATGGATGTGTGCCAGATCCATGCATGAAGCATCGACTTCCAGACTGGCTTTGTTGATATTATAAACACTGTCGGTGACGATTTTTCTCCCGATAAGTTTATACAACTGCAATCTTGTCAAGCGAAAACAGCTTGTGTGGAAAGATTGTTTTCAATGTTAAAAAAGGCGCTTTCTCCAGACGGACCGCTTCTTCCTGAAAATGTTCATAGATACATTATATTGTATTTCAATTATTCCCAATAGTCTTTCGAAAGTTTTAAGATACTTGACATTTTCTATCTGCAAGGCTTTGAATCTAATATTGGCGTGAACTTTGATCGATGATCGCTATTGCATCTTTTTGTGATAACATTTTCTAAAAGAGTTGCCAAAAACAACAATTTACAATTTTCGGGTGCAAAATATGATGAAAGTTTTTGCAAAAAATTATTGACCTACACTGTAAACTGTAAACCGTGAATTTCAGTTGAAATAACAGCTAAAAGTAGTTTCATGGTTTTTTTTCAGTCTGAACTGTAAATATATGTAAAAACAGACATCTGTTTTATCTGTTATGAATGGATATTAGCTGTTACGTCATCACTCATCATGTTATGGCGTCATCATTTTGACAGATATTTACGAATATATTCTGTGAAGTTTAACCGTTATTTTAACTGTTTTTAGCGGTGTACAGTTTACAGTGTAGATTGCAATACTGAATCAGAAGCAAGCAGTGACAAGCAACATGCATATTCTGATGTATGACATGAACCGGACTATTGTCTCGGTTTAATTTCTTCAATTTATCTCTTCAATATCTTCAATTGGTCTTCAATTTATACGATTGAATTATCTTTGATTTAACATTCAGCGTCTTTGTTCTTTATATTGATTTTTACATTGATTTATGTATTTATTGATTTAACAATTGCTTGTACCTGGGATACAAATCTTCAATATTGTCTCGATGTTTGTCAGAGCTGCTTATCACTTGATATGTCAATTTCGTTGTCTGTACACAAATATTTTGTTACTTACTTACATATTCTGTGCTAATTGAATAGAATGATATTGTTCTTAGGTCTCAGATGATTTTTCAAACATCTTGTCATGGACGACGGAAGACGATGAAGGGGACAGGGCACCAAAATTCAGAAGGGCACTGAGTTTTTTGACCTCAATATAATTGTGGAATATATTCTAAAATGCTGCTGATATTGAAAATAAAATTTAGGTGTGCGTAAATACATGCACATCATATGCCATATCAGGCGTGTATAAGTTGAATAAACTTTAAGAAACGACAGAATATACCGGGCATTTGCAACAGTTTTCTCTTGTGCTTCTGTACACGTCCTGCCTGATGCAGTTTGGTATTATCACGGCTTATTTGAAAATTTCAATACAGTCGCTTACTTCTAAATTTTCCAGTATATCTTCAAATACTATGAAACTAGCATCATGTTTGAATAAGCCTATCTATTATCTTATCTTAGCCTTAATGCAAAACTTCCCTTTTGTAGGAAATAATCTCAATTTATTAATTTGCTGTCATCACAGGGATGCTACTTTCAGGGAAGCCATGCCTCATGCACTGGTTGATACATCTATGAAACTCGCTTTGATATGTATATTGTGTATGTATATAAATCAATCGGTCATTTAGAGGCAAAGTAGGCCTACTGTGGAATAAATAGCAATGACTAACACAGGTTCTTTATGCTTAAGACCCTCCACACTGCCATACTGAAGACCCAAAATACGTGTAATACTGAAAAAGGGACCGCTCAAAGCTTTGAGGGGCACCGGATGCTAGGGATAGGGTCTCCATAGAGTCACAATGGACTTCCAATACTGAAGGTTCATTAAAACTGATAAAGGGCTGATAAAATTACACCTCACTTGCCACGGTAACAATCGCTGTAGATTGCATTCCATCATTTTTTTAGCTATCTCTGAACAATTAGATAACTCACAGTCGCTTAGCTGTCGTAGACAGATATTATCTAGTATCATAGACAAATTAGCTAATTCCGATTTTTACTACGCTTTGCGTCATCGTTTTCACTTGAATGAGATTGTGTTTAACAAAAACAGTGGAAAGTGATAACTTGGCAATTTATCGGCAATCTTTGGCTCTGTCAAATCAATGAGATCATTTTGAACATCAATTGAATTAAGGGAGGAGGGCATGAAAAGCTGTTATTTTTTAGGGGGCACGTGGCCCCTCCCGGTTCCGCCGTGCCTTCATCTTTTTTAAATACTCTAATGAATTTAATCAGCAGGGTACCTAGCATCAAGAATATCATGTATCACCAAATTGACAAAATTTTTTGAAAAGTGTGAAGTTTCACGACATTTTCAGATTTTTAATGCGAAATTTGATGAAGTATTAATCGAAACACAATTGGCTTAGGTCACACATGGTTGTGCATTCATTGATGAATTCTGCGAAGATGTTGGTGATCTCAATTGGTGAACTATTTCTCGGAGGTCTGACAACTTCTAAACTAAAAATCTGAGGGACTAGCTTTATCTATATATACAGGCTCTTTATGGAGAACTTGTGCAGAATGATCGGAATTCTTCGAATCAGAAGTAGTTGTGGCGAGCGAAGCATTTTGAAGGAATTTGAGCAATCCACAGTATACGAAAGACTTTTTCCCTATTCCAGTAATGTATCAATATTTTTTCCAATTAATAAATAATTAATATGGTCTTTTGTCCAATTAATAAAGTCTTTTGTGTGCCTTCGTTTTGAATTAGTTTGTACTTCTAGTAAGCTGAAGCGCTTTAAGCAATCTGATTCTGTGGTATCGAGTGCGCCTGAGTTGTGGAGGACATTTCCATGTTCCTGGAACATGCTAGGGTGTTGAGGGTGCGTCAGTTGTAATTGCACAAACAATCGTGCAAACTCACGCGGAAAAGATGTTGTATTAATTCGCTTAACGCAAGTTTTTCCTGGAGCGCATTCTTTCCGTATAGCGTGATATTACCGTATCCAAAATCAACAAAACTCAATTCTTCCTACTCATGCAAAGTCTATCAAAATATTATTGCTTTAGGACATTTTCGTGGTGTAGAGAAATCTATGATGAAAAAGGAAATAGCAAAGAGAGAATTGTGATAGAATTGATTTCATTTCTTGAAGTTCACAAAGCCATATTCGAAGCTGAATTCTTTTCATTCCTGCAGTACTTGCATGTATTCGTTCGAATGATTCAAATTTACAAACATTCCAAGTAATTAGGTGTGACAGCATTCATGAGTGAAATATTTCATATGGCTTTGGAGAGGTGGTAGATAGAGCTGTTTGAGCGTGATAATTAGATATCACTAGTTCAAAAAATATAGTAACACATTTTCGAAGAGCACTGAACAGTGCATGATTAGCAGCTTGACTCAGTGTCTCTTTTCCTTTATTGAAAATTGGTTTATTTTTCATGTTCTGAATAATTTCTTCGCATAAGTGATAATGCTGAATGATTGGACTATCTGGTGTTCAACGACGTCTAGTGTGCTTTATGTCATACTTCATTTCCATTAACAGGACGAATGCAGAATCCCATCCCCTTCAAAGTTTTGATGAGAGTTCGGTGGATTACTTGGGGGGGGGTGGAATGATCTGGAATACTTCTCACTGAACACGCATCATGTGAGAAAATCCTGTTGATGGCAACGTGGAACAGGGAAAGTATACCACACTTTTTCTGATAAGGTTCTATTAAAAGCTTCCATACATACTTGGCTGGCTGCGGATAAAGCTCGAGGGTGGTTACTATTAAAAAGTCCCGACCATACAGTGCGTATATAGCAGATAGAGTGTCAACTCATAAAAATCAGCATGCAGTGATGATTTTTATATCAGAAGATTCATTTTTCTGCGGAGATTACGATCCTGCGGTCTTAAAAATATTTTATCATTTTTTATGAAGCTAAATTTCTGTAGACTATTCCTGAGTTTAGATACCAGCGATTTGGCACATGTATAAATAGCATGCAACCATGTTGGATATCAAAAGGAATGAACATTTACTAACATAGTCCGGCAGGCAGAACGAGTTTCTGCATGGAACGAGGCCGAAAATGAGACTTTCACAGAATGATGTACACCCTATGCCTACTCCGAATCGGTGCGTCTGCCGAGTTCTAGTGAGTTCCTACTTTTATCAGACAGGATCCAAGAAAAGCACATGTAAATTCAATGGTACGCAGATTGCAACTTTTGGTTGAAATGAAATTTTCTATGTTTTCACTTGTCAACTTGAAACTATTGAGTCTAGAGTCGCAATTTTTGACATGGAATGTCTTCAGGTCATTTCCTATGATGTGCATGTGCTGTTATCATGCTTCTGATCGGCAATGTATGTGAGAATGTGGTTCAATGTGGACAAAGTTGCTCAAAATGTTTGTGTTTGCCGACATTAAGAGGCTCGCCAAATCTAACTGTGTTTGGCTTTATAGACCGGGGTGCATGAACATGAAAGGAAATGACCGGATGACATTCCATGTCAAAAATTATGACTTTGGGCTTAGCACTTTTCGTTTAATCAGAGAAAACATAGAAAATTTAATTTAAACAAAAGCTGGAATCTGCGTCCCATTGGATTTACAAGTGTATTTCTTTGATCTTGTCTGACAAGAAGAGGAACTAACTAGAACGCGGCAGACGCACCGATTCGGAGTAGCCAGAAGATGTACATCATTCTGTGAAAGTCTCACTTTCGGCCTCGTTCCCTGCAGAAACTCGTTCTGGCTGCCGGACTAGCAGGTGTCTTAATAAAGCGGAAACTAAGTTGATTATCAAAGACATTTCATGAGCCGCATTATAATACAAGTCTTCAGGGGAAAGTTGAGATCTCATTGCACTTCCTGTCTAAAATTTCAAGCTTAACACAATTTTCCTCGACTGAAGTTAATTATAATCATCGTCTTCGATTATGATGTTTTGCTCCTTCAGTGGCAAGTAGCTTATGATATGATCACGCTAAGAAAGCACTCTTTAGGCTGAGCACTAAAGTATGGCCCCATCGAATTGCTAATTTAACAAACATTACCTCTCCAAGGTTGTCATGACACGGAGAATTTGCAAAATACTATCCCCTCCGTGTTGCTATCATGATCAGTCCAATTCAGTGTTAATTTCTTCAAAACTGCAAAAAATCTCACATTTGGTAGTGGGTCTCAACTCGAGTTCATCTAATAAAATAGACACTGCACACGCATTGGGTTTAATTAATGCTAACTTACTACTCTACCTAATATTTTACGGTCCAGAACTTTGACAGTTTTATGAAAACCTCAATTTTTGCTGTTTTTCATGCTTATGCATTCGCTATTTCCAATGTGATGATATTGACGATACAACATTTACTCTTTCGCAAACTCATTAACATAACTTAGCAAAGTCGAATACCATATAGCCGATTCTCTTTACACGAAGGCGGTGCGCAAAGACGGGTTCACATTGTCTATGGTGTAGCTACTGCACTTCTGCTGTGCCTTACTACCATAATGGATGAGCAAACCCAATGACCGAAATACAAAAAAGATACACAAAAAACAGAAAAGTTTGGCTAGTTTGAACAGTACAGCCATATGTCATTGCCATTTTTCAACCGGATCAGGTTGATTCTACCTGAGTCCGATCCAGTTGATTATACCCATTCAAACTTTGAAACCGACTACGCAATACATTTCGCATACTTGATGTGCTTCAAATAAATATCACATGATCGTTTGATTTCGAAATGAAGACACTGCAAAAATCATTTAAAAGAAAAGTGATGCATTTATTTGAATGTACGGACGCATCGTTTTGTCATTTGAGTGAGCCAATATTTTTCCTTGCCGCATACTTTTGTACAAGATTTTAGCTCAATGTTTAAAAAGGGTTCTAAATCACATTTAATATCTTAATGTCAACAAATAGCGAAATGATTGCGATGAGCACTCATCAAGATATCATAAGCTGTGAGAAACTTGGTAATGAACCCCGTGAATATCACTTAGTTTCGTCTTGTCTTCAAATTTGTGATATTCGTGCTTATTCGACTTTAATTGACATATCATTTTGCTTGATTTTGTTTTATCAATCTAATTCGTTTCGTTCTACTTCGATTAGAATGAAATTCGAGGTTCAAAGGAATAAATCATCAAAATCTTCATATCCATTATTTACGACGCATGTGAAACCATCGCGACCAAATTAAAATGTTTGTACTTTGAAATCAACAAATATTTTGCGACCTCTAAAAACTCTTCTCCCTCAAGGTTTGTTTGGATAAATTTAATTTCAGTAATTGCGAACATCAGTTTGAACATGGAAATCAATCCATGTGCTTTGTAAAGTTGAAGAAATGTTCTATCAAATGAAGTATTTTGACGCATGTGGACAAGCAAAGGAGAAGTGCATGAATTTGATAATGACATCCATAAGTTTAATGCATCTGTGAAAAGCATTTTCTCCATCGGTGCAATGTGATCCTTCCCCACTTCATTTTGCAAGATAGTGAACTGTTTTTTTTCAACGAACTTGGTGATATTCGTGATTTAATGAAAAGTGAAAGGACGTCTGCAATTTGAAGCAAAGTATGAAGAATGTTCATAATATTTGTTCCACTATATTCCTCCATAAATTTATTTTCAATGAGGTAAACAGCTCGATGTGAAAGACATAGACATCTGTCCAGTAGAAATCACGTTAGTTTGTCTACATTGTGTCTTTTGTTACATAAAATGAAAGTATGGAACTAACATGGATGTCGGTTCTTCGGCATCAGCACCTTCCACTGACGATGTAAGCTATAAACAAGCGATGCATGGCAGTAATGCCGAAGTACCTGCTATACTAGTAGTAAGCACATGGCAAAATCAAGCGCAAAATGTGAAATGCTGAGTCATCAGGCGGACGCAAGCGCAAAATGTGAAAGGCTGAGTCATCAGGCGGACGCAAGCGCAAAATGTGAAAGGCTGAGTCATGGGGCAGACGCAAGCGCAAAATGTGAAATGTGGAGTCATGAGGCTGGCAGGAAGGTGAGGGAGTTCGCCAAGGATGTAATGGGAGGAATGGGTCCGTGAGGAGAAAACCGCCCCCCCCCCCCCAACGACTCAACTGACTAAATTGGTTGAAAAGACCAAAGTTGTTCAGAATCATGTGAAACAAACTTCTATCAAGGTTTCAGGTTGAAATTCGTCCAAAAAATTTTTTCGAAAATTTTCACTACGGTGATCTCGACACTTAGGATTTTTTCGTGAAAAAAAAAATTTTTCAAAATGTTGGAATTGAGCTCCGAGACCCATCCCATCGTGTTTGTCGTCAAAAGTTGGGTCGGTGAAGTTTCGGTGAAAAAACCGCCCCCCCCCCCAACGACTCAACTGACTAAATTGGTTGAAAAGACCAAAGTTGTTCAGAATCATGTGAAACAAACTTCTATCAAGGTTTCAGGTTGAAATTCGTCCAAAAAATTTTTTCGAAAATTTTCACTACGGTGATCTCGACACTTAGGATTTTTTCAAGTCCAAATGTGAAATGTCGCTTTTTTTGCCAACTTTGACGATGAATTGTGGAGGATTGGAAGTGAATGAAGAGCTCGGGTTTCTTTTAGGGGCAAGACCGCACTTTGTTCTCTAGGATCTCCTCTTTTCAGATGCGTGACAGGCTCCGTTTCCAAATGAGAGCCTGTTAAAAATCGAGTTTTTGTGCATTTTCCAAGATTTTGGAACTTTTTGAAAAAACGACAGAGTTTTTTCGTCTCGGCTTCTGGTCATCGTAGAGGGTCGAGGGATGTCTTAAATGAAAGGGAGAGCGAGAAAACGTGACACTCAAAATTTGGAGTCAATCGGAGCACTAGAACCGGAGATAGACGGGTTTAAAGTTTTTGGATGATGGGTGTTACGTCATCAGCTGATCACCACACACTATATAAGCGGGAACCGACAGAGACTTGTCATTAAGACGAGAGCGATTGTCAGAGGTAGGTCGTCTCTCTGAGCTCCGATGATAGCTTCGGACATTCCAAATTCCGGGTTTCTGTTAGAAACCGACTTAGAAAATTTCATTGCTGAACTCAGCTAAGGCGTCAGACTTAGAGGTTCGCCAGGAGATGGCCTTCGTCTCCAGGCCATAAAAGACTCCAAAACTTAAAAGGCTTGTAACTTTGCTTCTACAAGTCCGTTTGACTTGATTCAAAAAAGGTTCGGTTGCTATTGACCTGCCCTAAGTGATAGACTACTTATAAAATGTCGTAAGTAGTGCTAAAAAGTTGAGAAATTAAAATTCACTAGTTTTTGGAGGTTTTCTGCGGTTTTCGACCCTGCTCAATTCAACTAAGACATTTACAAAGTTGCCAGAGGCGAGCTTCGGCTCGAGACTTGTTTCCTGATGTAAATAACTCCATCGATTTTCATGTCAAAATCGGGCCCGGATACCAACACAGTGACATGACGCACGCTCTGTCCGCTCGAGGTTGGATTTGTGGGTCGAGGTCTTGGAGTTGGGATAAGATCCCCTCTGAGAAATGCCTGTGACGGATTCATCAGCTTAACTTGTCTTTCCTCTAAGCGAAGTTGTCTTTGTGATAGCACTGGGCGACTATCGATTCTGTCTTTGTATAGCATGGGCCTTCACGACTGAAAGCCCAGTAACTGTCGATGTGTTGTCCAAATTTGGTAAAAGCGTTGTGGTCAAGTTAAAATCACGACTAAATTTAGAAAGACCAAGGCAAGGCTTTGTGTTGGGAGGGTATATAAGTCACTGCTTCTCTCTAGGCTTCACTCCTGTTTCAAGTTGTAAGACGAACGGTGAGTGCTCTCTCGAAGTTTGTTATCAAACTTTGAAATATTTAGAACTTAGGATTATTCTGTCTGAATGCAGATACAGTAGTAGCTTCATATAAACGTTTTTGTTAAGCTTTGACTTTAGATGAGATCCTTTAACGATCTCCTCTTTTGAGCACTAAAATGTGTCTCAATTTAACACATTATTTCTTCTCTTTTCAGTTTGAAAATGACGAAGGAATGTAACAAGAAATTACAAATTTTTAAGTGTAGTTGCGGCATGCCCTTCCGCGGTGAACGTTTCAGGCTTCAGTCTTGGCGAGAGTGACGAAGGGTGAGATGAAGCATGATGATGTGTTTGATGGTGATGTATTGTGTGTGGTGTGATGTTCGTTGTAGTGCGTATGATGTCGAGTTTGTGAAGGCTCATGCCAATTGTCCTCTGCGTGTGATTGGGAAGGAAATGATGAGTCAAGTGTTGAGTGGTGAGCGGGGGAGCGCATTTGTTCAAGGCGAACCAGTACGTTCCCCAGTCGTGAATGTGGATTTGGATGATGATGAAGTGGTGAGTAAAGTAAAGAGGAAGTTGATTGTCGAGAGTGATGATGATGATGACGATGAGGCTATGGAGAGCGTTGTAACGAAGAAGGGGTGTGTTGAGAGGTTGAGTGATGATGTTGAGCTTGAGCGAGCTGTCGCGTCGATTGAGCCACTGGCAAAGCCACGGGCTCAATCGTCGCCGAGAGATGAGCGTGTGATGCCTAATTGTGTTGTGAGAGTGAGTCAGTCGAGTGTGCCGAGTAAAGTGGTGTTGACGAAGAATGATGCGCTGGCGTATGGGAATGTGAGGAATGAGTGTGACAGGTTGCAGGGAAAGTTGAATGCTGCAAAGTGTACGTTGAAAGAAGTGACTGTGGAAAGGGATCGTTTGAAGAGAGAGTCGGAGGACTTTGCGAGTGTGAAGAGAGAGTTGTTTGAGGCGAGGCAGAAGTTGGTGAATGAGAGAAAGTTGAGGGAGACGCTTGAGTCGAAGTTGGAGAGTTGTGAGAAGTCGGTCTGTCGAGAGCGTGAGTTGAAGGAAGAGGCGATGGAACGAGTGAGAGTGTTGGAGCGTCAGTTGAGTGTGCAGTTGGAAGTGTCGCCTGAAACGGTCACCGCCCTTCACATTCCTGTGGTGGGCTATGTCCCGGAGCGGCCATTAATTTATGGAGATGTGACTCCAGGTACAACACAAGAATGTCCGTTGTCCGATGTTATCACATCAAAATACATCACAAGGAGGACATCCGTGTAGATTTTAGAAAGCCGCAAAAATTTCGTAAGTATTATGACTGGAACATAACATTGTACCATCTTTCTCATTCTTACTTCTTTCATTGCAGGCCAACTGAAAAAGTCATAAGCCCATCACATCCCACGTCCCGAGAACGACCCATGGGCTCTCTTAAGGGCCAACCTTCTAATGCAGCTAAAGCGGTCCCAAGCCCGCCACATATCTACGGATATGGAATGCAGAGGGGAAGAAAAATGATGAATGGAATGAAATGGGAGGCCACCCTTGCACCACATGCAACACAACAGACTTCTCTCTTCGCTAGTGAACAAGCTCTTGTCAGTGTCATCAGAAACTAACATGTTGTATAAAGGTTTTACTGCAGCACAGGTTGATGTATAGTTAGAAAAGTTTGATCATGATGTTTTATGAAACATACATGTCATAAAATGTAAGCGTTAGTGTAGTCAACTAGTTTTTACTACAACTCATGTTTGTGAAAATAAAGTTTGATCATTGACGTTGTATTCGTAAGTCTAGTCAGAAAGTGTATCATGGTTTGAAAAAGCAAAGTTAGTGTAGTCAGAAACTTTATCATGTTGTATAAAGGTTTTACTGCTACACAGGTTGATGTATAGTTAGAAAGTTTGATCATTAAAGTTGTATTCGTAAGTCTAATCAGAAAGTGTATTATGGTTTGTAAAAGTTTTACTACAACACAGGTTGATGTATAGTTAGAAAGTTTGATCATTGAAGTTGTATTCGTAAGTCTAATCAGAAAGTGTATCATGTTGTACAAAGGTTTTACTGCAACACAGGTTGATGTATAGTTAGAAAATTTGATCATGGCGTTTTATGAAACACAAGTGTTATGAAATGTAAGCGTTAGTGTAGTCAAATAATATTACCGCGACACACGTTTGTGAAAATAATGTTTGATCATTGACGTTGTATGACTGACCGAACTCATCACAGCACTAGAAAGTTTTATCGAAAAGGTTTTACTGCACAGTGTAGATTGTCTTGTAACTTACTTTCACAGTGTTGGAAAGTTTTATTGGAGACAGTTGGCAAATGTTTCCCTATTAGAAAATTCAAACTCCATGACTGTTAGACTCGTTTCATCAGGTTTACTAAAAGCAGTTTTCTACTGCAATGAGAGTTTAGAATGTTATATGTAAACAGTGTTCACCACAGCACTAGAAAGTTTTATCCTTAGTTGAGATCCGGACTGCAGTGTGTAAAATGTTTTATGTGACAGTCTTTTCACAAACGGTGAAGTGTAAATTCAGAGTGAATACATCTGTTAGGTAGTCATTAACTTTGGATGTGAAGTAAAGCGAATCTGTGTACAGAATGAATTGAATATTAGACAACGCATGCAAGTTTTTGACGACTTGAGTGGTTGAAATCAAATCTAAGTTTAACATGTTGGATATAAAAGTGAGATGGATAGGAATAAGTGTTGAATGTTTTATAAAACCAGATGTTGTCACACACGTTGAGTGTGATTCCATGACATTGAATCGCGTGGGTTGCAAAGTTCATCATCCAAGGCTAGGCTCCTCTACGGTTGGATTTAGGGTTTTATATTACATGCGTTAACCGTTCGTGTAGAATATGTGAAGCACATGTTCGCTTAAATGCAAATGTTGAAATAAGTTTTGTAAGAAGTCTTTGACAGGTTGTTGTGAAACTTAGCGAACGTTGAAAAAGTTTTATGAAATGTTTCTGCAGTCACACTCGTTAGCGTACCAGCTTTACTAAATGTGTTGTTTGCCTTTATCAAATTGAATGTGTGTGTTTTGTAAATAAAGACAGACAGCGTGTTTGCACTCCGCATCGACAGCATACAAGTATAGACATAACAACCTGTAACGTTGTTAGTCAAATGCATATGAGATAGGAAACATTATGTGTGAGATAAAAATAAACCTGCTAGATGAAGTGAAACACAAAAGTGTCACAACTAGTTTACGGGAAATAAAGGAGAACTGTGACAACGTTTACACTCATCATAGACAGATGAACATACAAATCTGACATTCAAATGAAAGTCGTAAACATGAACTGCGGTGTAAGAAACTTTATGTCAACAACTTTATGTTGGTAAAACTTTCATAGATTGCAGGCGTGTTGAAAGCTGATATAAAGACCTGTAGAAACGCATAAGGCTTAGTTCAACGACTGGACCCTTGAACTCACACAATGAATACGTTTGTGTAGAAAACTCATTGGTAGGAAACAGTATTTTCTGTGCGAATGCAGACGATGTAAACATGACATTTAACATGGCTTGCAATAGTCAACATGCTGCCATTCAAAATGTTTATCATAAAACCTATCAGTGAAAAAACCCCTCCTGTGCCCACAAGGAATCATAAGTGCTCTCTGACGCCTGTCTGTCTCGCTAGCCCCTCAGCAGATAGAGTGGAACACAAAGATGAATGACAGCGCAGCCGGTGGGCGATCGTCTGTCGCGCTAGTCCCTCAGCAGATAGAGTAGAACACAAAGATGAATGACAGCGCAGCCGGTGGGCAATCGTCTGTCGCGCTAGCCCCTCATCAGATGGAGTAGAACACAAAGATGTATGCTCTCTCTCTCTGGCGCCCGTCTGTCACATGAAACAGAGAGCTATCGCATCTGTCCCAGGATGTAGGAACGTATCGTAGCACCTGGCTGATTCCCACACAGCTCATTGCAATCGCGCCGGTAGAGAGATTATCGTGGGCGGCTGAAAGGATTCTCACGTTGACAATTCGTTTTTGTACACTCCGCGCGCGCGCAAGTCACCATTTGCTGTTAAAGCATGGACACTGCCGATTTGTTCAATTCTTCAATGTCTTGCTAGCCAGTTACAAAAATGTGTGAGAAATATAAGGGAGACGTTCACACTCATTCATCAATTACAAGTCGTTTGAAGCAATGTCTTTCGATATCGCTTTCTTTGACATGAGTCGAACCCTTGAGCTCCGCTGTGGATGCAGGGTGAAGATGGGGAAAGTCTTTCTCCTGGCTGCTTTGCAGGCAGAGAAAGGCGAAGCAATTCGCTGCCCCGTCCATCTTATTCCACATGAGCTTGTGGAGAACCCTTTATTTAGGGATATGGCGCTAGAATATCTGGCGTTGCTGAGAATTCAGCGTCCGGAATACTTCGAGTAATCGAAGTATTTCATCGGTCCTTCCGAGTGGCCGGTCACCAATTCGTTGGAGGCCACCCTATTAACAAAGAAAAGTTACAGACTGTGCCACACACAAACACTAGATTCAAGGATCTCTATCTTTCTTAGAAAATGAAGAAGCTCTTATTAAATTTATCTGATGAGAACTCAACTTCATGACAAGGTGTCCAACACACATCTTCAAAGGTCTAACTGCCATGAAATCATCATGTTTAAAGTTTTAAAGCCTCTATGATAAGTAGCAAGGATCTTTTACATGGTGTGAAATATAAACGTGTGTAGAGAGAGGTTTTGACCTGAAGTCATGAATTTATTTCTTCACTACCCCTCAAATGGAAAGAGTAAGGGTGGCGGAAGAATCATCAGAGCAACATGTTCTATAGTAATGCAGGCAATGACAGTCACGGTTGGACTTAGAGATTTGGCGTTTTATATAACATACATCAATAATAACTGTTGTTGTAGAGTGTATACATGCATTTACTAACTTAGCCATTGGTGAATGACATAGCTAAATTGCTAAAGTCCATCATCTAAGGGGTAGGGTTACCTACCGTTGGGTTTAGGGACTTAGAGCTTTGGATAACACAAATGAACGATCTCTTTTAGTGTAGAATACGTGATGCATATGTTCGCTTTATAAAATGACTTTGAAGGCAAGACTTAATTCTCATGGTGAAAAGACAGATTTCATATCGTCGATGAGAGATAGTTGCATGCTCATTATGTTATGCACTTTACATTTGATGTGGTCAGCTGAAAGGTGATTGATACATGTTCAATAGAAGCGTTGTATTTAACTTAGTGATTGGAATCATAAGTGTGTAAAGAGCTGATGAGGAAAGTGTTAGAATACATGGTAGGGATTGTGTTGAGACCACTGCAGTAACATTCTGGGAATAATTAAAGTGAAAAGTTGTGTTACATGAAATGAGTGATGCAAGATCAGCCCACATTGAAATGAATTGGTAGTGTAACAAACAAGCTGTGTGGGATTCAGCATGTGTTTGAAGACAAGTGCTGTTAAAGGGTTTTGAGATGATGTGAATTTTATCACATCATGTTCATGGATGTAACAGAATGAATGTCTCTACTGGTTGAGTGTATAAGATAGAACACATATCATAGTTGTTGTATGTAAATTAGAGGTTCATATTCGATGAAAGCAAAGATTGAGATTGCAAAGTTTAATGAATAGGTAGTGTAATTAACTCTTTGAATCAGTGACATAGTTAAAAGAAACAACAATAGCATATCCAGACAGTATCATATAGCATCAGGGCATTTGGTTTATTCATGTAAAAGTTAGATAGAAGCATCTTGTTGGTGCAGCATGACACCATGAGTGCGAAAGCAGGAATAACATGCTATGACTGGAGCATCCGTTGAAATTGATTGTATGTCAACTGTACATGAAAAGTTATTTCCAAAAGCTTGACATGGACACATTAAGAGTTAAGTCACTGCAAGCCTTTCATATTGATGAGCATGTAGTCACACATGATAGAAAAAAAAATTACTAATGTCATAAATGTGGGAATCAGTGCATGTTTAGAGTCAGGTACTGCTAGTTGTTTCATGATAGTATATGATATCGAAAATTTAATGTAATGTATCACATGTCAATAGATTTCAGGTGTAATAGATTAAATGTTGTTGCAGGTTTTGAGTGTATAGGATAGAAGACATGAAATGAATTGGTAGTATAACAAAAAAGCTGTGTGGGTTTCAATAACATATCATGCTCATACTGTGTTGTTTTCTTGTCGTTTCAATAGAGTGGATTGACTTAGTAATAAAGTTACAACCATTTTACTGTTTGTAAAGTTAGAAATAAAGTTGATGATTGTAAAGTTAGAAATAAAGTTATCACCATGTCGCTGTTTGTAAGATAGGTGAAATATAAATGAAGTCAGATTCACTTCACTGTTTGCAACGTTAAAAATAAAGTTGATGTTTGTAAACTTTGAAATCATGTTAGAATCCTTTCAGTGTTTGTAAGATAGGTGAAATGTAAATGAAGTTATAATCACTTCACTGTTTGCAACGTTAAAAATAAAGTTGATGAATGTAAAGTTAGGAATAATATCAGAATCATTTCAGTGTTTGCAAGATAGGAAAAGTATAAAATAGTGTCACAAGCATTTCACTGTTTGCAACGTTAGAAATAAAGTTGATGTTTGTTAAGTTTGAAATCATGTTAGAATCCTTTCAGTGTTTGTAAAGTTAGAGATAATGGTTTTAATAAGTACGTTAGAGAGTTGACTGTACTGAGATCTAAGGATTAGGTCACATTAGAATTCAAGTGATTGAATATCATCTTAATGAAGATAGAAATGTGTTTGTGGCTGCATGTGGTGCAAGAGTGTCCTCCCATTTCATTCCATTCATCATATATCCTTCCCCTCTGCATTCCATATCCGTAGATATGTGGCGGGCTTGGGACCACTTTAGCTGCATTAGAAGGAAGTTCTTATAAGAACTCATGATGCATTCACGAGTAAATGTGGTGAAACAATGTGCTGTGTGTGTGCATGATGATTTATAAACTAAAGAACGCCCATCACTCACTCCATCACTGAAAGAAAACATGAACGAGTTGACATGACAGCCATTCGTATGCATGTGTAAAACTCTTACTTCATCATCCGATATCACAATGACATCTTCACTCGCTTCCACTTCCTCACTTTCTATGTTATCACTTTCCGAGTCCTCACTCCACATCATCTCCTCTCTTTCCATGTTATCACTTTCGACCGTCTCGCTCTCGCTGGTTGCCATCTCGGCCTCGCTCCCCACCGTCTCGCTCTCACTCGGAGATTCCTGCAGATCCATCATCGGGGATTCGGGTGGAGGTATGACGTTCGATTCATCGAACAAGGAATA
The DNA here is from genome assembly GCA_907163375.1 of Prostheceraeus crozeri. NCBI lineage: Eukaryota > Metazoa > Platyhelminthes > Polycladida > Euryleptidae > Prostheceraeus > Prostheceraeus crozeri. Next base: position 309,328 of record CAJQUW010007577.1, on the reverse strand, counting down.
GTATTTCATAAAATGAAATACTATATCCTCACTCTCATCGGAGAGAAACGTTTCACCCATATAAGTAATCCTATATGGGGTAACTTGAGCAGTTGGCTTCTCGGACATGATTATGATAGTAAAATGCACGAGACTCTACTTTATATGAGAATGATACAGCCTTTCAAATGTCTGGTTCGCGCAATCAAATCGCTCTAAGCTTATGGTTGGTGGACGAAAAGGGAAGTCATATTTTCATTGACTGCAATCCTCAACCACTCAACAAACTTAGATGCATTTATCGCGTGAATCTCCCTTCCGGTGCGATAGCAATGAGCTATGTGGGAATCAGCCAGGTGCTACGACACGTTACTGCATCCTGGGACAGATGCGATAGCTCTCTGTTTCATGTGACAGACGGGCGCCAGAGAGAGAGCGCGTACATCTTTGTGTTCTACTCCATCTGCTGAGGGACTAGCGCGACAGACGATCGCCCACCGGCTGCGCTGTCATTCATCTTTGTGTTCTACTCTATCTGCTGAGGGGCTAGCGAGACAGACAGGCGTCAGAGAGCACTTATGATTCCTTGTGGGCACAGGAGGGGTTTTTTCACTGATAGGTTTTATGATAAACATTTTGAATGGCAGCATGTTGACCATTGCAAGCCATGTTGAATGTCATGTTTACATCGTCTGCATTCGCACAGAAAATACTGTTTCCTACCAATGAGTTTTCTACACAAACGTATTCATTGTGTGAGTTCAAGGGTCCAGTCGTTGAACTAAGCCTTATGCGTTTCTACAGGTCTTTATATCAGCTTTCAACACGCCTGCAATCTATGAAAGTTTTACCAACATAAAGTTGTTGACATAAAGTTTCTTACACCGCAGTTCATGTTTACGACTTTCATTTGAATGTCAGATTTGTATGTTCATCTGTCTATGATGAGTGTAAACGTTGTCACAGTTCTCCTTTATTTCCCGTAAACTAGTTGTGACACTTTTGTGTTTCACTTCATCTAGCAGGTTTATTTTTATCTCACACATAATGTTTCCTATCTCATATGCATTCGACTAACAACGTTGCAGGTTGTTATGTCTATACTTGTATGCTGTCGATGCAGAGTGCAAACACGCTGTCTGTCTTTATTTACAAAACACACACATTCAATTTGATAAAGGCAAACAACACATTTAGTAAAGCTGGTACGCTAACGAGTGTGACTGCAGAAACATTTCATAAAACTTTTTCAACGTTCGCTAAGTTTCACAACAACCTGTCAAAGACTTCTTACAAAACTTATTTCAACATTTGCATTTAAGCGAACATGTGCTTCACATATTCTACACGAACGGTTAACGCATGTAATATAAAACCCTAAATCCAACCGTAGAGGAGCCTAGCCTTGGATGATGAACTTTGCAACCCACGCGATTCAATGTCATGGAATCACACTCAACGTGTGTGACAACATCTGGTTTTATAAAACATTCAACACTTATTCCTATCCATCTCACTTTTATATCCAACATGTTAAACTTAGATTTGATTTCAACCACTCAAGTCGTCAAAAACTTGCATGCGTTGTCTAATATTCAATTCATTCTGTACACAGATTCGCTTTACTTCACATCCAAAGTTAATGACTACCTAACAGATGTATTCACTCTGAATTTACACTTCACCGTTTGTGAAAAGACTGTCACATAAAACATTTTACACACTGCAGTCCGGATCTCAACTAAGGATAAAACTTTCTAGTGCTGTGGTGAACACTGTTTACATATAACATTCTAAACTCTCATTGCAGTAGAAAACTGCTTTTAGTAAACCTGATGAAACGAGTCTAACAGTCATGGAGTTTGAATTTTCTAATAGGGAAACATTTGCCAACTGTCTCCAATAAAACTTTCCAACACTGTGAAAGTAAGTTACAAGACAATCTACACTGTGCAGTAAAACCTTTTCGATAAAACTTTCTAGTGCTGTGATGAGTTCGGTCAGTCATACAACGTCAATGATCAAACATTATTTTCACAAACGTGTGTCGCGGTAATATTATTTGACTACACTAACGCTTACATTTCATAACACTTGTGTTTCATAAAACGCCATGATCAAATTTTCTAACTATGCATCAACCTGTGTTGCAGTAAAACCTTTGTACAACATGATACACTTTCTGACTAGACTTACGAATACAACTTCAATGATCAAACTTTCTAACTATACATCAACCTGTGTAGCAGTAAAACCTTTATACAACATGGTAAAGTTTCTGACTACACTAGCTTTGCTTTTTCAAACCATGATACACTTTCTGATGACACTCACGAATAAACTTCATGATCAAACTTCATTTTCACAAACGTGCGTCGTAGTAAAATTATTTGACTACACTAACACTTGCATTTCATGACATGTGTGTTTCATAAAACATCATGATCAAACTTTTCTAACTATACATCAACCTGTGTTGCAGTAAAACTTTTACAAACCATAATACACTTTCTGACTAGACTTACGAATACAACGTCAATGATCAAGCTTTCTAACTATACATCAACCTGTGTTGTAGTAAAACTTTTACAAACCATAATACACTTTCTGATTAGACTTACGAATACAACTTCAATGATCAAGCTTTCTAACTATACATCAACCTGTGTAGCAGTAAAACCTTTATACAACATGATAAAGTTTCTGACTACACTAACTTTGCTTTTTCAAACCATGATACACTTTCTGACTAGACTTACGAATACAACGTCAATGATCAAACTTTATTTTCACAAACATGAGTTGCAGTAAAAACTAGTTGACTGCACTAACGCTTACATTTTATGACATGTATGTTTCATAAAACATCATGATCAAACTTTTCTAACTATACATCAACCTGTGCTGCAGTAAAACCTTTATACAACATGTTAGTTTCTGATGACACTGACAAGAGCTTGTTCACTAGCGAAGAGAGAAGTCTGTTGTGTTGCATGTGGTGCAAGGGTGGCCTCCCATTTCATTCCATTCATCATTTTTCTTCCCCTCTGCATTCCATATCCGTAGATATGTGGCGGGCTTGGGACCGCTTTAGCTGCATTAGAAGGTTGGCCCTTAAGAGAGCCCATGGGTCGTTCTCGGGACGTGGGATGTGGTGGGCTTATGACCTTTTCAGTTGGCCTGCAATGAAAGAAGTAAGAATGAGAAAGATGGTACAATGTTATGTTCCAGTCATAATACTTACGAAATTTGTACGGCTTCCTATAATCTACACGGATGTCCTCCTTGTGATGTATTTTGATGTGATAACATCGGACATCCGTGCAGTTAAAACATTCTTGTGATGTATCTGGAGTCATATCTCCATAAATTAATGGCCGCTCCGGGACATAGCCCACCACAGGAATGTGAAGGGCGGTGACCGTTTCAGGCGACACTTCCAACTGCACACTCAACTGACGCTCCAACACTCTCACTCGTTCCATCGCCTCTTCCTTCAACTCACGCTCTCGACAGACCGACTTCTCACAACTCTCCAACTTCGACTCAAGCGTCTCCCTCAACTTTCTCTCATTCACCAACTTCTGCCTCGCCTCAAACAACTCTCTCTTCACACTCGCAAAGTCCTCCGACTCTCTCTTCAAACGATCCCTTTCCACAGTCACTTCTTTCAACGTACACTTTGCAGCATTCAACTTTCCCTGCAACCTGTCACACTCATTCCTCACATTCCCATACGCCAGCGCATCATTCTTCGTCAACACCACTTTACTCGGCACACTCGACTGACTCACTCTCACAACACAATTAGGCATCACACGCTCATCTCTCGGCGACGATTGAGCCCGTGGCTTTGCCAGTGGCTCAATCGACGCGACAGCTCGCTCAAGCTCAACATCATCACTCAACCTCTCAACACACCCCTTCTTCGTTACAACGCTCTCCATAGCCTCATCGTCATCATCATCATCACTCTCGACAATCAACTTCCTCTTTACTTTACTCACCACTTAATCATCATCCAAATCCACATTCACGACTGGGGAACGTACTGGTTCGCCTTGAACAAATGCGCTCCCCCGCTCACCACTCAACACTTGACTCATCATTTCCTTCCCAATCACGCGCAGAGGACAATTGGCATGAGCCTTCACAAACTCGACATCATACGCACTACAACGAACATCACACCACACACAATACATCACCATCAAACACATCATCATGCTTCATCTCACCCTTCGTCACTCTCGCCAAGACGTGGCGCCTGAAACGTTCACCGCGGAAGGGCATGCCGCAACTGCACTTAAAAATTTGTAGTTTCTTGTTACATTCCTTCGTCATTTTCAAACTGAAAAGAGAAGAAATAATGTGTTAAATTGAGACACATTTTAGTGCTCAAAAGAGGAGATCGTTAAAGGATCTCATCTAAAGTCAAAGCTTAACAAAAACGTTTATATGAAGCTACTACTGTATCTGCATTCAGACAGAATAATCCTCAGTTCTAAATATTTCAAAGTTTGATAACAAACTTCGAGAGAGCACTCACCGTTCGTCTTACAACTTGAAACAGGAGTGAAGCCTAGAGAGAAGCAGTGACTTATATACCCTCCCGACACAAAGCCTTGCCTTGGTCTTTCTAAATTTAGTCGTGCTTTTAACTTGACAACAACGCTTTTACCAAATTTGGACAACACATCGACAGTTACTGGGCTTTCAGTCGTGAAGGCCCATGCTATACAAAGACAGAATCGATAGTCGCCCAGTGCTATCACAAAGACAACTTCGCTTAGAGGAAAGACAAGTTAAGCTGATGAATCCGTCACAGGCATTTCTCAGAGGGGATCTTATCCCAACTCCAAGACCTCGACCCACAAATCCAACCTCGAGCGGACAGAGCGTGCGTCATGTCACTGTGTTGGTATCCGGGCCCGATTTTGACATGAAAATCGATGGAGTTATTTACGTCAGGAAACAAGTCTCGAGCCGAAGCTCGCCTCTGGCAACTTTGTAAATGTCTTAGTTGAATTGAGCAGGGTCGAAAACCGCAGAAAACCTCCAAAAACTAGTGAATTTTAATTTCTCAACTTTTTAGCACTACTTACGACATTTTATAAGTAGTCTATCACTTAGGGCAGGTCAATAGCAACCGAACCTTTTTTGAATCAAGTCAAACGGACTTGTAGAAGCAAAGTTACAAGCCTTTTAAGTTTTGGAGTCTTTTATGGCCTGGAGACGAAGGCCATCTCCTGGCGAACCTCTAAGTCTGACGCCTTAGCTGAGTTCAGCAATGAAATTTTCTAAGTCGGTTTCTAACAGAAACCCGGAATTTGGAATGTCCGAAGCTATCATCGGAGCTCAGAGAGACGACCTACCTCTGACAATCGCTCTCGTCTTAATGACAAGTCTCTGTCGGTTCCCGCTTATATAGTGTGTGGTGATCAGCTGATGACGTAACACCCATCATCCAAAAACTTTAAACCCGTCTATCTCCGGTTCTAGTGCTCCGATTGACTCCAAATTTTGAGTGTCACGTTTTCTCGCTCTCCCCTTTCATTTAAGACATCCCTCGACCCTCTACGATGACCAGAAGCCGAGACGAAAAAACTCTGTCGTTTTTTCAAAAAGTTCCAAAATCTTGGAAAATGCACAAAAACTCGATTTTTAACAGGCTCTCATTTGGAAACGGAGCCTGTCACGCATCTGAAAAGAGGAGATCCTAGAGAACAAAGTGCGGTCTTGCCCCTAAAAGAAACCCGAGCTCTTCATTCACTTCCAATCCTCCACAATTCATCGTCAAAGTTGGCAAAAAAAAAGCGACATTTCACATTTGGACTTGAAAAAATCCTAAGTGTCGAGACCACCGTAGTGAAAATTTTCGAAAAAATTTTTTGGACGAATTTCAACCTGAAACCTTGATAGAAGTTTGTTTCACATGATTATGAACAACTTTGGTCTTTTCAACCAATTTAGTCAGTTGAGTCGTTGGGGGGGGGGGCGGTTTTTTCACCGAAACTTCACCGACCCAACTTTTGACGACAAACACGATGGGATGGGTCTCGGAGCTCAATTCCAACATTTTGAAAAATTTTTTTTTCACGAAAAAATCCTAAGTGTCGAGACCACCGTAGTGAAAATTTTCGAAAAAATTTTTTGGACGAATTTCAACCTGAAACCTTGATAGAAGTTTGTTTCACATGATTCTGAACAACTTTGGTCTTTTCAACCAATTTAGTCAGTTGAGTCGTTGGGGGGGGGGGGCGGTTTTCTCCTCACGGACCCATTCCTCCCATTCCATCCTTGGCGAACTCCCTCACCTTCCTGCCAGCCTCATGACTCAGCATTTCACATTTTGCGCTTGCGTCTGCCCGATGACTCAGCATTTCACATTTTGCGCTTGCGTCCGCCTGATGACTCAGCATTTCACATTTTGCGCTTGATTTTGCCATGTGCTTACTACTTATACTTATTTTCATCTATTAGCGATAATTCTTTAGCAATCAAGTTTCTGGAGGAGACGAGGCTGATAATGAGACACTTGCGGAATGAAGGACACCTTGCGGCTACACTGAATCTGATCGTCCAACAAGTTCTACGTACGAGGCTTCTGTTATTGTCAGATAGAATAAAAAGCGCTTGTAAATCCAATGGAAGGCTGATTGAAGAATTCGCTAAAAATGAGATTTTCGATTATTTTTCTGAATATGTGAAACATACTAAGTGTGAAGCCATAATATTTGGCATCTTTGGAACGAGGCCGAGAAAGAGACTTTCACAGAATGATGTACACCATATGCCTACTGAGAATTTGGGTGTCTACCGAGTTCTACCTCGTCCCTCTTCTTGTCAGATATGTTAATCCAATCAGACGCAAAATCCCGTTTCTGCTTCAATGAAATTTTTTAATACTAAATCTAGAATACCTTAATAATCATGGAATACCTTCATGTTATTATCATGTTCCTGGTCGGCAATATATGAGAGACGATGGTTAAATGTGGATGAAATTGCTCAAAATGCTTGTGTTTGCCGACATCAGGAGGCTTCCCAGATCTGAATATGCCTAGCGTCAGAGATAGGGGTACATGAACATAATAGGAATGACCTGAAAACATTTCATGCAAAAATTATGACTGTGGGCTTAGTACTTTTCATTTTGTGTGGGAGTGAAAGGATATCTCTCTCATGTAAACTGCCGGGAGGAAAAATCGACTTTTCAGTTCTACGGGATCAGAAAGTTAACTTCCTTTCCCGCAATTAACTTTTCCAATGCAAACTCCTGTAAAGGACAAATCATAGAAGTCCATAAACAAGTTATGATTAGCCAAGATATCGATACAGTCCCTTGATTTGCTCATTCATAGATTTCGCGATACAACCATCAATTTTATAATGAACAATAGACATCCATAAATCCATAATGAAAGCTACATTCTCTCGAGAAGAAATAAACGCTTCCTCCCTTCTGTTATCTGTCCATCCCTCGCTGCGCTCGGGCTGTACAACATAGCTGTGGGTGGAAAAGTTGATATTTCCTCTCTCAAGAAAATGGCTATTTCGTATAATCAGAGAAAACATAGAGATTTCATTTTTACCAAAAACGTCAAACTGTGTCCCATTGGATTAACATGCGATTCTCTTAGATTGTGTCTGACAAGAAGAGGGACCACATAACTAGGGTGCACACCGTACATCATTCTGAGAAAGTCTGATATTCGGCCTCGTTCCCTGTAGAGACTCCTTCTGGCTGCCGGACTATCATGAAATAGGGGCTATCATGCGTTAACATTTACATAGTTGCAGTTACATTTACATTTAAAGTAAATGTCCTGTTATTCTATGAAAAATAAATTGATCAAGCTTTCTTGTATACTACTTGACCATCTACATTCACAGGCATTGGATGACTGGTTCCATTCCTGCATTTCACTATCAACATGGAGGAAGACATATACTGACCTCATCGCTGCAAGAATGAATCAAACGGAAACTTCAAATGATCTTACAAAATTTCCCGGAGAATCAAAACACTTGACATCGCGAGAAAAGACAGAAGTGCTGCGAGGTGGATTTGTTCTCAATCCAACGGACTTTCCTCCGGGTGATTATCAGTTTACTCTGAGAGTGGTTACAGTTGCTGGTGCAGGAGACTGGAGTACAGATTACACCGCGACAATCGTGGCGGTTACCGATTTGTCGAAGGTTTTCTCCATTACCTCCTTGACAATCCTTATCATTCTTATATTGATACTCTTCATATCAATGTATGTCTACATTTACAAAAGGTAAGAAAGATGTCTGATTCTTAATGATAGCAATACCAGGTGTTCTTTCAAATCCTGGGATTTCGAAACTTATCGCATAACTCAACATTTCTGGACGAATGTAGCTTTCTGTTGGTTGTCCTTCTGTAGTCTTTACTACTACGCTTTGTTTGATGAGATCAGGTGAATTTGACGAATTAGGGTGGGCATTTTATTTATTGTAATTTTTCAATCGTGTGATTGTTGGTCTATGCAATCAGTGATGCTTCTGTAATTTTAGTTGTTGGACAAATTACCGCTCTGCAATATGCAAAGGAAATATCCTTTTGCAGAGCGAGTATGAATATTTAAGAGAACATTTGAAGTTCAATATTGGTCTGCTTTATAGGCCTAAAGAGTCAATTTCACTTTTTCTTCTTGGGATCGAAGTTGAAGGGTTAATTATTTGATAAAATTTATTACAATTTGTTCTGATATTTTTCTGAAAAATGTCAAAGAAACACAAAACAAATGATACCAATAGTGAAATCAAAGCAAACAAATACATTGCATCATAGTCGGCTCATGATATTTTGTATGCATTAAGTTGCATTAGCTGGAAATGTTGAAAAGTTAAAAAATGCATTTAATGTATGTCTGGCATAAATGGAATGGTAGATATTATATTATTTATCTGATAACATAAAAATATTGTACATTAGCATTGCTATCCGTGTGAGAATATAATTTCTGCATCCGCCGTGGCTTAGTGCTGTGGCTTATTTTTGCTCGTATCACATGCGAGTAATTGCTCATTATGGTTGGAAAATGAAGTATTTGATGGTCTTATATATTAAATAACAACAGTTAATTTCGGCTATATTCAGCAGCCATTCTCAAGTACGAGAATTCTCAATGACATAAGAATGACTGTGGAATATAGCCAAAATTAGTTGTTGTTATTCAATAATATTAATATCAATACATGTATGTATACAGTATATATATATATATATATATATATATATATATATATATATATATATATACCGCAAAACCTCTATTTGAGCGGCACCTCTAATATAATGGCAGTCTAGAGCAGGAGTTGAACAATTGAATGGCACCCTCTAATTGAACGTCACCTCTAATTTAACGACACTTTGATGAATTTATCTCCTACATCAATTACATGACTGAAACAATCTTCTGCAAAGCGTGTAAAACAGGAAAATAGTTTGTAGAATGCTATGGAGCTATTTTTAGAGGCTGGGAAGTCTCATTCAATGGAGTTGCATCGTATATATTATTTTCACTAGTGAGTTTGTGATTTATAACCAGTGATTACCGGTAGTCTGTGTTTGTTAACTTTTGTCAGATAGATATATGCAGAGTTCTTATGTTACATGTTTTCGTTTTCGTTTTCATCTATAAAATTTACAGATTTAAGATAAAAATTACTGAAAATTTCATCTCTAAATTCTGATCAGCTAGTCGAAAAATAGAACGGCACTCTCTAATTGAACGGCACCTCTAATTAAACGGCAGTGCGGGGAAAGGTTTGAAAAATAGAGCGGCATGCCGTTCAAATAGAGGTTTTACGGTATATAGCTTTTAAATAATGATATCACTGATAAAATCAAAGGTGTTGGTTCTCAACCCACGAGGTTGTACAGACTCCCGAAAGTCCACAAAATATTAACAATCCTCCGTATCGTCCTATCCTCAATATGGGAAATTCTTATCTCTCCAATTTATTGGGTTGGTTGGATAATTTGCTGAAACCTTTCATCCCTAGGCAATATAGTGTTACTGATACTTTTCAGTTTGTTGAAAAGTTGGAAGCATCTCAATATTCCGGATTTGAAAAATTGCAAATTGGTTGGCTTTGATGCATCGAATCTTTTCACGTCGATTCCCGTCAACAAGACGATCGATTACATTCTGTCGTTAATTGAGTTTGTGCACTGTTCTGTCTCTAAACCAGCTTTGAAAAGCTTATTAGAAATAGCATGTACAAACATTTTATTCTCTTTTCATGAGAAACTGCCAATGGGCTCGAAGCTAGATCCTACCATGGCTGCGTTTGCTATGAATCTTGTAGAAAGCCGGTTTTCAGAACTTACTTACCATTCCCTTTTCTACACTAGATATGTAGACGATTGCTTTGCGGTCTTTCGCTCTAAAAAAGACTGCAAATATTTTTTCAACTTTCTCAATTCGGTCGACGAAAATTTAAAATTTGCGATGGAGTTAGGCCAGAATGATAGTCTCATCTTTCTTGACACTTGTCAGCATTCTTGATGGTGCAATTGATATTAGCCATCATATCAAAGAAACCAATACAGGTATCTACATACCTGCCTCTTTGTGCTCTCCGTCTTATAAAGTCGCTGCTATGCGTTCCCTATTTTCTAGAGCGTATAGAATTTGTTCCAATAAAGAGAATTTTAAAATAGCGTGTGAACGCATCAAATCAATGTTTCTGAAAAACGGCTATGATTCGTATTTCATTGACAGAATTAAAAGATATGTGGAATTTAATTAAAAGGATTCTTTAATTAAAAGAAACCAAATCTGAAAATTCGCATAATGCCTCAACTACGAGTGAAGTGGGTAAGGTGTCCATCCCTTTCATAGATAACAAAGATAAGTAACTAAAAAGACGTATAAACGAGTTGAATGAGAAATTGCAGAAGGTGAAAATACATGTATATATATATATATATATATATATATATATATATATATATATATATATATATATATATATATATATTCATCTAATGGGCCTCCATATATTCAAATCAAAACAAATTGATTCTGTTAAAATCAATGTTGGTTCCAGACGCGTTTCAGAGTGTACAACTCCTTTCTCAATGGTTACACACAAAATCGAACAACAATGCTTTTATATGAGATGGATGATTTGATTACAGTCTAAAAATGGCATGATATGAAAATGTACAACAACGATCTACAGCAGTGCAAATAAAATCAATAAAATCAATTGTCGTAACAATCATTAGACGCTGTGATGTGCATAGATGTCAAAAGATACATTAGCTATTTACAAATTCAACAATAAGGGAATGGATCCGTCCCTGTTATTCATTACATTTACTGATTCTTTGATTAAAATTGATTCGAGTAATTTGTGATTGTTAGTGCAGGGATGCTGCTAAAAACAGATGCTGTTGTTATGTTCGGTTTCCATAGTAAAACTGATATCAGTAAATAGCTTATTGAGCTTATTATTCCTCAATAAGCTAGAAACTTATATCAGTTTTACTATGGAAACCGAACATAACAACAGCATCTGTTTTTTGGATGCTAAAATTACCAAAATTGATAATCGGCTCAAAACCTCGTGGCACCAAAAGGATACAAATACTGAGTGTACATCCCTAATTGTGCCTACGCGCCAAAGCAGTATAAGCTAGCGGCTATGAGGTCCCTGTTTTATCGAGCTAAACGGATTTCTTCGGATTCGGAAACTTATGAGCAGTCCTGTGAAAAAAATCGGCACATGTTCATTAACAACGGCTACAAGGAGCAGTCTATCAATGACGTTAAGGAAAAGTTGAACAAATGCTTCAGACAGAACATTTGCCCACTTCTGATAATATGAAATTTATAAACTGGAATTTGCCTTACATCCGTGAAAATTGTCAAATTCTGAAAAAGAAAGTTCATGACTTATTCAAAAAATTTACCAAAGGCCTTAAATGTTAGAAAAGTTTTTCAGACTTTAAAGATAGCTATGTTTTTTCGGAATAAAGATGCTGTTTCTTCTGATCTTAAAGCTAAATGTACTTATTCGTGCACTTGTGGACGGTGCAACTACGTCTATTTTGGAGAAACTTCCAGGCATCGTGCTACCCGCGTTGATGAACATTTGAAAGGCTATCCTGTTCCAACTGAAATTTCTACGTATCCACACCCTATAGACAAGAATCATTTTAGAATAATAGCGTGCACTTGGAGGTTACACCACGAGTTTGGAACGAGCGCGAAGCGCGAGTTCCAAAACGAGTGGTGTAACTGAATTGCACCCACAGTTTCATACCCCCACGAAAATTCCATACCTTCAGCTCTGTGCGATCAGCAAATACGTAGGCTATTTGAAGTACGGTAGGTCTGCAATGATAGTCTAACTTTAAATGGAAGAGGGCCACACCTCGGATGTCATGCTGACATTTTACTCATCTACGGTAGGCCTATACTGTTGCTCTACTCATTATATATGTATATTGTAGGCCTGCCTACATGCAAGCTTATATACGGGTATTTCAATGATTTTTTTTCAATTTTTTATGCTCATGCTGATATTTGTTCCGGGATTTACAAAGAAAAATAACTCAAGTAATCCAATTCAAAGTCATTTATTCTATTAACAAAATTCAAAATTCCTGCCTAAATCAAAAGTACAATCAGTAGCATGTATGATGAATGAGTCAAATGCGCTTTTTTGGAAGCGGAGGTTCCAAAATTTCACTTATCCGCTTTTGTTGACCATTCGATGTTCTTTTGTATAAGCGAACTGCGTCACTCCGATGACCGGTTCGTTGTTTGATAAGCTGTTCATCAATGTCATTGTTAAATAGCTTTGTAGCACACGTTACTTTTCCTGAGTGAGCTGTGATATTTTCTGTCAGACCAGCAGAAGTAGCAGCATCCGATAAAAGCTTCCGCAGCTTGTTGACCCCAACTGGAGTCACCGAGTACCGAAGTTGATTCCGCAGATGAACGCTTTTCAAAGGCCGCCGGTAAAATGGACCTTCATGCATCCCATTTTGTTGCAGGCATTGGATATACCATTCTATGATTTTGTATATACCGTAGATCTAGGATTCTCCTTCGTATCACATTGTTTTATCTGCTTTGATGATACCTTTCGATCGTTAATTCCTCTACTGTAGATCTTGTTCTTGCCAATGAACAACACGTACTTCCCGGTGTCGTCTTCGCCGAATTGGAACTGGGAGATCTGCAGACTTCTGTGTTCATCCACAGCTCGTAGTCCGAAAGCCTTGCAGACGTAGAAATAAGCCGCTCTTTGTAGCCCAACTGTATCATTCATAGAAAATGAATTCTTCGTCCACAATAATTCTTCCTGGTCATCAGTGACTGGATCGGCTTGCTTCTTCACAACACCTACACCCGTCTTGGTAAGCTCCTTCATGCGTGCATCTAGGCACTTGCGAACGTAGACAAATCGTGGATCATCGGACATAATGTTGATATCCGGGTAAGTGTTCCGAATATAGCGATTGACACCACACATAATGTTGTATAATGTATTTGGCGGATAATCCTTGCCGTCTTGTCTCTTTGCTTCAAAGATGAAGTGCTTCAGCCCCCTCTCCAATTCACAACATTTCATTGGATTGAAATCAACAAGATGCAGAAACTTCTGTTTGTCCAATTCCAAACCATTGCGCCAGTGAACCCAATCTTCATACACCTTCGTAGTCCAAGTAGTGTTCTTCCGTGTATTCCTTGGAACACTATTAAACACGACTTGATTTATGTGCTGACATGACATGATCGAGAATCTTGAATCGCCACACATCTTCACTGCAGAAATTTCAGTCATCAATGACGACCGAATAGCATGCTGACTTTGTATTATACCAAGTGAGTGAGTAGATAACAACTGTCGGTCACTAAAAGACATGAATTCAACTGCTGCCTAAGACGATTTGACTGCTGCTGCTGATCTGAAGATCTCCTGACGCTGACGGTCAAAAGTGGGTATGAAAGTGTGGTGTAAGTGACTTCAAGGATTCCGTTTCACCATGAATTTACAAAACTGTGGTGACATATGCACCATAACTGTGGTGCAGTAACAATCACAAATTACTCGAATCAATTTTAATCAAAGAATCAGTAAATGTAATGAATAACAGGGACGGATCCATTCCCTTATTGTTGAATTTGTAAATAGCTAATGTATCTTTTGACATCTATGCACATCACAGCGTCTAATGATTGTTACGACAATTGATTTTATTGATTTTATTTGCACTGCTGTAGATCGTTGTTGTACATTTTCATATCATGCCATTTTTAGACTGTAATCAAATCATCCATCTCATATAAAAGCATTGTTGTTCGATTTTGTGTGTAACCATTGAGAAAGAAGTTGTACACTCTGAAACGCGTCTGGAACCAACATTGATTTTAACAGAATCAATTTGTTTTGATTTGAATATATATATATGTAAGACCATCAAATACTTGACTTTCCAACCATAATGAGCAATTCAATCAATTAAGGTATATTTCAAAAACATTCGAGTAATTTATTTCTGCGACATTGTAGAAGGATGAAGCCATAGACTTTTATGAACAAAGGCTGTATGTGCATGCTATTTCATGGTTTTTGGACGGTTCGTGATAGATGATCACGACAAATTTGCTGTATAAATAGATGACTTTAACCCGAGACTTCTAAGGCAAAAGTGGAGGGATTTCTATCCGAACTATCTTGATTTCTTCTGACTTTTCGTCTTTGTTCTTTATCCTCTTAAAGTTTTCGAAATAAGCACTCTATCTAATGCTTGCTGCATTTTTCGAGATCAACATGCCTGCATGAGCCCGCAGCGCATGAGCATAGTTTGTCGATTAAGAAAGATGTGACATAATTAGCATGAATATTTTTGCACTCGAATGTATTGTGTATTACGAACCTCCATTCCGCTCCATGTTACTACAGTGCATTGCTTCATTGAAACACATTGGAACATAGATGACTATTCACCCTCAATCACGAAGATCATACCTAGAAATTGCACAAAATAATATAAGGATTATGGTCATAACTTCTGATTATGCGAAGTATAAAACATCTTTTGATATTAGCATAGCACATTTGATTTATGTACTCACTGTTTACATAAATCATGGTGGATGTCCCGGAACTATGGAGATCCTTTCATTCCCTCATAGTCTCTTTGCGATTTATTTCTTCTTTCTTGGCCAAAATTTGTCGGATACGGAAGTGCTTTCATAAAAATACTTCCGATCAACTCTTCACTTTCACTAATTTTTATGTTAAGTTTCAAAACTGATTACTTCATGATCTGATTTATTGCCTTAACTCCTCTAGGAATGGCGGACAGTGTTGGATTATTGCTTGATAATAATTAAATGACGTTAAATTGTAAACTTAAACTTATTTTGCGCTTTAGCAAGCTTGTAAATGGACCTGAAATTTCCTGCCGGCCCGGTCAATAAGGCTCTCTTGTCCCAGAATTAATATGTTCCCGATATATAGGATAATTATACAATGTGTATGCATTCATGGATGATTTTTCAGAAAATTCAATTTTTGAATCTGAAAGCTTGACGAAATATCATTTTTAATAATGCATTAATCACAAAAAGCAGCAGATGTACTTTGCGGCTCTGCTGCGGAAGCGCCTGAAACCTCATCGCTTTCGCTGTCTCACTCCCGGAAGCGTCTACACTTTTACATCATTATCTTCTTCCTCACTCCTTCGCATCGCATCACCACGCAACACGGATCGTCAAACTCATAACAGCGGCAGATGAAAGATTTCATGAAAGATGCCATAATGTGAGGACTGAAGCACATGGAAAGATGACATGTATGGCACTTGCTTTGTTCTGTTTCAGCATTTGCCAATAATTAAATGTGTCCTTCAAGAATCAGTTCTCTAGGAAGTTTTAATACCATATTTCAATGATGATTATGCCATTCAGAAATTTGTTTGCACTTAAACAACTTATTTTGCATACTACCTATAAACGCTACGGCTTCCATTATCTTTATTGCATTTGAGACGCAATCTCAGTGCATTCGCGTCAAAATCTGGAGATTATGATTTCATGATAGAACAATGAGGAGTAGGAGCAGTGGAAAAGATGGACGTTTTTGTTGTTTTCTAATATTATTATCAATGAAATGAAAGTACTATTTTGTGTTCTCAGCGCAATTAATGATAACCAACATTACTAGAATTGTGCATGCCACAGAAACCCTGCATTCTTTAGTATTATGGGGCTATTTTCAGTATCGGGCTATATTAGCACACATGAAAATTGGAAAACAATATTACTCCGAGGACATTCGTTGCTTGACAACAGCACCTAGCGAATGGCGTCCACCAGTGTCTGACAATGGTTAGGTAGCACTACCTGTCTTTGCACTTAGTAAAGATTCACAATTAGCCTAATACATTTGTCATTAAATAGAAAACTATAACTTACAATACACCGCAAAAAACTACACATGCTTCAAAAATTTCCTCAAAAATCCTTAAGATCTGGTATTAAATTTATCTAGATCGGTGCCGAAACATGCAGCTGAAATGACCATCGACAAACATCAACACTAAATTAAGCAAAAAGCGAAATATCGGATCTCTGTGGTGCTCATGAAAGGGTCCTGGAGACAGGCGTTGCTAAAACAATACAAAATAATGTAACAGTGAACAAAAGTTTTAAAACAAGTGATCGCTTATTGAGACAATGTTTGCTTTGAGCTCATCAGATTCAAATGAACGAATTGATGGTGGAGCAGCACATTCTGCTGCTCCTGAAAAAGTGCTGATCATGGCTTTCGTGTGAGGAAGTGACGAAGACTCAGCTTGGAAAGTATTGAAACACTCCTTGCGAGTGTGTGGCATGATGCTGGGTGACAGAAGAAGTAGCTCAGTCTAAGATTTGAATCCTAAAATAAACGCAAATCATGTACTGTGGGGCGTGTACGCCTTCTCTGTAAAGATTCAATTTTATTTATAGTAGCCCCCGGTGACTACAATCCCTGCAAAAAATTACCACAATCTTCAAAGCTGTCGAGTAAATATTTCTGCAAACCTCCCAGGACCAGTTAATTTGTTACAGAAATTGATTGAAAACCTGGTGAGTTGATTCAGGAATGGCCATAACACGTTGTATAAATAATATGGGAGTAATAATACATGTAAGTCCTATTATATGCAGATCTTGTAACCACGAAGGAGGGAACTGGCGATCATTCAACGAAAACTCATTTAGATGGCAGCGTCTTCTGGATTACGCAGTTAAAGCAGTGTTCAATGACCTTCAATGATGTGATCAGAATCCCGAGGACATTAATAATGGGCTTTTGTGGTATAAAAGTATCGTTAAGAAAAGTTGGTGTTCGAATCAGACGAATATCCAGTTGATGATGCTGCACATTTTTATAGAGACACCTTCAATTGCCATATTTTATACCTCATGCTGGCTTTCGGAATGGGTAGCGAAAATTCAGTGTAGGGTTTCCAGCAATTGTGAACTATTGCGGACCCTATAGTGCATTTTTCTAATATTTCCTGCGGGTTATGTGATTTATTTTGCAATTTATGTATGGCTTCTATTCGATGGCTGGTTGTATGAATAAATTCTCGAATTTGTGATCTAACTCCCGGTTTTTTCGTTGTAAGATATAGTCATTGTACACATCAATGATGAGTGGACAAATTAAGGGAAGAAAACTATACGAAAAATAATTATGACTGGCGAAGAACTCGAGACCCAAGATCTAGAAGCTTATGCTATTCATTATTCGTGCCATATCTCTCTGGAGGTATCTCTCACTAAACCTATACGGTCAAAAATTGTGAATCCCAACCACCTACTGACGGCATTGCTGTATATTGATCATTTTGTTTTTGCTAATCATTCTTCGTCGATTATTTATAAGTGTTAGTAGAGATAATCGATTCTATCATTTCCATGGGAAGTGTATCCCATGCAATACTCATCAATTAATATAGATTTCCTAAATAAGCAATTGTTTTCGATGATTTTTTAAAGAAAGACTTGGGAGAATAAAAAAAATGATTATCTACATGTACAATATATTATGTTGATTATTTGGCAATCAATACCTTTTGTATGTTAGGTCAGCTGTTGTACAATGACAATTACTGAGAGCAACTGTTAGAGGATAGATGAACGTCTGACGGTTGCACTTCAATGGCGGTGATTTTGTAATGAATCTCGTATAAGCTCTTCATCGAAAGTTTAAGTGTGGGTTCTATTTGAGGGCAGCTATATGATTATTCTGTCTGATTGCGTGCACGATCTACTTGAGGGTGGGTTATATTCGAGAACATATGGCATAAGATGAAAAGTATCTCTTATGAAGAATTGCGCACCCGATTGTTCTCAGTTCTCATCAACTATATCGCTTCATAGCATGCAAGAGAACATTCTGAATCATATGAGAGAGCAATCTGAGGTTTGAATGAAGAATCCATTGATGGAAAATTATTATATTTTTGGGTACACAATTGCTCACATGGGATTTTTTTGGGTTCACAATAGTTGACAATAGCCCGGTTTAAATTGCATGTATAATACATTCTCACATCATTTCCTAGTAACTTGATAGACACATTGCTCTAAAAACAATCAGTAGTGCAATTGATGATATATAAAATGAATAATATGTGGTCTATGACAGAGTCCTGTAGCACTCCGGGGTTGACAGAAATACACTTGGACATAGCAACTGTTGATAATGACAGCGCAAAAATAAACCAGCAAAAACGATTTTGAAGTAACTATTGACAAAAATGAAAAAATGAAAAAAATTGAAAAAAATGCTAAAACAATTCGAAACAGCACATTCAGTAACAGCAAAATGAGTTTGTAATTTCTACCTGCTTCCCGACTTTATGTTTTCTGAAAATTAGAGAAAGGCCTCTTCACAAAATTTGATGACTTGAATTGAGAATCCTACATGTAGTTTGCCTGTAGGTGCCAGTATAGCTATCCGAATGGGCCTACAATTCTGAGCACCAACAATTCTATCTTAAGTCACACTTGTCTCATTTTCATCACGGAATTCTAACTGCCTATTCGTTCCGCTACATCAATGCATGTGATAAAACATCTGAACATAATCTATATCAATCAATCATTTGACTTGAGTTATAGATACATAATCATATAGTTATTGTCCTCGAAATTTTTTTCAATGCCGTGAAGAATTGAACAGAGGAAATGGAAAGCAAACATACTTTAAATTAAACTTTAATTTAGATAGAATTCATAAGCCAAGCTGCTGATGATATTTTTCATTATAAACGTTTTCACCGACAAGACTGCATTATACAGCACGCAGAAAGAGAATTACAAATTCCTGCTTCAAGTTAACTCGCAGTCGTTTAGTATCTATTAATACTTAGTTCAAAAAATCCAATGACGTCAGCATAAGATAAGCGAGCGTATATGGTTGTTTCCATGAAGATAATATAAAAATGTTTTGAAACTTAGCAAAATATTCTGATTCTTTTTAGAATGATAAGTTTATCATAGGTGAATCCTTGATCTCACAAGCACATTGACTCACAAAATATCACTCAGTCGGCAAAGCTTCTTTAGGGAAAATGATCCAAATTGAAATCAAGAATTAAAATAATTTAGGATTTTGCTCAATCAAGTTTGAAGGAACGACAATTAAAACAAATAAAAATTGAAGAAAATTTTCGTCAGGAATCAAAACAGATAAGAAGAGCAGGTTTTCGATGACAGGCAGAGCTTTCCCTCTCATTATTTAAGATGCATCCTTTGATTATTCCCTGCCAAAATTTCGCTTTTAAGTGTTGGCTGGAATTTCGTCAAGCGTCAGCTGTTATTTAATTGATAATCTTCAGAAATAATAATCACTGCAGATATCAACAATATTGCACAATGTATATAGTTGAGCTGACCGTCAACACCATGTTCTATAAATAAAAAATATTTCAAATATGATTTGAGATATCTTTTTCAAATATTATTTCCAAAGAGTTTGGTTGTTTATATAACATGTTGATTTTCCTGATATTGATGTTTTTGCATGTTGAGGATCTTTTCGGTCTCCTTTCGTATCAATCCTTTCGTTGTTGTCATCACGTGATATGTGGGGTCAAATGTCAATGCTATATTTTGTTCCGCTAGACTACCGGCGAGTGATATTGGGCTAGAAGCTGTTCCAATTGCTTTCAGATCCCAACCATCATCTACATTCCGTATATTTAAGTCGATTTCCGTGCTGTGGTAAATTCCGAATCACTAATTCGCTGCTTCATAATCCATTTATAATTGACGTGTCAAAGTAAAGTAAGCCTAATAGCAACTTCACCATGCAATCTGAGATCCTAGCTAACCCGTGAAGAGCTTTGCTTCTCATGTCATATATTTCTTTTTGCTTTGCTAGAATTTTTGTCTTTCATTCCGCTTTTGAAAAGTTGAGTGCCCCCAAGATTTCCAATGTTGGCAATTTTGAAATTGTGTCATCATTATTATTATTACTTGGTGTTTTTTTGTGAGTCTCTGACATGATAATGTACTCAAAACTAGGATAAACGTGATGGAATTAACCAAAAAAGTATTCAAAAAGTACCTAGATGTCATCGCTATTCGCAACCGCAATTGTTGAGATAGGCTACGTGGATAGGGGCCTTTTCTATGTTGACCTGGTGTCATCCTCTCACCTATGGTCGACTCCATAGGTGATCGTGGAGAAAGACAGTATTGATATCATCCGGCCACTGCCGATCGGTCGGCCAGTTTTACAGATGTCAACCATAAATTTTGGAGACCGATCAGTTGATTTAATGAGGCCTATGTCGACAGTTGACGACATTTGTTTTAGAATCAATTGTTAAGTCATTGTTAAGTTCTTAAACGTTGAAAATAATGACCTTGTACATGTAGATTCTAACATTGCTTTATCTCAAATACAGCTTCCAGAATCACATATACTAGCCTATTTAAATTTGAATTTCGTGAGAATTGTGTGATCCTTAGTATCGTGAAATCATCCCGTATCTTGATTAATTTCATTGTATCACATTCCTGGACAGTTTATATAACACTTACAGCTCAGGACATTCAGTGGATGATTGGATTTCAATGTAAAACATGTAAATTACATCATGTCCTGTACTACATGAACATTTGACAATGAATTGTGGAGCATTGCTTAATAAGTTGACTGGCGGTAGGTTATGCCTTTTGATCTACGTTGTGCAATAGGAACTTAGGTACAAGCTAGCAAAGTGCACATGTCAGTATTTATCAGCTCTCCGGCTGGCCGGCGGCCCGGGTGCGGTCACCTAAACCTCGGCCGATTCTAGATCTGTTTCGCGCGCCTTGTGCCTTCCACTGGTCAGCATGATCTCTTTCTCGAGAGACTCAGATCTCCAAATGTTGTGACAGTGACAGTTGAACACTGCACGGTCAAGTATCTGTCGCTTATTATTCTACTGACGACCTCATTGTTCGAAGTGGCCCGTATACAGGATCATCAAGCCCATTGGTAGACCACATCATTGATGAATTAGAAGATATTTATGCAGCGATTGCTAGCCAGATGGAACATGTCGACAATTTGGACATATTGAGTGAGATCCACATAATATTAATTGCATAATATTTTCCAATGTTAAAGCTGTCACTGTAATTCATTGAATGCCAAAAAAGCATGCGATTATGATGAACAATGTTGTATTCGCCTAAGAATCAAGAGAGCATTTGAAGTCATTGCCAAATCTTGTCAATTATGTTCTCTGTTCCAGTGTCTGACTTATTGTCTTTAAATGTTTATGATTTAGACCGATATGTACATCCTAGCTACTTATTGATATGAGTGCACACTAATAACTCAGCTAAATTAGATTACATGTATCATCAGGGGCATCGTGCGACCAAAAGGTCTGATTTAGTTGGCTCACATGTAGTCCATATGTCAATAGGCCTACATGTGCATGACCGAATGAGTTCTGACCCTTAGCTTGATGGCCTTACGTCAACAATGTTCGAATAAATGACTAATGCATGTGCATCCTATCTGTACATCTTCTTTTCTCTTTTATGTTGTCCAAAGATGATGTCAAATATAATTTTAAAAATAACTGACTCTTCTTGAGAGCGATAGCACTATTTAATTCATCAATAGGTTACAAGACTAACAAATGTAACAACATGTATTCTCAATCTGTAGCTCCGAGCACCTTCATTCATCTGCTTCACAAAAAAACTCAATGTTCTGAGGTGGCACCGCACCTCCCCATACTTTGATGGCCAACTAGAGTTGGTGGCGCTTCTTAAGAAGTAGAGAGGGCAACCTAAAACGAAATTAGTAGTGCCCTCATCACATTAGAACTAACAACATAGTCCGACAGCCAGAGCAAGGTTCTGCAAGGAACGAAGCCGAAAATGAAACTTTCACAGAATGATGCACACGTTATGCCTACTATGAATCTGCACGTCTGCCGAATTCTAGTGAGTTCCTCCATTTGTCAGACAGGATCAAAATAAAGCACATGTTAATGCAATGGGACCAAAGACTGCAGCTTTTGGCAAAAATGAAATTTCTATGTTTTCGTTTATCAACTGAAAAGCACTAAGTCTAGAGCCATCACTTTTGACATGGAATGTCTTCGGGTTAATTCTTATCATGTTCATAAGTATTTATCTATGAAGCTACACACATTCATATTTGACAAGCTTCATGATGTCGGCCCACATTGAACCACACTCTCGCATAAATAGCCGATCAGAAGCATGATAATATCACATATAATGTACATGGCAGGAAATTACCTAAAGACATTCCATGTCAAAAATGACGGCTCTAGACTTAGTACTTTTCAGTTGATACAAGAAGACATAGAAAATTCCATTTTTGCCAAAAGCTACAATCTGCGTCCATATCCCATTGAATTAACAGTGTTTTTCTTTGATCGTGCCTGACAAGAATTGAGACCAGGTAGAAGTCGGCAAACGCGCAGATTCGTAGTAGGCATGGGGTGTGCATCATTCTGTGAAAGTCTCATTTTTGGCCTCGTTCCCTGCAGAAACTCCTTCTGGCTGCCGGACTGACAGAGAATGATTGATCAAAGGAGGTGAAAACTTATCAGAGCTATGGGGGAACCAAATAATCAGCTTAGATGACCACTACATTGTGAAAAGACACTCATCTTTTAGCAATGTTTGCTAAAATATTACAAAACATCAATTTCATTCACAAGTAAAGCACAATACATGTGGAAGATGGGATACTCAAGCCTCAATACAATACTGGCAACTTGAGGGCGCTCACGGACGCCCATTGCACAACGTCACTGATTAGATTTACTGAATAATCGCACAAGTTATGCTCATTATGTTCGGCTATTCTATGGGAAGTTCATCCGTTTTGGGAAGTGACGCGCACCGGTACTCACAATGCATTGTCTCTCAAAGGAACCGACATCCATCCTGGATGAGCAGTACAACGTGAATGTGAGAAATACGCTTCATCTCTGAGCCACTGGTATTCGAAGCAGCATATGCTATGAAGTAGCGTACAGAATAGTTGATTTAGGAGAGATTGAATAGTACAAATAAATATCAAAGGGGAAATACCAGTGTTTCGGTACTGCCATTAGTAGAAGAAATCCGCAAACCATTCTTTATCTTCGCAATTTTTTCGACTTTTAACACCTATTATCTTCCCGTTTTTATTACAATTGAAAACAATATTACGACGTGGATGTGCACTGCCAAGACAATTAGTGCCTAAAATGTGACGTATAGACTATAGAGTAACCATATATAGTAGGTAGAGTTTCGAGTTCGACTCGAGAAAAGCTCAGTATATAGTGAAAATGTATATATCAAAAGATTCAGTTTTTGCGTACATTGCGTTACTGCGGTCCAAACTATATTTGATCAATTATTTTCAAGCCAAATTTTTTCAAATTTTTCTTATGTTGATATACCAGCAATTTGGTACCTTTATATAAGTATTATGAAGCGCGATCATTAGATATCAAAATGAATGGAAATTTACTGACAGCTGTATGGAAATGAAAGTGTAAAGAAAAAAAGAAATGACAGATTATCAAAGAAATTTCTTGAACCACATCATAATGCAAGTTTTCTTGGAAATGTTGAAATTTTATTGTTTTTCTTGGCCAAAATTTCTAGTTTTTAATTCAATTCTCATCGGCATGGTTTTATCATTCATTAACTTTATGTTTCACGTCTTGAATCTGAATAATATTGCAGTCCCATTTATATCCCTTAAAGTAAATTATGATCATTGTTGCTGATTGTGATATTCCGCTCATTCATTGGCAATTATATGATCACGTTTAAGAAAATCTGTGCTCTTGTTTCCAAGGCTGAGCATATTCAGTAGTCACCCATCAAATTGCTACCTCTTCAAGGTTGTCATGGCACGGAAGTACCATGCAAAATACCATTCGTCCTGATTGCTATCATGATCAGTCAAATCCGTGTAGATTTTTCCAAAATTGCAACAATTTGCATATCTCACATGTGGTGCTGGGTCTCAACCCGAGTTCATCTAATAAAATCGACACTGCATGCACATTAGGGATTTAATTAATACTCTATGAGTGGCAGTGATGGTTAGGCGCCTTGCCTATCTACTTTATGAAGGCTTGCGATCACTCTCATTTCTCTTTAAATATGAAATCATTTGGATATAACTACTTGCAGCAGACCGCCTTGCAGAAAGAAGTCAAATCTATTGCATGCATCAGTAATAAGATTCTTTTTTGATGTAGAAACATTGATCGAAAATGGTGTTTAAGCGAGCAACTGAAATTACCTTGAACAAACATCACTTGTCCATGGTAGTCCCACAAACTTCAGCAAAAACTAAAATTGTCATATATTTCCACCTTGATATTAGGTATGAGAGCCTTTGAGATGAATAGTTCAACATTTTGCGTATTGAGATTTCCCATTAATCATTTTTCATCTCATGTAGATGAGTAGCCTCTTCTCCCAATTAAAGAATTCAAAGTCAATCCCTTAATCAATCCCAACAAAACAAAATCAAGACAGTTCTCATTTAATTTAAAGCTTAGGCGTGAATTTCGTCAGCTTCCCAAATTTTGCTTGATTGTTCATCTTTATAATCCAACAATGGAGTACAGATTTTCTTACCATGATTGGTGCAGTACATTTGATTTGTGTTCTCACGTGGTTAATAATTAATCTTAATGGAATATCCTGAGAAGGCATGGATATCTTGTCATTCCCACGGAGCCTCATATTGACTTATTTTCTACTTTCTTTGCGTGTCGTTGTCGGAAGTGGCCGTATTTCCAGTCTCTATTCGTTAATCAAATTTAGACAATGAGTGAGTCGGTGCGGAGAAGGTTTGCTCTTTTGTTGGACCTAGCATGTACTGGGTTTCGTCTTCATAGCTTAATCCCAGGAATGTGTGGTCATTTGTCTTCATTGTCCGCGACTCTTGGGTCTTCTAATTTCTATTTCAAATATCCGGACATTAAGGAAGCCCTTATCTTGTCTCTGGGGTCATTTCATTGCGCGGGAAAGAGCTCGATGTAGGTTGAAATAAATTCTGTCCACGTATTTCACACAACATGATAGAAGCAATTGTCATTGATATCGCAGAGAGCTGGCGAGTAATTGAGAATATAAATAATATAGCGGCAACTTTTGTCATAAACAAACAAGAGTTCCGTTCGAATTCAATAGTCAACTGTTATGAGAGATCCGTAAGATGAATGATAGACAAAAGTAATAACCAGCAGACTGCTAGAATATTTATGTCTGATGAATTCCATGACAAATGGATCTTTTTCTACTGTGAAGTGTCCGTTTCGGTTCAAGAAATCAGAAGTTCTCTGGATACTTTGTTCCGTGAGAAATAATTTAATTCTGCAAGCAATCTCTAAATCTTTGGTAAAGTAGTTCTTGAATCTCTTTTGGCTTTCGGAAAGATCTAACCTTTGGATCGGAACCCCCTTGGAAAAACCTTCACAGCGGAAATTAACTATAATTAAAATTCTAGTAAAAATCATTTACTAATCCAATTTTGCTAAAAATTACTTATCAGTTTTAAGCAAGTCGTCATCACCCCCCCCCAGTAAATGTGTATGATAAAAATATCGGTAGAATTATCGATATATTACATTCATAAGTTACTCTGGCACACGTACACCTTTAAATCGACGGACCATGAAAGCATCACATACCGAACTGACTGGAAGCATTAAGTCACTTGTGATCATTAAGATACATGTGATCTTAATGATTAGTTTAATACATGCTTATCACAACATGCATAGTCTAATTCGGTGCAATACTTGGTATTATAGATGAAAAAGATCAATGAAGCCTGCAGACTCTTAGATTACTGTTATTAGGAGTAAGGATATCTGTAACGAAAGATATGACAGCTAAATAGGGTGTAGATTCAACAGTGAGATAGGGTCTTGTGGAAAACTCGCGAGCACACCCCTCCCAAGGTTTTGCTCAACCTTGCTTGGCGCAATATACCGGTATGTAG
This sequence comes from Prostheceraeus crozeri, assembly GCA_907163375.1. Classification (NCBI taxonomy): domain Eukaryota; kingdom Metazoa; phylum Platyhelminthes; order Polycladida; family Euryleptidae; genus Prostheceraeus; species Prostheceraeus crozeri. The sequence goes on along the minus strand of CAJQUW010007577.1, from coordinate 282,787 downwards.
TTAAATCTTGGGATAATTTTCACAACCGTATGCGAGTTATAACCACATAATGATCATTACTACCATAGAAGTGACACAAATTAATTCGAAATGTGCGCCAATATCCTATCATTCCAACTACAATCACAATCACAATCATTATCATCGATATGTTTTGTGAGATTCCAGTAGAATTCATTGCGATCCTTGCACAGTGGATTGTGTCTCCAACTGGCACCGCCAACCTGGCCGTGTGGATACTGCACTTTCTTCATCATACATGTAAATGCAGCTTAATCTCTAACGCTATATTTTAACATTATCCTGTTATCAGGTGTATTACATTATCGAAATAGAAGACAAGAGAAAATGATCCGAATGAACTAATTGTCTTCTGGTCGAGCAAATAAGGAAATTTAATAGGCTGAAATCAACCGTAAAACTGATAAGTGAATCAATCAACCAAGTGTATCTGCTTCGACTTCAAAAGGAGAATAGATCTTTAGAGATAGCATTGTTTCACTTCAATAATCATTCACCAACACTATCTATACTACCGGTTAATCAAGAATAACAAAGCATGCCAGGACCAAGGGGATTACTTGAATTACATAACAGGTATCGACACACACAAACAAAGACTTACATACGCTAGGAACAAGCTGGTCCTATATGACGCGAGGATTTGTGGACAGTTATAGAGATACTATTATTGTCAATTTACTGGAAATTTTTGTCCTATTTTATAGATGCCTTCTATTATTTACAACATATTCATGGAACATGCTCGTATTTTGATGATTCCTTTTTGAAACATGACTATTTTAAAAATGAATCTAGTAAATGCTAGTACTTGCAGATATAAGTTAAGTGAAAAAAATGAAGCAAATAATGACATGAATAATGTCAAAAGACGAAGCTATTTCAGTTAATGAATAACAGAAGTAAAGGTAGATTGAGAACAAAATTGAAAAAAAGATAATCAAACAAAATTCGAAGAGTGCCCTTGAATACAAAATGTATCGCATTGTGTATTCCTGAATATAATGATATATAATTGCATGGTCTGCCACAAAGGAATTTGTAAACTTGATTCATTATCATGCTCACATGTCTTCTTATTGAAAAGTTGCGATTAGTGAATTGAACGATATTCATATTTAATCATTTTTACCAGTGTCCGACAAACACAGGATGCAAATTTATCATAACTTATTTGAAATCTGAAAATGCAAGCTTTCCAATCATGTATGGCACGCTGATGAAGGGATCAGACACGCTTTTTATGATCAGCTCTGTAGAATGACAATCCAGGAAGATTTTTTTACAGAGACCAAATAACGTTTTTTCTGACTCACCCTTTATGTATAATAATAATGTAAAATATTCTGAAAGTTAATTATTAATACCAAATGAGATTGTTTTGTAAGTGGAATAAAACTGCGCATGCATTAGACGTGGAGGACTTTCTTTCATAATAATAAATGGTGTTCAGGTCTGTTCCCATTTCTCTACTACGGAATAATTGCAACTTATTATATAATTATTCTATTTGCATTGTGTCTGCAAAAAGCAGCACCATTAACTACGACAGGCGCTCTAACTTGGACGACATGTCAGTGATGTGTTAGATGTAGTATTTATTGAATCCTTGTCGAAATTTCACTTGGCATGCTAACTGTGCATCTTTGATCAGACCTGCTTGATAATTTTATTCAATCTGTTAAGTAGTGCGTCGTAGATTACATTCAGTCTTCAGTCGACGACCTAATGACGGCTACAAGGCCTTGCCTGCTAGGAGATAGAGATTTTAAATTTTTATTTTGCTGCAGCTGCTTTGTTCTGACAAATCGTTTCTTCTGCGCCTCTCCTATGTATGTCTGCTCCCTACATATGGGAGCTCGATAACAAATGATGGTTAGGTGTTTTTTAGACGCCGGAGCAGTGTATGTTTATCAACAATAAAATTAGAATAGTATAGCAGTTAGCATAGGCGTAACCATTGCTGGGATGCTTGATAAAGGATAGTTCAGGACCCTCTCTGTAGAGGATGTCAGGGAGAGTACTTTTCACTTCCTGAAATCTTAGAAAAATGAAAAGCATGCGATTTCAGATTACTTGACCTCTGAATACATTTAAATGGAAACCACTATATTGATCAAAATTGACTACAAAACAATTCAATTTCATTCAAAAATTGAGACATACTACTATACATTACAGAATAAAACGAAGTTATTTTATTTTTTATTATTTTATTTAGTATTACTTAGTTATTTTATTCATTTTTTTATAAATCTGTCTTTTGTCACCGAATTCTGAACACAGAAAATGACCGCTAAACCAATGCAGTCTTATAGCTTCGCGTACAATAATAGTGTTCCTATCATCTTTTTGTCGATTTTTAAATTTTTCCAGGTAAGATTCAGTCGATGACACAAATGAGTGAAATGTCCGTCATGCTCTGAATCTTCCGCATCCTCGAGTTGAAGTCAATCGGATGCATGATTCAAAATTTTGAGTGATTCGATTTTAGTATAAAGTAACAGCAATCTTCTAATTCTAGCATCGAGGTTGCGTAAACCCTTTTGAAACGCGGGTCCAAGGTTTAATTTAGGACATGTTCATATTTAGCAATCTCCATCTTTCTGTGAAAAGTCGGTAAAGTTCATGTTTTGACTTAATCTTGGCGATTCTACGCATTTTGTAGAGGCTCTCAGACATCAAATACCGAATCATGTGACTCACTTCAACTTTTACATCGAAGTTGATGCTCTGAACTCAATCATGTTTCAAATTTCATGGCATTCTGATAAATAGTTTTTTTCTGCAGAAGAAAATGTACGAATATTTGAATTTTACGGATTGAAAATTGTTTCACAATCCATCGATATTTCTTGGATTTTCTTGATTCCAATGGGAATCCTTTAACCTTACCTGTAACCGAAAGCGACTGGCTGTGACACTCAAGAATTTGATTTTTGCATTCAGCGTTTCAAGATCTACAAATCCATGCTATTAAGCCCTTTGTGCATCACATCAGTCTGCTTTACAGTAAAATGAAGTGATAGGATATCTACATTATACTCCCGGAGACAAATGAAATAAATTCTGCAGGCTTCTATTTTTACCAAGGATTCGTAGTGGGAAAAGCTTCTGACTTAGACTGACTCCGATTCCGCAAGCGGGTGTGGCATTTTTTCGACTACGATTCCATCTCCGCATCCCTCTTCAAATATCACCATGACGACACTCAGCCGATGGTTGCAGGTCTCTGAAGATTTTACATCCAGATCCGCGACCTGTCAAGACGTTTCAATTTCATCTGATAAATCTATCAATTGCACAGTGTTTCATTTAGTGAGTCACTTTATTGTATTTCACACAGGCCTATTGTATTTCATCTCCTCTTCCTTCACTTCTTTCTGATGAGAAACAATTCGAGACGTAGGATGCATGAGGAAACACAAGATCATAAGTAGCTTTGATATTTAATATCTCTCTAGTTAGGAGCTTTTGACGGAGACAGAATTATCAGATGACAGACAAATTCATTTAAAGGACCATTGAGTAGAAAAAAGACACCCATATGAATATGACATAATTCATCGAACAATATACACGTATAAAAGTAAAGTTTCCGGACGTGCCAGAAAATATCAAAAATAATAAAAAAGGAAAGTGTGAATGTCACAAATTGATTGATAATCGATTTGTCGTGAAATAGAGAGAGACAAAGTCGTCGTAGTAATGGATAGAAAACATTCCGAAATAGAATACTTGCGAGTATGTCGTAGTTTTTTGAAGATGTCGATGTTGTGCTCCATGCGTCATTAAAAAAAGTGGAGTGACAACAGCCAATTTAACCTTTATTGTCAGTAAGCTGACAGCAAACGATGAAAGCTTTGAGCATCCGGATAGACAGGCAAAGATTATCTGGTAAGTCAAATCAAATGTGCATGTAGGCCCTACGATGTACATGCACATGTGAAAGTCAGACACTTTGAAGGTCTTTAGCACTTACCGGAAAATGATAATTTAGCTAAAGTATCGGTTCAGTTATCTCTTGATGGAAAATCAAAAATCAATGCAAATGATAATGTTCGGAAAATATTTAGACAAAAATAATAAAATATATGGATTTAAATATTTGCTTGTTTCAAAACCTCCAAAAAAGTTAAGATCTTCAAGATATTTAAGATATTTAGAAGTCAAATTACAGTATGAATTACAATAGTGACTCAACAGGGTTCAGAAAAATATTTAAGTCATCTCATCAAAATAATCAAAATTTATCCGAAAAATTCCGAACTTTATAAAAATCTGAATATCCAAAATAGATGCGCGTCTATGATTACTTACTGGCAAAAGCAATCGCAGACTATACATGTAGTTTTGAAGAGATTTTCTATGCAGCAAGTCGCCCGCAACTTCTATATTTGAGTTAGCCTAGAAGTATTTGAGTAAATCAAAATATAATACCCACAGAATGTAAATTATTGAAAAAATGTTTTCGCGAATCCTAATAATGAAACTGCAATTTTTAAGCGAGGGAATTATTTCAAAGATGGATCACAGTAACTGAGCTCTTAGAAGTTGGAACATTTTCTTCTGGTGGACTTTTCAATTCGGAGTCAGTAGCACTTTCACAACCTCGACTCCTACGAAGAGCACTTGACTCCTCATCCCTGGTTTTCATACATTTACGTTTAAAGAAGAGCAGAAATTCCTGTATGATATTTTGGAAGTCCGAATAAACCTATATATAATGCTTGAAAATTCAGAAGTTCACCGAATGCGACTACATTTTCAATTATTTCAATTCATGCGAGAATAGAAATAGGTTGTGCAAGATGAAATTAAGCAAAATATCTCGGATGGGAAGAGACAGGTGAATTGCTGGAGATGTTTTCATTCATATTTGCTTTTGAATCACTAATTATTAGCTTCCGATAGCATCAGACTACTCAAATCCTTGTTTCGCTCTAGTCAATATCTTATCTCGAAATGTTCATATCGTTAATTACATCAAGACTCTTGAGGAACGCAAATATTTCACGCAATTCCCATCTCATATTGACAGAGGATCGCCTATTCCGTGATTTTTTCAGAAAATTATCCGGAAGATTGAATCATCCTAAAATTCGTGATTGAAATTGATGGAAGGCACAGTTAAAACGGACCATCTAAAATTTGTCCAGTTCAATACTCTCTCAAGCGTTTCGATCACGTCATTCATTGACGAGTCACAGCAGAATTTACTTAAAATGAATTACAAATCAATTGCTCCCTTCAATCAATTAATTGAAATTGAAAATATTTTTTAATAATCCCTGGTTCAAGAATAGTTGAATTCTTACTTCATTTTTAAGTCAAGGTTGACTACAGACATTTTACACCTTGCAGATGACCTTGATATTTGTTGTTGTTTTTCGGAATGAAAAACAGTATATGGACAGTGTCTAGATAGGCCTAATCACAGAATTAGATTGTTTAACCGCATCACCTTGCTAGAAGTGCAAATTGATCCAAAACAATGGCACATGAAGGAACTTATTAAGTGGGCAAAAAGAATTTCTTAATACCTTGCAGAGATAGGAAAAATAGTCGTGCGTCGCTTGTGGATTGCTCTGAATTCCTTTAAAATGCTCCAATCGCCACGATTCCTTCAGATTCGAAGAATTCACATCATTGCGCAAAAGTTTTCTCGATAATGTTGGGCAGTCCGATCATTATTAAAAAAATTAGCAGGCGCACGAAAAAACGTTCACAAACTTCTCTGTAGAACTTGACATCGACTGTGTCCCTTTGCTGTATGATCCGGTTTATAACTGTCACTGAAACTTCAGACAATTTTGCGTGCTTAATGTTGAACTGGCTGCTCATTGTTCGATTTCTATGGTATTATGTCAGCAGATTGTGCCATTTCATAGGCATTACATGTTCTGATGTTTCCTTTCTAGTCAAACAGAAGAAGAGCCGACCGGTCTAATTCTGTGGGCCTAATACTAGGATGTGCGTGCGCATATCACATTCTGTTAACGAATGCCACAGAGATAGATTAATCTGCGTGTAGATTAGTCTAGACTGGACATAATCATATCCTATCCATTGTATGCAATGGCAGCAAGTGATAGAGATTGACATAGATATTCGCCTCTCTTTGGTTTGTATGACTGACCAGGCGCGCGCATTGTAGAAGCTGCTCTCATCAGAGAACCCACAAACTTCAATGACCAGATTGCAGACAAGCATGTTAAGTAAAAGGACGTATCTTTGATTCAATTTTTCTTAGTGATAACTTCGTCAAATGGAAATATTGCTCACCCCTTTGACTCTTCACGATCTAAATTTTCTGACTGTGTTCGTTGAATGTGGTAGCAGCGCTCCGTCAGAATTCAGGCTTGAATTTGCATTACGTTCAATGGAAAATTGATCTTCTTGCCCCTAGAGACTGGCTCTGGCCGTGAGCATCGGTATTGAGGAAAGTCATCTTTATACTTAAGCACGAAGACAAGGCAGTTTATTTCTGTGTCGAAGGCAGATAATGCAGGCGGATGTTATAGTTCGAGAGTTACTGACATTTTCTTTCTAAATTCGCGCTTGAGCTTCTTGTTATTTTTAATTCGTAGATTTTTACCCAACATCAGTAAAACGACAATTATCTAGTTGTCACTCCAGTCGTCTTGCAAGTTATGGAGGGTCAAAGATCATTTGTTTATGTAGATCCATGTACTTCCGAGTTTGATACACTCAATAACTTAATGATCCAACATTCACTTAAAGCTCAAAATGAGATTTGTCATTTTTTGTGACTATGATTCCACTTTTATGGCACAATGCTCCAACAGCAGGCAGAAATACGACATTTTTCGTAACCGGTGGCTTGGCCGAATTGCTGTTAAAAATAATGAAGACGTCATGACAACCGATGTTTATCTGCAACAATAACATCAGTTGTCATGAAGTTTTCATTGTCTTTGACACATAGATAAGAGCATATTTTTAAAAAGATAGCCGAACACATAGATGTCGGATATCAAAGCTATCTAAGCCTAGGATAAGATTTATACCTGGACTTAAGATAGCTATGATGGCACCAGTCTGGACTCTGACAGCGGGTCTAGTTCAGAACCTTGCAGTCATTACCTCGAGATAACTTCTAATGTAAATGTCGATCCACTTTTTTTACACAGACTGAGATCCATCTGAGAGATGTCACTTGTCTGAATATTAATGAAAGTAGGCTGTTAACAAAATGTGTAGACCGCATGAAAGAAAATTCCAAAAGTTGATCCTTTGAACACAGATTTATGAATTTCGCTCCAACTTTTTTTGCAGGCTTGATCTTCTTAACCCATTGCAAGCGATCCTTGGCAGTATGATATTCCAGCCTGCATCTAAGAGATTCTTAAGGCGATTTTGTGATTCCATCTTCAATGATACAATGGCCAGTCATATTGTTGCTTTTCAAAAATTGATATTTTTATCAAATAAGTTCTCTTTCTTGCACACATAAGATACCGTCCTCATGCTATAAAACACTCATTTTTCATTGCCATTCAGTTTGTCAGGTTTAATGGTGATCTATTCATTAAACATTCCTGGTCAAATCAGCCTCAATATTTGATGCTGGATATCATTTCGCTTACAGTTCACAGATACGATGATGTAAAATATATAAGAGAAATTTAGCAGGTCGGTCAGATTAGTATTTGCGCCTACTAAAAGTTTTTATCACAATATTACAAGTTTATCCTTCTCTAATGAATCCTCTAACAGACAAGCAAAAACTTTCACCATTACTGCTACATTCACGGATGACTATGATTTGAATTCAGCTTGTAGCCGCTATAAACTATTGTAGTGAATGCTATGCGGCATTGTTTCATTGATGCCTGCCCAGAGCCGGCAACAATCGTCGTTGTTGCAGGTTTCTGAATTAAAGACCACTATCTATGTATGTAGCTAGAAACTTTCAGACTTCTACATGTGCATGAATCATAACACGCTATGCGGCCTCGGCTGTGCGACTCATTGATGCTTTCAAAATCTAGGCATGATTGATATATTGCTAGAGATATTTTATGTCCTCTCCTAACCAAGAAAGTAAAGATGGCTAGCAATCCGACCTCTATGGTCGAACAGTTCTTTTTAGCACTTGAATGCTTAATGTTTTAGTGCTAATCTATCCATCATCTATTTACGAAATAAAGTATACCAGACTATTACATAGTTGTAGAATCGTATTTCAGAATCCCTTCTATATTTGATAAAATTTGTTCCCAGGGAAAATCTTAGTAGACAATTGAAATCTCGGGCTAAAGCCCTCGGGATTCATCAAATAATTTCCCTCTCTATATCCCAGAGAATCGCATAGCCATCCTCTATCCATTACATAAATGTACTGCATGAATAATCTTGTGGAATAAGCACTGAAAGCTCTTTATCGCATTCCATCAACAATCTTTTGTTTTCATTCTATATTGAGTTGATTCTCATCGTCTATACTGTGTTGACTGACATTTTTGTTTCATTGACCTACTATTCAGGCTGTAGCTTTACGAAGCATGTAACGGAATTGTAATTTAGATGTTTTGACATTTGACCTGTAATCAATCATATCAATTAATCTCGTCAATCTCAAAAATGTCAATCAATGAATAAGGTTAAGTGACGTTTGCAAGGGCATGTGAACGAAACAGCGTCTGTCCTTTCAATAAGAAAATTATAGAAAATTATGCGCTTTCTCTCTGCAAGACCATCCAAGTTTCATGCGAAATTCATTTAAGTTTCAAACGGCTTGTTGGTCAAAGTGAGAGAAATCTCTTTCTATTGCTGATTTAATGGATAAACCGATTATTCGGTTAAATGTGGTATCTGGCATCTGCTAGGTAAAAAATTTGATTGCGTGTTGTAGTCGAATTTGTAGACAGTTAATAAATATCAGCATCCGTTGTGCAGCAGTCACTGTTTTTTTGGAATATTTCTTAATGTACATGAACTTATCTAATTCTGATCTGCATTTCCGTATTTTGTAGATGTAGGGCAGAATCCTTCGTTGCATTCAAAACTGGTCTTGTAATTCATAACCGGTATGAACCTGATGACTGGGAAATTCACGAAGATGACATCGTCATTTATCATGATCGTATTCTTGGTCAAGGACATTTTGGTGTTGTTGTTAAGGGCTATGTTCGGAATTTGCAAACACCAGCGGCGCAATTTTACAAACAGAGTGACTGCATCTTAGCTGCTGTGAAATCGGTAAGTTATTGTAGGGCGGTCAATAAAGTCAAAAAGTCAATAAAGTAAAAATACGGTCAAAATAAACAAATGAAGTCAATAGAGTCAATAGAGTAAAAATAAGGTCAAAAAGTTTAAAGAAGACAGTAAATTTTTCAGGAATCTGGTCTTCCCAGGCGCTATTTTTAGACACCTGGCCTTCCTAAGCGCTATTTTTAGATCTGGGTTTCCCGATCTCTTTTCAACCAAAACAAAAAGCTAAGACATTGGGACACCAAATATTCTCGCAAGGATTTCAACGCACATAATTACATCTTTTTGTTAACTGACACTGACTATCTTCGATTGTTCGAAATGCCCAAGACAGCTGAAAGTGATGCATCCAAGTGCAAAAGAATTACTTGCCAATATCCTCAAGAATTTAAAGTAACACCAAGGAATGAACTTTTCTGTGTGCTTTGTGAAACTGCCCGGTGAAATACGCGAAACAGTTTATGATTGACTCATCGTAAAAGTGCCAAACATGCGACGAAGTTACAAAGAATTAGCTCTTCATCATCAGTACCCACCTCATCAAAGCATGAAAGTCAGACCTTCTTGAACTTCAAACCTGATCTGGCTAAGCATGTAACAACAGCGTTTTTAGCCGCTGATATTCCTTTACATAAATTGGAGCATCAAGCGATACGAGATTTATTTGATTTTATGTGTCATCATTGCCCATCTGAGTCATCATGTCGGCAACATGTGCCAAACTCTTTCAGTTAGAACAACAGAAATTGTTTCGATATGTGAATGGAGAAAAAATATTTATAATGGTGGACGAAACGGAAATTTCTGGTCGGAAGTTTATGAACATTCTTGTCGGAATTCTAGAAAAGCCTGAAGTTACTTATCTATATGACTGTAGACAGCTAGAAGGAAACATCAATTATCAAACAGTGTGCCATGCTATTGATGATGTTGTTGAAGATTTAAATGTTCATCGCAGTAATTTCTTTTTGCTGCTATCTGATGCAGCTCGTTATATGACTCTTGCGGACAAAACTTTGAAGTCTATGTATCCATCATTATTTCATGTAACGTGTATGGCGCGCCTTTTTGCACAACTGTGCATTGCTTGTATAGTCGAAGTATGAGGCTGTCGACAGTTTGATTTCCTCAATCAAGGCTGCCACTGTTAAAAATGGTGATCGCCGTCTTCTTTTTGCATCGATTGGAAGTCCACCAAAGCCGGTCGTAACCAGGTGGGGAACATGGTTAAACGCGACTTTTTGGTATGCAGACCACTTTTCCGACGTCAAACAAATTGTGTTGGGTTTCGAGGATGATGGATTACTTGTAAGTCGTGCAAAATCTGCAGTTTCCAGCACAGTAATTGTTGAGCAACTCGTGGATGTGGCAACGTATAGACCTCTGCATCATCTAATGGAGCGATGCGAAGGAACCAACTACAACATTCGTCAGGTAATACAGGACGTAAACAGTCTGGATTTCGGAATTTATCCCTGTGAAATCAAATCATATATAAACTTGCGTTTATCTAAGAATGATATCATGGAGATTGTTAACTTGGCACGTGACGATATTTCACCAACTAAATACAATCTTCTGTTGTGTGCACAATCAACCACAGCTGCGATCGAACGAAGCTTTTCCCAGTTGAAAAATCTCCTGCGTTTTTAACAGAAACTTTTCTCCCCAAAACATTAAATACTATGCAATAATGAATCACATCGCCAGTAACAATCAACTCGTTGTTTAAGAGGCATTCCTTCTTTTCGTGAAGAACTTTGTATTCGTGGGCTCAATAATAAAATGTGTTTCTTTAATTATAGCAAGTAACGTTTTCTTGTGAGTCTGAAATGATGTTTTCTTTGGTTAAACAAAACTGAATTAGGCAAAAAAGATTGGGTAAAAATTTTACATTTAGGTCAAAATTTTAGGTAAAAATTTACTTGAAAATATTGCCAAAATTCGTCATTTTTTAGATCAATAAAAAAGCCGCCCTAGATTAGTTAACTTTCAATCTTGCATATTGAACACAAATGCTCACACATAATGCTAGAGGATGACGGTGACAGCAATTATTTTTAATTTGTAAATGCAGACAATAGTGGAAAGCCCTACCAATGCATTTGAGGATCATAAAATAGAACCATTTACAAAGCAGCTTTTCTAAAATCAGCATGTTAAAAAAACTTCCCAAGGCTATTACCGAAAGCTATTAAAGTGAAATAAATCTGCATGACACAGTAGAGTGTGGTCGCATCATCTCATCTCTCATCGTTTCTATTCGTTTCTCGCCTATTATGAGTGTCGCAGTAAATTTCAGCGTCGTAATTTTCATCTCCGTCATCCTCAGAACTTCAAGAATTCTTCTGTGTCAACATCTTCTATTGTTGCTATTTGGATGCTGTGTACTACCCTGATCTTCATCCACTTCGAGCACATTCGCTGAGTAGCATTTAGTGCGCGACATCACGTAGAGAACGCATCAATGGAAACTGGCATCAGCTGTATACCTGCTCCAAAAGTCCGTGCAAAGACCATTGCAGACCTATGCCCGATCTCCTTTAAATCCAATCTTCGCAAAAAGATTGAAAAAAAGTTTTACATCTATAATGCCCTGTCTCCTGGGGGCTTATGATGATAGCCAGTATGGATTCAGACCGCACTCATCAACGCTAGGCGCTCATATCAGGCTGCATGACTTGATTACAAAAGAGTTAGAAAAATTCAATATTAAGGCGATGGCTTTGGTATCGTTAGATCTATGCAATGCATTCGATCGCTTGCCTCATTCACCTCTCATCAATAGTTTACTGTCATCCAATATACCAATATCATTTGTGAAAATGTGCATTGGATTTCAATCGCAGTCAACGAGGCGTCCTTCGTCACCAGGCATGAGCAGAATAACTGCTGTTTTGTCAGGTGTACCGCAAGGTTAAACCCTTTCTCGATACCTTTTCGCAATCCACCTCAGCTCATTGTCGCCATCTCTTCCGACCTCACATGTAATAAAATATGCTGACAACATTCTTTTTGCTCAGTCATTTACAGTCAATTTCATGTGGAAACATGAATACATACTGAAATTGAAAACACGAGATAATGGTGCACTCGGAATGGACTACTCATTAATGGAGCAAAGCCGAAAGTCATGATTATTCCAAAATGGAAACCAGAAATCCCTCTACAAAACTACAATGCTTACGAAGCGATGAAAACTCGGTATCAAAATTCAATCAAGTCTGAAATAGAATGTACATACTGATCAGGTAACCAAGAAAGCTAGCTGTCGTTTGTACGTAATCCGCAGACTTCGACAATTTCTATCAAAGGCCCAGCTTGCTTCAGTTTACAGTGCATTCATGCACAATGTATTGGAATATGACTCACCCTATTCGTCGGTCTAAATGCACACGGTAACAAGCGACTTGCAAAAAAGGACATGAGAGGCACACCGAATCATTTGTGATTCTGATTGTGACTGCGGACAGTTCACTTTGTTTAATCGGCGGAACTGTCGTGCCATGAAAGCTTTTATGGAAATTTACTCTACCTGATACTGAACTTTCATGAGTACCATCATCGAGTATTCACCGGAGAAGTAACTCATTTGTCCCATTTTGCTCCTCTATGTACAATACATTGTATGCAAAATGATAGATGACATTCTATAGCATGTAAGTTCGTCTCTATGAAATTGGATAGAACTCACTACAAATATCCGTGTAGCTTCTATTGCAAATGTTTGATTTATTACTTCTTCAATAAACGCATGTCATCAAATCAGACTGGGCTCTCAGCGTCCAGCGCCTTCCCGCTGTCGAAGGTATCGGTAAGATGCAACTATGTGAAGTCTGCATGGAAGAATATCAAATTTTGAAGAGAGATCGCAGTATAGAAGTTCATGTTTTCAGCTGGTGGGTGGTGGGGGGGGGGTTGAGATGTGCTATTGCTCTAGCTTCGGTTTCAAGTGTTGCTTACAGTTTGTGAATGAAACCGATCTGAAATCTCCTGATTCCGCCTATCCCCGCTTGCTAATTTTTCAGGTGCTATTAAGCGAAATCTTGGGTGATTCTTTGTCAATGACATTCTCTCTATCTATGTAAAAAATGTTTAATCTATATTGCTAAACACTAAACCGACCTCGAAAAGAGAACCTGCATAATAGTTTTTAATCATTTTGTGCACTTTGCGAATATACCAATCATTAATGCACGCCGGTAGCTCCTCAGTTGTATATTCTTATCCTATTATTCTAGCCACACTTTATCGGTCTTATGTTTGCTTTTGTTCTGTGCTCTTTTTCTTTCGCTGTACTGATTCTTTTCAAGAATTCAATGCAACTCCGATAAATTTTCTTTCTTAATTTCCCTAACACTTGAGTGCTTTGACATTGGTTAAGCGCTTTGAGTCAAGGAACCTCCTATGCAGCAATAAGAATATTCAATAGTAAATAATATTTTGTACTCAGCTGATTCATATTTATCACTAAAAAACATTTACGCGTATTTATTTATGCACAGTCCTTCAAAGTGAGTTGGTGTCATTGGTAACCCCTCCAGTAATGACGTCACCAAGGAAATCACTGTTCACCTCTACGTCAGCTGATGACGTACTAGGCGTTAATTGCTCAAAACCCAATCAGCTGTTCGATGTGACAAGTTTCGTCGATTGCCGAGCGGCTAATCAAATCAAAATACATAGAAAGTCACACTATCGGTTCCCAATTCTAATTTTCGCTTCCCGAACACGAACTTCTGAATAATCGAATACAATTAAAGTGGAATTCCATTCTCATAATTGCTTCAAAGTCATCTTGTTTGTCAAACAATTTGAGTGCATTATTTATAAACCATGGAGTAAGTATGTAGTAGGCAGAGCCTCGACTCAAAAAAGTATCAGCATTTTTTGATATCAAGAGATTCAATTTCTGCGGAGATTACGTTCCTGTGGTCAAAAAAAATGTTTGAGCAGTTTTTAAAATGCTAAATATTTGCAAGTTATTCCTTTGTCTGTATACTACTGACGTAAAGCCACTGTATAAGTAGTATGAAACCTATTGGATATCAAATTGAATGGATATCTACTAACAAGCATCTTAATTAAGCGGAAAAATGCTGATTATCAAAGGAATTTCGTGAACCGCATTATGATGGAAGTCTTCATGAAAAAATCGAGATCTTACTGTGTTCTCTTGGCTGAAATTTCAAGTTATTAATTCAATTTTCATCGGCATGATTTTATGATTTGCCAAATTCATGTTTCATTTCTTGAATCTGAATAGTGATGTGGACCCATTATTTGATCTACTAAAGTTAGTTGAAATCATTGTCATTGATTACGCTATTCTGCCCTACCAGCGACAGGTTGCTTGTGATATGTTCACGCTTAGGAAAATACTTTTGAGGTTGAGCATGAAAGTAATAGCAACCTATCGAATTGCTAATTTAGCAAACATTACCTCTCCAAGGCTGTTATGACACGGAGGATCTGTAAAATACTATCAATTATCAATTCCATGGTAATTTCTTCAAAACTACAAAAATTTGCATATCTCACATTTGATAGCAATACCCAATTGTGTTCACCTCGAGTTCATTTAATAAATTCGAAGCTGCATACACATTTGGGATTTAATAAATGCTGAGTTGCTACTCTGCCTATTATACTTACTCTACGTTATATACGATACTAGGAATATTTGCATGGATATGATGCAACAATCATCATTGCACACACTTGAGATTGCATTTGATTTTTGCCAATTTCATAGTTGTCTCAAGTCTGGTCACAAAGCTACGCATTTTTCGTCATCTACATTTCTCTCTCCAACTTTCTGACTTTAAATGCACATTTTCAGACTCGCAAGAATGCTTCAATTCATGAAAAATTGGAATTTTTGTCGGAGGCAAACCGAATGAAAACTTTTCACTCGTATCACGTCGTCCAACTGTTAGGAGTTGTGTCATCGATTCAAACACGCGATGCCGTACCGCAGGTTGTGATGGAATTTATGTCACATGGGGATTTATCGTCTTATCTCAAACAAATAAAGGAAAAAGAGGCAATAAGTGAGTTGTTTATAAAATTGATTCAAAGAAAGAGAGATGACCAGTTCCTCTAATTATTAATTGACTCCATGGCATTGATCGATGCTATCGATGCTATCGAATCTATGGTATTATGTATTTCTGTGATATCAAAGCCTGAAAAACTGAGAAAAATTACTTCATAAGTTATGATCGTCCTTAGAACCACTAACAGAGGTTGGTGATTTATGTTCACCAAACTTCACATCAGTAATTCCCATTGGGGGGTCTGGACAGTGCTGACGATGCTAGACTTAAGCTGAAGCATTGTGACTTAGCTATAAGCTGAGGGCATTTCGGTTCCTGTCGCATTTTCTTTGGTTCTCTCTAAACTAGGCCGCCCGGCTTTTCCGACAAACCATTTTTCTTCAAGATTTCTGAATTCTTCAAGAAAAAATTGATCCTGCAGGGACGAAATTTCTTGAAGGATTTTCCTGAGGATTGGTTCGGTTTATTTTCTTGAAGGACTAGCTATTTTAATTTTTCATGAACTGTTAAAGTAGACCATCTATATTCAAATTCTAGTTGTGTATGGATATTTGCTGTCATTCTGTGTTGCTGTTCACTACTCTGCTATGGACATGTAACATGTATAGCATTCAACAACAATAATTAAATGATAACTAATCAATTATCCAATTAATTAGCAATTAATTTATTATATTTTATTCATTGCTTAAATGAATTATCGCATACAAAATAAATTCAAAGGAAGTGATTAAAATACTCGTAATTATTCAATTATGCTATTCTCATTAAAAGGATGGATGAATCTTTTAATTATTTAAATGCACAGATAGAATACACAAATAAGTATAAATCATCGTCAATCGAATGTTAGTTCTGTCACTGGATGATTAACAGTTAGTAACAATGTAAAGTTAGTTATTAATATAAACTTCGCTTTGTTAAGTAAACGTATATTTCAGACCTATCTGAACTCTGCATTGGTTGATAATTTTTATTTTTGGTGAGCATATTTCCAGTTGATGAATGTAATCTTTTAAGATTATACAAAATAAATTGCTCCTATGATTCACTATCTAAATATATATCTATATGAATTGCACAGATGCAAAATTATGTTCTTTGAAATCATGTTATATAAAGTAGTGTTTAGGGTTTATATTTTATCATTTCAGTTACCTTTATATGAGTATGTATACATGTAGCTTAAAAATGCCAGAATATTCCTTTTGCATTACATTTCATTCATTGCGTCGCTACAATAGCTCATATGATATTACATTTATTTCAGAGACGTCACTCCGATATGCAAAGTCAATATGGCCAGTGCGGCAGTATACCGTATTTATAAGGTGTCAAGTCAATTGGGTCCCAGTACATTTAGGCCCCAGAAGAAATGGTCATTTAGGCCGATGTTCTTATGTTATTTTAACTAAAAGATTGCAATCAAAACCAAGAAAATGTTATGATACATAGGAGTCGTACATTACAGAAATATGCTTGGTTTTATCTATGATGCCGCAGAATTGTCTGGGGAGTGGTATGTGGATTGTTCGAGAATGTCAAAAACACCGGTTCATGATGTTATTTTAACCACGACGAGTTGCAGCGTGTATGAGGTATTAAAAGACTGCAAATTTTCTGAAACCACCAGAAATGTCAATGGTTTTACAAGAAATTGTAGTAATTGTATTTAAATAGCAACAATTCAAAAATGGACATAGTTCATTCACGTGATCATTATGCTATTTTTATCCTGCAAAAACATACAACAAATTTGGTATCATTGGATAGAGAATTGTTCACTCTATCAGGAAATATCAACGCTTTTACAGAAAATGCTGACACAATGTCGGAAACTACAGATTGATGTATTTTGTGCAAGGATGTTTCTGTCACAAATTCCTTCTTAATTCATGTTAGATTTTGTTTAAATGCTGTACGCATTTCTAAACGTGCCAGCTGGACGTGGAATTTTGTGGTCTGCCGCTATTAACGAAGCTATCAGCCTATATCTACGCACACGGCATGTTTCAAGGCAGCAGGGAAAGTAAGTAGCTTTTATTTCATTGCAATGAATGCTCAGTCTTGTTGCAGGGGCTCGATCAGTGGAATCGGCTTGCAGACTGATGAACGGAGCTTATGATTGTTTGGCTTAGTTAGGAACAGCCCTATACAGACAGCTAAAGAACATAAGGGAGTGCTATGTGTAGGGCACTGTGTATATACAGCAGATGAATAATGAGCAATGAATAAGCAGATGTTGGTGGAATGGCTATGGCTACTGCATAGGTTGAGTCGGCAAATATTTGGTCTCGCATCTATTACACCGGCTATCTGGTGCAGCAATCTTCCATTTTTGTTGTCGTGTCTAGCTGCTCAGAAATTTTTGACTCCAAATCACTCAATGAAATAAATGTGTGTCTTGATTTGTTTATTTGTCTTGCTTCACCTGTCTTGGTCCTACTTTGCATCCTACAGGCACGCGTGAACAGGGAACTAGGAAGGCTCAGCCCGCCTAAGCATTTCACTTATTCGTAGCAACTACGAAATCTTCAGCCAGACACATTGATCTCGGACTTTTGATTGCACATGAATGACATAGAACTACATATAGATGAGTTGGCAGTGGATGCCAATGCAGCTATCGCTTGCACTTATCTAAGTCATGAATACCTTCAGAGTGTTCAAATTGTCATGATTCCATCAAATTTTAGGAAATCCAATCCACATGCCAGACTCTTTTTGCATGCATCAGATATTGTGATCGATTTCTACCACCATGACAACTAGATCATTAGATTCTAAGAACATCTCCACGACAACTTCGCAAGCCGGGTCGACCAGAGAAATTCGACTTGTATTTCGAAACAACCCTCAGATGCATGGCCACTAAGACAGAGATTCGAACAATCAGGCATGATGATTGCAGGAATCCTCGAAGCCTAGTTCGTCAATGCAAGAGACTTCGGTTCTCTTTTGAAATAATATCTCCGTGGATGAATTTAAGAGATGGAGCTGCGATTATATTAAACACTTCTAAAATCATTCTTTACATTTGGAATGTCTAGGGAAATCGGTGACAGTAAAAAGTTATAACATGATGGTGCACATATCAGTGATGAAACTGGTTCTAAGGCACCATTCGGTGACCCACTCAATGACTCGGGTTCTTTTTGGGTTCTTATGCTTTTGTAGTCATAGAGCAAACTTGTGGCTCAATTGTGGTCGAAGTGAATAATCCGTTTGCCGAATAATTGTTACAGCCGCAAAAATAATGAATGGCAGCATTAGTAGCCAAGTATTAGTTAATTGTAAAACGCCTTCAATTTCAGGCAAATGACATGATATGCAATGATAATGACCTTAATACTTATGTATTGCAAAATGAATTCTAGAGAAGCATGGCATAATTACATGTAAGTGCAGATGCTTTATGCCAATTGTGATCGTTGCTATAAACTTACATGCGCAGTTAAAGATTGGGCATAAGTGAGCATGTTTGATATGCATATGTCATATTTGAGTGCTTGATGCATATGCCCTATGTCACAATTTGACGTTTTCTGCATCAACTATCTTCAACTTCATCAATAATAATTTTAGTGCAGTTCATCGGTCTCATTTGAAAGTGGTATTTTATCTCTTTATATTTTTATAGAGAGCTTTAGTTGCCTCACACTTGCCTTGCTTTGCTGCCATTGCTTGAAACGCAACTCCTTTTCTTTGTCAGCGCTTTCCACTTCCGAATTCCACCATCAGGTCTCTCTTATGCCTGCCCAGCCTTTGCTGCGACCACACTCCTTTTGAGCACTGTGTATCCAAGCTGTTTTCATCCTGTTCCACTCCAAGTCAAATGTATTTTGGTCTGCAATATATCCTTCATGGTTCATAACCTCCTCGTTAAAGTGCAACTCCACAATGAACTCAGAATGCCAACGCATGTACAATGGGCCATATATTTACATCGTGCTGAAAACGAAAGACAAAACGTCTAGAAGGCTATTCCTTTTATTATCTAGTTTGATCACTGCATGATGACGATTGACGCTGTTGGAGATTCGTGCGCAACATTTTTTGCTTCATCTCTGAAATATAAAAGATTAATTTGATTGAATGATAAAGTGATTATAATATTTATTTATTTCGTGTTTCCATGATTGCATGTATTCATTGACTAAGGAGACATCGAAACCTTGCTCTATAATTCATCCAGGGTAGTTTGATTGATTTGTTTAAGTATCTGGATGTGTATTATAAATGGCTGCTGGGATGATTTTCATCATCGTATGAGAATGTATAAATTCCTGATCAAATATCAGCATGCCGATGGTGAGAAATCAAGGAAATCGTTATTCGCACGCATAAATTCTTGCGAATAACGGATTAGCAATAAAGTTACTATTCAGACGAATTTTTGCGTCGGAATAACTGCGCCACAGCGGCCTGGTAAGGAGCAGGAATCTGAGACAGAACTATTTACAACCCATGAATGTGCCAATGGATCAGGAACGTGATCATTTTCATTTTCTATGTAAGACACAGTCAACAATGACCCAATTTTATTTCGCAGAAAATACGTGATCTAGCTAGACGTGTTTACTTGCTTCTGCTCGTGAATATCATAGTCAATGTCGATCGTGATTTGTGGATCTGACTGTGACAGTCAGTCATTAGTTCTACTGTTACAAGTAAGCAGTTAACATCTTGTAAATATTATTCCTTTTTTCTTCAACAGGTCGTCTACGCTAACCCAAAGGATTTTCAGAAACCGTCAACGATGTGTCTTGGTGTTGGTCAGTGCAATGAATCAAATTTCAAAGCTGTTCAATGAGCAGAAGATTGTGGATTGATCAGCTGGAAAATGAAATGCACTTCTCTTCTATTTCACTTCAGTGTCCTGAAGTCTTCAATATAGTGGGAATCAGTGTAACTCGTTGTGCAGAACGAGTTTCAGCATGATGTGGCATTTTTGGTGAATTGTGATATTCCTGTGTATGATGGTGGTATGTAGACTGTGACAGTGTCACGACTTTGTTGACATATGTTTTGGTAAAGTTGGACAAAGTGTTCATGTGAAAACCAGTCTGTTTTTGAAACTTGTCAGTGTTCTGAATTTCTATATGAATAAAATGTGAAGTTAATGACTTGCTCTTATAATGTGCTAAGTGCATGGAAGGTAGTAGGCGAATGGGCAAGGGAAGCGCAAATCCAATAACAGTTAAATTTGTGTTTGAATATGCAAGCGGCTAGTGTTAGGGTAAGATTTGGCGAACGGGCTAGTTTCCAGGGATGAGGGCTTCGGATCTGGATTGTAGGTGAATAGAGGATCAAGACGAGTACAAGTTTGCCTAGGGTTTGGTGTTGGGTCGTGTCTTAAGAAAGAGTTAAAGCTTCACAATTATATGACTTCTATATTTCATGCGCATAGGCCTGCATGTCATAGTGATGGTAGTTGGTATGTGTCAGGTAAGTTTGCAGAAGTGATAGAGCATGCTCACATTGGCCACAGGCATTGTTAGGAATGTTTGACAACAGATTAGGACAGCAGAAATATGCTACGAAGGAGGCATGGTTATAGGCCGCAATGCAGTTGAACATAAATTTTAGTAACGAGTTGTATTGTAAGTAATGGATAAGCGCTAGGACTTCATGGAGGGAAGACACTGAAGAGGTCTAAATATGTCCTTAAAAACTGTGACAGTCACGGAACTAAGTTATGCAAATTACATGTACTGGCAATTGTTATGCAGGCCTATACCCACATGTAGCTACATGTGCCAATTGCAGCAAGTAAAAGGAGGAGCGTGAATTCAGCAGGAATGGATTGAGGAAGGAATTCTAGTTGGCATATGCACGAAATTTGAAATGCAGTTGGACATTCCGTGAATTGCTGAACATTCCGTTGTGTTCCTATTCATTAGCCAATTCAAGTTGATGATAACTCAGACGCCATGCGAACATGGTCAAGTCAATTTTACGTCAGGTGTCTTGGAATTTATTGATCAACATCTAAAAATTGCCAGTACATGTAATTTGCATAACTTAGTTCCGTGACTGTCACAGTTTTTAAGGACATATTTAGACCTCTTCAGTGTCTTCCCTCCATGAAGTCCTAGCGCTTATCCATTACTTACAATACAACTCGTTACTAAAATTTATGTTCAACTGCATTGCGGCCTATAACCATGCCTCCTTCGTAGCATATTTCTGCTGTCCTAATCTGTTGTCAAACATTTCTAACAATGCCTGTGGGCAATGTGAGCATGCTCTATCACTTATGCAAACTTACCTGACACATACCAACTACCATCACTATGACATGCAGGCCTATGCGCATGAAATATAGAAGTCATATAATTGTGAAGCTTTAACTCTTTCTTAAGACACGACCCAACACCAAACCCTAGGCAAACTTGTACTCGTCTTGATCCTCTATTCACCTACAATCCAGATCCGAAGCCCTCATCCCTGGAAACTAGCCCGTTCGCCAAATCTTACCCTAACACTAGCCGCTTGCATATTCAAACACAAATTTAACTGTTATTGGATTTGCGCTTCCCTTGCCCATTCGCCTACTACCTTCCATGCACTTAGCACATTATAAGAGCAAGTCATTAACTTCACATTTTATTTATATAGAAATTCAGAACACTGACAAGTTTCAAAAACAGACTGGTTTTCACATGAACACTTTGTCCAACTTTACCAAAACATATGTCAACAAAGTCGTGACACTGTCACAGTCTACATACCACCATCATACACAGGAATATCACAATTCACCAAAAATGCCACATCATGCTGAAACTCGTTCTGCACAACGAGTTACACTGATTCCCACTATATTGAAGACTTCAGGACACTGAAGTGAAATAGAAGAGAAGTGCATTTCATTTTCCAGCTGATCAATCCACAATCTTCTGCTCATTGAACAGCTTTGAAATTTGATTCATTGCACTGACCAACACCAAGACACATCGTTGACGGTTTCTGAAAATCCTTTGGGTTAGCGTAGACGACCTGTTGAAGAAAAAAGGAATAATATTTACAAGATGTTAACTGCTTACTTGTAACAGTAGAACTAATGACTGACTGTCACAGTCAGATCCACAAATCACGATCGACATTGACTATGATATTCACGAGCAGAAGCAAGTAAACACGTCTAGCTAGATCACGTATTTTCTGCGAAATAAAATTGGGTCATTGTTGACTGTGTCTTACATAGAAAATGAAAATGATCACGTTCCTGATCCATTGGCACATTCATGGGTTGTAAATAGTTCTGTCTCAGATTCCTGCTCCTTACCAGGCCGCTGTGGCGCAGTTATTCCGACGCAAAAATTCGTCTGAATAGTAACTTTATTGCTAATCCGTTATTCGCAAGAATTTATGCGTGCGAATAACGATTTCCTTGATTTCTCACCATCGGCATGCTGATATTTGATCAGGAATTTATACATTCTCATACGATGATGAAAATCATCCCAGCAGCCATTTATAATACACATCCAGATACTTAAACAAATCAATCAAACTACCCTGGATGAATTATAGAGCAAGGTTTCGATGTCTCCTTAGTCAATGAATACATGCAATCATGGAAACACGAAATAAATAAATATTATAATCACTTTATCATTCAATCAAATTAATCTTTTATATTTCAGAGATGAAGCAAAAAATGTTGCGCACGAATCTCCAACAGCGTCAATCGTCATCATGCAGTGATCAAACTAGATAATAAAAGGAATAGCCTTCTAGACGTTTTGTCTTTCGTTTTCAGCACGATGTAAATATATGGCCCATTGTACATGCGTTGGCATTCTGAGTTCATTGTGGAGTTGCACTTTAACGAGGAGGTTATGAACCATGAAGGATATATTGCAGACCAAAATACATTTGACTTGGAGTGGAACAGGATGAAAACAGCTTGGATACACAGTGCTCAAAAGGAGTGTGGTCGCAGCAAAGGCTGGGCAGGCATAAGAGAGACCTGATGGTGGAATTCGGAAGTGGAAAGCGCTGACAAAGAAAAGGAGTTGCGTTTCAAGCAATGGCAGCAAAGCAAGGCAAGTGTGAGGCAACTAAAGCTCTCTATAAAAATATAAAGAGATAAAATACCACTTTCAAATGAGACCGATGAACTGCACTAAAATTATTATTGATGAAGTTGAAGATAGTTGATGCAGAAAACGTCAAATTGTGACATAGGGCATATGCATCAAGCACTCAAATATGACATATGCATATCAAACATGCTCACTTATGCCCAATCTTTAACTGCGCATGTAAGTTTATAGCAACGATCACAATTGGCATAAAGCATCTGCACTTACATGTAATTATGCCATGCTTCTCTAGAATTCATTTTGCAATATATAAGTATTAAGGTCATTATCATTGCATATCATGTCATTTGCCTGAAATTGAAGGCGTTTTACAATTAACTAATACTTGGCTACTAATGCTGCCATTCATTATTTTTGCGGCTGTAACAATTATTCGGCTAACGGATTATTCACTTCGACCACAATTGAGCCACAAGTTTGCTCTATGACTACAAAAGCATAAGAACCCAAAAAGAACCCGAGTCATTGAGTGGGTCACCGAATGGTGCCTTAGAACCAGTTTCATCACTGATATGTGCACCATCATGTTATAACTTTTTACTGTCACCGATTTCCCTAGACATTCCAAATGTAAAGAATGATTTTAGAAGTGTTTAATATAATCGCAGCTCTATCTCTTAAATTCATCCCCGGAGATATTATTTCAAAAGAGAACCGAAGTTTCTTGCATTGACGAACTAGGCTTCGAGGATTCCTGCAATCATCATGCCTGATTGTTCGAATCTCTGTCTTAGTGGCCATGCATCTGAGGGTTGTTTCGAAATACAAGTCGAATTTCTCTGGTCGACCCGGCTTGCGAAGTTGTCGTGGAGATGTTCTTAGAATCTAATGATCTAGTTGTCATGGTGGTAGAAATCGATCACAATATCTGATGCATGCAAAAAGAGTCTGGCATGTGGATTGGATTTCCTAAAATTTGATGGAATCATGACAATTTGAACACTCTGAAGGTATTCATGACTTAGATAAGTGCAAGCGATAGCTACATTGGCATCCACTGCCAACTCATCTATATGTAGTTCTATGTCATTCATGTGCAATCAAAAGTCCGAGATCAATGTGTCTGGCTGAAGATTTCGTAGTTGCTACGAATAAGTGAAATGCTTAGGCGGGCTGAGCCTTCCTAGTTCCCTGTTCACGCGTGCCTGTAGGATGCAAAGTAGGACCAAGACAGGTGAAGCAAGACAAATAAACAAATCAAGACACACATTTATTTCATTGAGTGATTTGGAGTCAAAAATTTCTGAGCAGCTAGACACGACAACAAAAATGGAAGATTGCTGCACCAGATAGCCGGTGTAATAGATGCGAGACCAAATATTTGCCGACTCAACCTATGCAGTAGCCATAGCCATTCCACCAACATCTGCTTATTCATTGCTCATTATTCATCTGCTGTATATACACAGTGCCCTACACATAGCACTCCCTTATGTTCTTTAGCTGTCTGTATAGGGCTGTTCCTAACTAAGCCAAGCAATCATAAGCTCCGTTCATCAGTCTGCAAGCCGATTCCACTGATCGAGCCCCTGCAACAAGACTGAGCATTCATTGCAATGAAATAAAAGCTACTTACTTTCCCTGCTGCCTTGAAACATGCCGTGTGCGTAGATATAGGCTGATAGCTTCGTTAATAGCGGCAGACCACAAAATTCCACGTCCAGCTGGCACGTTTAGAAATGCGTACAGCATTTAAACAAAATCTAACATGAATTAAGAAGGAATTTGTGACAGAAACATCCTTGCACAAAATACATCAATCTGTAGTTTCCGACATTGTGTCAGCATTTTCTGTAAAAGCGTTGATATTTCCTGATAGAGTGAACAATTCTCTATCCAATGATACCAAATTTGTTGTATGTTTTTGCAGGATAAAAATAGCATAATGATCACGTGAATGAACTATGTCCATTTTTGAATTGTTGCTATTTAAATACAATTACTACAATTTCTTGTAAAACCATTGACATTTCTGGTGGTTTCAGAAAATTTGCAGTCTTTTAATACCTCATACACGCTGCAACTCGTCGTGGTTAAAATAACATCATGAACCGGTGTTTTTGACATTCTCGAACAATCCACATACCACTCCCCAGACAATTCTGCGGCATCATAGATAAAACCAAGCATATTTCTGTAATGTACGACTCCTATGTATCATAACATTTTCTTGGTTTTGATTGCAATCTTTTAGTTAAAATAACATAAGAACATCGGCCTAAATGACCATTTCTTCTGGGGCCTAAATGTACTGGGACCCAATTGACTTGACACCTTATAAATACGGTATACTGCCGCACTGGCCATATTGACTTTGCATATCGGAGTGACGTCTCTGAAATAAATGTAATATCATATGAGCTATTGTAGCGACGCAATGAATGAAATGTAATGCAAAAGGAATATTCTGGCATTTTTAAGCTACATGTATACATACTCATATAAAGGTAACTGAAATGATAAAATATAAACCCTAAACACTACTTTATATAACATGATTTCAAAGAACATAATTTTGCATCTGTGCAATTCATATAGATATATATTTAGATAGTGAATCATAGGAGCAATTTATTTTGTATAATCTTAAAAGATTACATTCATCAACTGGAAATATGCTCACCAAAAATAAAAATTATCAACCAATGCAGAGTTCAGATAGGTCTGAAATATACGTTTACTTAACAAAGCGAAGTTTATATTAATAACTAACTTTACATTGTTACTAACTGTTAATCATCCAGTGACAGAACTAACATTCGATTGACGATGATTTATACTTATTTGTGTATTCTATCTGTGCATTTAAATAATTAAAAGATTCATCCATCCTTTTAATGAGAATAGCATAATTAATAATTAGCAAAATTTGGTAGTAATCCTAGCGTCTTTTTCCTGACCATTTGAATTCTATGGGAATCTGCAAGTCGATGCATGCTTGTGTGCATATGCTTAAAAAGGCATGGATAGGTTTGATGCATAGACCGAACTTTACGAAGGCCACACGAGTGAGAAACAGCAAGAAGATGAAAAAGTTTTTCTTGAAAAAAACTTTCAGTGTTAATTTTTGCTTACTTATTATACTTAAATGAGTGCTCGAATGTTTTATGTCTTTGAATGAAGTAACTCAGTAAAAAACATGAATATTTGGGTTGTAGTAGGAATTACATGGATGTTTGTAACTGACGCCGTATCATTGATATTCAATCTGCTGTGAGTGGAGTCGATTTTTCTTCGTTAAGACCCTCGCCAACTGGCGAATTTTTTGAAAATCTTTTAAATCAAGCAAGCTGTGGTCACCAGATTTCTAGCAGCTTACTTTCTACGAATAATGCAACTTTTGACCAAAGGATTATAAATTTGGCACAATACTTTCGGCGTGAAGCTGTTTTAAAATTCGAATGTCTGGAATATTTTGACTGATTTCGGTGTATATTCACTTCTAATGTACGTGTATATTGCGGCATCAATTCTTGATGAAATAAGTTGAGATTACATAGAGGATTCTTCCTATGAATATAGAGATATTCACAAATAAAAAATCTTTGAATTTGAAATTATCTGCTTATCATGTATGCATATTTGAAATTTGAAATTCAAGTTTCAAATGTGAATTCTTGTTATTTTTGTACTTTTTAGTTTTGCATCTGATCATCAAGTATTGAAGTTTTTCAGAATCAATAATTCTTTTAACCTCAATGTCTCGATAAAAGTCACCGAATGGGGTTGTTTCTTCACCTGCAGAAACTAAATAGTACTAGAATGTGCGATTTTAGTGACATTTGAGTTGAACTAAAAGTTTGAATTATTTGACCTTTGACATCGTCTAATACAATGATGTAATCTCAGAGCGATTAATAATAGAGAGAATAGAGAGAATAGCTTTATATTTATCAAATGAAAATCAAAAATAGCATAGTACAGATACAAAAGATCGAGTTCAAGTAAAGTCACGTAAGTCATTTATAATGAGAGAAGAGAAAATAACAAATGAATTTTGTCTTCTTTCCGTGTTGCAATGCGGAACGAGTACACGGCCACGACTATTTGGATGAATAATAATTGAATGCAATGGGTGACCAGGACATAGGCATTTTTCATTAAAAATCCAGAAAGTATTTTCGACGTCGTCTTTTTAAGTTTTCCCAGGTGCTGATACACGAACAATCTGACACACAAATGATTCTTTTAGCACGTTTGAATATTCTTGATACAATACATGTACTTTGACAGTTACATTGAAGATTGCAGAACAAAGGTGTACAATAATAAATAAGATTACCGATATTTGCTTTGAATATGATCCAAAGCTCATCGTGTGTAACAACATTTTTCAACACTCTTAAGAGATATAATCTTTTAGAACACTTAAATTCAATTTCACGAAAATGAAACTTCCACTTCAAAGTATTAGACCAAATGACACCCAAAGTTTTCAATTCGTCTACAAGCTGAAATGGTAATTCTAATTGAATAATTCGACGTTTCTTAGAAAAACACAAAGCTTTAGCTTTACTAACATTGATACTAAAGTTATTTTAGTCCGCCCAATACTTCATATGCTCGTATTCAGATAAAACGATCGAAGAATTTGAAAATTCAGAATTGCCCATTAATGGTACAACTTCACAAATATCATCCGCATATTGAGCAATATGAGTATTATCAAAAATAGGTAAGAAATCGTAACAATACAGAGTAAATAACATAGGTCCCAGCAAAGACCCCTGTGGGGCACCCCTTGTCACACTCAGAATCGAACTGATGATTCCTCGAATTTTTACACATTGAAATCTGCTAGATATATATGATTTCATCAGTTGAACAAAACCTTTCGGAAAATTCAGTTTCAACAATTTTTGTAGCAAAATAGTGTGATCCATGGTGTAAAATGCACGAGAAAAATCATAATTTATCATGACACAAGATTCTACGTCGGATTTGTCCAGCATTTTTGTAAGAAAGTCATGGATGGATACAAGACAACAAGTTGTGCTGGACTTTTGCCTATAGGCAAATTGATATGATGGTATACTGTTAGACAAAACATCACGCATGCTACCCATGACATGAAATTCCAACAATTTAGCTGGGATACTCAACAACGTAATAGGCCGTAATTGATTTAGTTTAGCGGGGACGGTCTTCGGAATCGGTGAAACAGTACATATCTTAAAAAGAGAAGGCACCTTCCGTAAAATAGCACAACTGTTGATCAAATGGCAAAGTGGCTCAGAAATAAAAGGAGCTGCAAGTCTGAAAAATCGATTCGAAATTCCGTCAGATCCCGTTGCTTTACGTGGGGACAGTCTCTCCAAGAAACATGAAACGTCGAATGGTTCCATCAAAGGGGACCAATCATCATCATCAAATGAAAATTAGCAGCTTCCACATTGTCATTGAAATCACATAATACAGAGCTCATGTTGTCTTTAACATTTCTACCAATAATTTCGGCGACAACATTCCAAATATTACGCGTAGATGACCGAGCCTCAGCTGCCCAATCTTCTTTACACTTTTGAATAGGAATTTTACACTTCATCTTCAATGAACGAAAAAGCTGAAAATTACCGGATCTGTAAGCAGACCAACGCCTACTTATCAGGTCTTTCAGATAAGGCGACATCCATGGCTTATCTCTAACCGTCATAGCAACGTTCGTGCAAGGAAAAGCCTGCAAACAATAGAAAAACATCTCATAAAATAGGTCTACTTTTTTATCAATGTCTTCCTCAAAATAGTCATCGCTTTATTAACCACCTGAACCAGATCTTTCTACTAGTGTATGGTTTAATAGTTTTTGCTATAATTTTCCATTTCAAATAGCGATCTAAAGGAAATGTGTTAAAAATTGGCGTTTTTTGACCTCTGACCTTCAACTCAGCCCAGGGATGATCTTGGAAATAAAAGTGATGCTAGTTTTCTGAATCCCCTTTCAATGGTTATTCGATTGATGTGTGGTTTAGAAAAATTGGTGCAATAGTTTGGCAGATCAGCAGGGGTGTGGCGAAATTAGTCCCCCCCCCACCCTATATGGCGAGGGTTAAAAAGACGCAAACTTCCTTCCACCTCGGACTACGGCTAGATTCCTTGATCAGACGTACTCATTGGGAATGAAAGACGTCTGGGCTTTTCCCCTTGTACAAGAGTAAAAGCTGTTATTCTTTTTATCTGTTCAAGGTGGAAGAATGCAAAGAGTTGAGGGAGTGCAATGAGCCCCAGAGTCACATTTTTTCTTTAACTTTTTGATTGATATTTCAATGAGCTTTTTGTCCACTTAAGGTGATCATGCCTCAAAATGATATTTCATGCATCATTTCATTTTTGCAAACTTATCATGAGTACGGCAGATAGCTAAAGGAATTCATTGGCCTTTGTAGACTATGTAGATTATTTTTTTGAGAGATTGTAGAATTATTTCCAAAAAATCACCCTCCTACGTTGAATGAAAACTCGGAATAAGCCAGTGCTCTGAGAGATGAAAATTGTCGCCTCTTTCATTATGCAGCGCCCAAGACTAATGACTGACCAGGTATCCACTACAGTCAGTGTAGGAGATGAGATCTTGCCAGTTATCTTCATTGACTTTGATACGTTTGGCCTATCTTCAATGAGTTCCAGTATTTAGCAGCTGCAATGACTCTGCAACACGTAATTAACCAATTGCAGTCGAACGAGTAATTAGAGAAGCGCATGTGGCAGCAAGGATCGAAAAAACACCTCCTGGTCGAATATTTGCACCCAATGACATTGAGTTTTACAGACACTTAATTGTTTTACACTTGCCATGCTTACACGCATGCTAGGAAGGCTGAACGACAAAATAATCTTTCAGCGATAATATGCAATGAATGCATCATTGTTGAAACAATATCTCAATGTTCTAAAAAGGCAATTTAATCAAGTAAAATAAAAAGGCACCTCGGGTATCTAAACAGAAGTAGGCTACATTTAATTCAATGTCTCTGAAGCCAGATCAAGTGGCCCGAAAATGGGTCCCATGGTTTGAAATAAGTTGCTTCACATTATCAACATCAGTTTATCTGTTATCACAGACATGCTGCCGGAAACAAAGATTCTACTCTGGGCTGCTCAAATTGCGGACGGAATGGCCTACCTGTGTCACAATCGTGTTGTACATCGCGATCTGGCAGCTCGAAATTGTCTGGTGGATTCTCAGGAAGTGGTTAAGATCGCAGATTTCGGTCTTACACGGGAATTCTACTACACGGAAGGTTATAAGAAGAGGAGAGGACGAGGTGGAGGAATGCTTGGACCGTTTATGTGGATGGCACCTGAATCTCTCTCCAGGGGCAATTTTAGCAGCATGTCTGATGTGTGGTGAGTAATTCTGTCGTGTGTTTTTGACTTTTCCCAGTTCGAATAAAGTGAATTTATCGCATAGAATTTTTTTGCTGCAGAAATTTGACACTTTAATGTAGACATAGGCCAACCGTTTGGCAAATAGATACGCTATTAACATTAAATATTATATAAATAAAAAAATAAGTTAATGAATTTTATTTATACTCGGAAGTACATTCAGCGATACGTCGCTCTACCATGTCACATATCCATGTCGAGTTGTCATTTATCCACTCTCATTCTTTTTGTGCTGAGTATCTAGCAAGAATGCAGAGTGCATCTATTCTAAAGGTCCTAGATTTACCCGACAAAGGTTTGAGCCCAAGTCTCCCAAACGCAGAGCGAGCACTCTACCACAAGGCCACAGCGCCGGCCACTGCACTATTCAAATTGTACATATTAAAAAAGATGAGAGACAGGGAACATGTTTTATTCAGAAAAATGGAAATAAAAAATGGTGAACAAGAATTAAGTTTACCATTTGAAATCAAGCTTATATATGCTTAAATAAAAAAGTACAATTGTCATAAAACTTAGTCCCTATGATACGACGAAGATAATAGCCGCAAACAGAAGACTTTTCATCATAAATGTCGAAAACCCGTGCGTCTTCTTAAAGATGTATTACTTTAATAAGATTATTTTAAATAACTAATTTTGCATAACGGCAGATCAATAGATGGATAGTAGACGTGGGTAAAGTTAAATTTCTTCATTTCTTTATTTGCAGGCTATTTTCGCTTATTTTTGCTGCAATATATCTAAACTTCGATGTTCCACTTCAGGCTAGTTTCATTGGTGTATTAGTTGAAGGATAATAACTTAAGAGTCAATGAGTGCTTGACTTAGTCTCATAAAAGCGAAGTATCAAAATAACGAAGTATCAGAATAGCGAAACGTATTGCATAATCTTAAGAAGTCCTCTAGAGATTATGTTTATATAGCTTATTAAAGGTAATTGGATTAGTAAATAATACCCATCATCAAAGCAACTGAAGGGGATATAAATTTCCTTGCACACATGTGCCTTGTACAATGTACGTGAACTATATTCTCAAAAAACCCATTATGTGCGAGACAGCCCTGGCATATGCTTGGCGACTGAGTTCATTTGAAATGTACTGTTCGCGTAATTGGTCTAGTCTTTCGTTTAAAGTAATATATTTCGTCTTTCTCCTTTTTGTTGGTGCTCCAAAATCCAGTTGACTCATCTTGATGTTTGACATTTTCTGCTCCTCAACGAATGTATGCGTGATCTTGAAGATATTTGGATGGGCACTTCACACCTTGTCTTCCAGTTTCCGATGCCATCCCTCCAAATCATTTTGTAGTTCAAGTATCATTGTTGCAGTGATTCCATACTGAAATAAAAATATAAGCTTATGCTTCTTGTATATATTTTGACATTGAGATTATCGGTATATACGTTATTGATAATTTTGACCAAGAAGTGAAAGGTATTTGCATTTTGACCATGTAGGTATTCTTTTAACTACTTCTCAAAAGGTTGATATTTTAAAACCATGCTTCTTCATGTAGGTAATTTTCCTTTTTTATTGCTACTTGAGTTAATTATCGAATTTTCTTCATATTTGTTTGAAAACTTGTTTTTCATTAATATAATACGGCTACTTTTCTTAACATAATCGTTTTTTCACTTCAAACTACATATATGAAGCAACACAAATTTAAAATCACATTTTGAAATCAAGATCACTCAGATCACCAAGATCGTCACAAGATCTCGCGGGCCCATCAATGAAAATGTTTTGTAAAAAAGACTGTCACTTACCAGGCACAGGAAAAGTTGCAGCTGCGTTATCAATCCAATAAGAAGATACGTAGACAACCAAATCATCCACCTTGGGATATTCATTGACTGGAGCTTCTCCTATTATTTCCAGTCAAAAATCCTCCACCTCATGACTCGGTAAAAAATGGTAATGCAAGGATTAATCGCGTCCATTTTTGGAATTCAATATCATCTTGATAAGTTGATGCGAGGGCAAGTTCTTGAATATGTCTCCATATACATTTGTAGAAATGAAACAAGCAACCTTTCATTTCAATACCGCTCTTCATCTCACGCCATGCATTGTGAGCAGCTTCCTCGAAATCAAAACATGGCTTATTTTGGATTGAGTACTAACCCGCTTCTTACCATAACTTGGTCAATTTCAGAAATAGCAGTTTTGTATGTCTCCTTTGATTTACTTGGTAGAAGCAAATACACCATTGGAAGCATAGTCCCTTCATAGAATGCATGGATGGTGTAAATGTGTCGGAACATGTTAGGGGCTGCAGAAAATGTTCCGTCACCAAGTAATGTTTCGGCATTAGCTAAAACATTGAGGGATTCCTCTGTGGCGAAACCCAATACCTTGTTATTCCGCGAAGTATTGATAATCAAAAGTTTTCTCCGTCTATTTGTTGTAAATCTTCCGGAATTTCGATCTCTTCAAAGGAATGTGGTAGTGGTGGCAGCATCAACCTCTTAGATCGATAGATAGTTGCTCTTGCATTCTCATGAGTTGAGAGCACTCCAACTAAGTCATTGTGAGATTCAGAGTAAACTTTGACGATATCCTCATATACTCTCTTGACGGGTTTACTGGTTTCTCGCTTTGCAGTTTCTCTCAAAGTTGTTTTCATTTTATAAGCAACACTGTCGATGACGTCGGGTGCGTGGTAATGGTCTTCTTCCGAAACTATATCTTCTTTGGTTATCAACGTTGCAGGGCATTAAATACATTTCCAATATTTTCTAGCATTGAAGGACTTTGTGCAACGATATCTATATCCATTTTGGATAACGTTGATGCCTCCTTTTTGACTTTTCACTTGCTCCATCGGTAAAGCATGCCGCTGTTAGAAATTAGTTTCGTATTTTTCCTTAATACTAATATATTGCATTAAACATACTATATAAGAAGTTATTTCAAAAGTTCTTATGGTTGAAATTTTAGCAATGCATGTTGGTTATTCGAATTATTTGGAAAATGAATTTAATGAATCAATTGTTCGTTTTATTTCATTGTTTATTGTTGGGACATTTCTCCATATAAAAGTTGATAGGATATAGAAAATGTAGCCCCTAAGTCACATGGCAACAATTTCATAAGACCTATCGGTTTCCTTTTCCTAATGATTCTGTAAAGAGTTAAGTGTGATAATATAGTCATTTAAGTTATCTATTAATCAAGCAAACATAATTTCTCGAGAACTTCTTGAGATTATACAATACGTTTTCGCTGTTTTTAGATTCACTGTTATGAGAAGACACCGAGTGATTGCATTTTTCAGTATGACGTCATATTTGCAGACCTGGTCAAAAGTGTTTCTCAACACTTAATCATTTGAAGCAATTTCAAGGAGTGGATCATCTATCTTTGTCAATTCCCAGGTCTGAAATTGATCAATTTATTCACGAAAAATCACACATTTGTACATTATTTTTGACGCTGTCGAATACCAACTCCATCACAAATTGCGTTTGTGTTTATGTTTTGTATAGTCTTGATCAATATTTAGAATAAAATGTTTGCTGCGACAAATTTACATACTTTCCGTTACTTATAGTCTAAATAAAATAAGAAGACAACTCTTTGGACCATATGTTACTTATTTGCTGTA
Organism: Prostheceraeus crozeri; assembly: GCA_907163375.1. Lineage (NCBI taxonomy): Eukaryota > Metazoa > Platyhelminthes > Polycladida > Euryleptidae > Prostheceraeus > Prostheceraeus crozeri. The sequence continues at coordinate 248,355 of CAJQUW010007577.1, read as the reverse complement.
GCTGGACTACGTTATTTTGCATATGTTGACAAGATGGGTAAACGACACGAGACAGCGGCCACGAATTTTATATAAGAAGATTTTCCGCTGAGTGGATTTCCGGTAAGTGGATCGACACCAAAATAATGTGTAAAAGTAAAACTGAATGAAATACACAGTGACGTTTTACTTGAAATCAATTTGCTTACAAAAAAAGGAATACATACACTGAAAGCAAGAATGAATAAATGATGATCTAAAAGTGAGGAGGATGTAAACAGAGATTCCACCCACTAATGACGATCATCATTAAACTATGCCAGACTATCTAGTAATGTATTTCTGCTATCTAAAGTTTTGGTTAAATTTCACAACCATCCCAATTCCTGGAAATCCGGGGGAGGTTAACAAAACTTATCCTCACACTTTGTCAGATATACAATTTGAAGATGGAGAAAGAAGTCTGATTGTCAACATAGCACAACAGTGCGACAACCACAGAATTAGATTGCTTTACTCTTTCAGTTTATTAGAAGTGAAGACTAATTCAAAACGATGGCACATGCTGGAACTTAGTGAGTGCGCAAAAAGGAATTCCTTATACCTTGCAGAGATAGGAAAAAGTCGTGCGTGACGCTTGTGAATTTCTGCGAATTCTATCATAGTGCTTCGATTGCCACGATTCCTTCAGATTCGAAGAATTCAAATCATTGCGCAAAAGTATTCTCGATAATGTTGGTCCTTCCGATCATTGTTAAAGAAAATAGCAAGCGCACGAAAATCAGTTCACCTGATGATTTCACCATCTTCTTCTCAGCATTCCTCACTGGATACACTGAATGTAGCCAGACAGCGATGTGTGTTTTGGTGTGTGCGAAGTTATATCACAGCACGCTCGCCACCCACTCACTGACTGTGGTGTCCAAAACCGGCTGACAGCATATTTTTTGCCATTTCCAATAGTAAGTGATGTGTTCTGCTATGTGCCATTTCGATGTTAAAGACAGATACGATACTTCCACTCTAGAAACCGAAGTCGCACGCGCAGATGAATCTAATTCTGTGGCGACAACTTCGCGAGCATGAAATGGATGTCTTAGCGGCACAGTGGCCTTGTGGTAGAGTGTTCGATCTGCGTCCGGGAGACTTGGGTTCAAATCCTTGTCAGGTCAAACCTAAAACTTTTCAAACAGGCACACTCTACATTCTTGCTTATTAACAGTCAGCACGAAAAAATGACAGTGTGATAAATGGAAGAGCGGCGCGTCGCCGAATGTGCTTTCGAGTACAGACAAGAATCATTTATTTATATTTTGTCGAATTTTGGATCATTTTTCAAAAAACAATTGCATCTTCATTTCCTTTACAACTGTAGCTAAGTACTTCCATCAAATGAATAAATTTTTACTTCTTTAGTTATTTAACTTGGAACCCTGATAAAGTCCTCAGGAAGAAAAGAAAAAAATGATAAATAAATTTATCATCATTTTTATCTCTGAAGCATTTGCCACGTGACAATCAAAATTTGACTTCCATGATTATTCACATTTTTCGATCATTTTTTGATAAGCCGAAAGCTGACATGACAATGAACAATCTGAACGTAAAAGTTGCTGACATCGGACCCCAGGGATTTCCAATGAAACAAATGTAACTTCAGTTGGTCTGACGAATGATTTTGATTTTCTTCCATGTTGGATTGGCATTACCAAAACTTGATTTTCAAATGTCTATCAGCGACTTCAATTACGAAGTAAGTTGAGACTATCTACAACATGTCAATTGTGTCGAAATGCATGTGACTTGTCAAATTGCGTCTTTGAATGGAGCGTATCTTCGATGAATAAAAGATAAGTTCTATAATTTTATGAAAATGAGTAATCTGGTAAATCAGAAATTATCTGCGTTTGTTTTAATTATGGCAACAACCTTAAAAATCGAATTGAATTTCAAAGGTCATCATCGTCTTCCAAATTGTTTCGGCATTGCTTTTATCGATTTCATTTATGAAATACTTTGAAGACTAATTCAATATATTTCCCATCACCAGTCAAGCACATGTCGCGACATTCTATTTGTAACGAAGCTTCATTCTCTTTAGTTATATGTAAAGCTATATTTTCTACAATAGTGACACTATAAGAGATCGCAAAATGTAATTAAATGTGTAAATAAAAACAAAAATCAGACACCGAAACAAATTTTCATGAATGAAAGCTTCTGCGAGCACTGTTATACACCAGAGATGTAAATGTCTGGCGGTCCAGTGCAATCAAGTAGGGGTTAAGTCTGGAAAAAGTTTGATCGAGGCACTTCATGTACACAGCCAAGCTGCATTCGGATTTCATCTTTCGGAGTTTGGAGTTCGATTTCTTCTGAATTTGATAGCATTCTGAGATGGTTCAGGGTAAACAAAATGTCCATCCATAAAGAAAAATGTAGCCAAATGTTTGTGACTGCAAATATCTCTCTCTCTCTCTCTCTCTCTCTCTCTCTCTATGAATTGGCCGACATTCCTACTAAAGAATCTGTAAGAATTTTGGGTGTGAATCTCGATAATAGACTGTCATGGAATTTGCATGTCAATGCAATTGTTGAAAGGGCATCTTCCAAGTTAAGTGTTATTCGTCAACGGAAGCCATTTTTGCCAACAGAAAAACTGGTTCAAATTGAATGTTACACAGGAGAATGCAATCGAGCAAGTACAACGACGATGTCATAAGATCATTTGTAATTATAATGGCTGTGCTTGTTTGTATTTCGTTCCTTTGAGCTATTGTCGCAAGATTGTTGCTTTCAAGCTTTTCACATCGATGCTAAGTGACCAAACTCACACTGCTACCGAATTCCGGAAAGTTTCGCGTCCCTGTGTGTGAGACTTCGTAAAAGAGCAAGAGTTTCATCTTGCAGATGATCAAGCTTGCAAATTCTGGCTTCATGTTATACTTTGTTTGTTATTTTCTTGTCATTAATTGCATGATTTAAAAATTCTTGCATTGTGTTGTATGTGTCAGCCTCACGATTCCCATTATTGAGGTCATGCTTTTCAATGAACGTTATTATTATTATTGTCTGCACTGCAGTTGGAAAGTTTTGAAGAGATGCTCCATAAACAATTGAATTAGATTATTCAAAGAATATTAGTCTTCCAGTTTTACCTAATCGCTATCAGTAAATCGCTGAATCATGGAAAACACTCTTAGAACCTTCCAAATTGTGTCTATGACCTGATATTCTGAGGACAAGGATAAATACTTATCCAACATCTTCGTATTTCCCAAATTATTAATGATGCGTGAAATAGCAAAATCATCAATACCAACTGCAAGATAAATACAAAGTGCGTTTGACCATAAAATTCGATCGCCAAAAATGATGCTGATGGAAATTTATCGATATGTACTCGTGTTGTCTCTGCATCGCTGAATCTGAACCAGGGTACATTTTATGTGGATTAAATGTTAATCGCAGCAGAATCTAATTAATTCCTAACAATAACTAAGAGATATTGTGAAATCGGTTTGACGTGATACTTTTAATATTATTTTTCCACATTATCGGAAGCTAGTAGGCCCCATAATCACCAAGAGATTAATAAAATATGGAGTTTTATCCATGTTTTCACATGCCATAATAGGAGAGGTTGTTACACCATACATTACATAATGACATTCCGTCAGCAGACTGTCTCTATATCACGTGGCAAATGACGTCATTGTCTTCGGCATTGTTTACGAAGAATTCAACTCTCCGAAAATGCAGAGATTTTTTAGAAATAATTACTACAGTTGATGCCCAAAGTCGGAAGTTGATGTTCTACGTGTATAATCATTTGAATCTACACACATTAAAAAAGATGTCGCAGTACATTGAATATCTCAAGAGAATGACAACGATTAAGTCAGTAAAAGACACCAACATTCGTGATTCCCCGACCGCACTCGCCCGCACTAGAAATCGAACCGAGGTCCGCTTTGGAGACGAGCTCGCACCTTCTTCACTAGGCCACGATGACGGTGCAAAGGAATGCGCGTGAACGCAGAAGTCATCCCCAAGCGATATCGACAGCTTGTTGTCTTATTATTATTGACAGAATGCCACCAGCATTCAATCTGTAGCCAGACAGCATATCAGCATGTCATTCGACTACGTCACAGTGTAGATTAACAACAAAGGTCTGTCGCAGTACATTGAATATCTAAAGAGAATGACAACTATTAAGCCCACAGAATTAGAAAGGTCGTCTTTTCTTCTGTTTGACTGGAGCATGTAACATTAATGAAATGGCACAATCTGCTGACATAACACCATAACAATCGAACAATGAGCAACCAGTTCAACACTAAACATACCAAATTGTGCGAAGTTTCAGTGACAGTTATAAACCGGATCATACAGCAAAGGGACACAGTCGATGTCAAGTTCTACAGAGAAGTTTGTGAACGTTTTTTCGTGCGCCTGCTAATTTTTTTAATAATGATCGGACTGCCCAACATTATCGAGAAAACTTTTGCGCAATGATCTGCATTGTGCGAATCTGAAGGAATCGTGGCGATCGGAGCATTTTGAAGGAATTCACAGCAATCCGCAAGCGACGTACGACTCTCGGCAAGGCATTAAAAATTTCTTTTTGCCCACTTAGTAAGTTCCTGCATGTGTCATCGTTTGAATCAGTTTGCACTTCTAGCAAAGTGATGCGGTTAAACAATCTAATTCTGTGAGTAAGTTAATAAAAGATATCAACACTCTTGATTCCCCAACCTCACTTGCCTGACCTAGGAATCGAACTGACGTTCGCGGTGGAGACGAGCTTACACCTTATTCACTAGGCCACGCTGACAAAGGTGCAAAAGGACCACTGCATTCACTCGCATTCCTTTTGTTTATCCTCCTTTCCTGTGTCACAAAGACTAGCAACATAGGCATAAAGACAAATTTCCATGATAATGCTTCAATTATTATAGCATGAGGTTTAATATGACTATGGCACATCTAAATGTACATAAGCATGATTTTGATCTCATCTGTATCACCTTGAGCGTAAAATTCACTTAATGAATTTTTATAATTTCTACAATTTCTACAGACTACTCCTGATAGCTGCAATTGCAGAAATTTCAAATGAAGAACATGTCATAAATCAAGAAAAGTGTCGTCCAATAGCTGCAGTCATGACAGCTATCGGGATGTGTGTGAAGTGGTATATCGATGAGAATTGGGAGTTCGTCGCACATGTGAGAATGATAATTTATCATAACGAAGAATGTCTATAACCTTGTCAAAAGTGTCAACAAATCATGCTCTGACGGCATCAAATGAAGATCTCCGCTTATGTAAAAAATTCATCAAGTTTTACATTTATCGCTTGATGAGAAATCGATGACGTTTGTATATTTCCCTTAGGAAATAAATCATGTCACTCAGACTTGCCATGTGACTCTCATGAACGCGATTTATCGTCTAGTCATCTATCAACTAGCTTGCTTTTTCGAATTATGTTTAGTCAGTTATGAAAATCAAATTTCAACTCTTGATAGGTATACAGCATGGGAAATCAAATAACTTGCCGTAAGCCAAAAATAGACAGTCACCTTTTAATATCTATCTTTTTGGCAGTATATTAAGACATTATTAAGACATATAGCAAATTATGAAGATTAACAGTAAGGCCAAGAAAGGTCACAGGATAAAAAAGAATTTGCAAATAAAGCGCTTGAAAAATCCGTTCTGTGATGTTCGACTCTATATAGATGTTCCTTGTATTTCGGTCCGGTAGTCGCACCAAGTGGAAAATCGGGTACCACTAACACATAAAAGACGAGATCTGATGAGCGCAAAATTAAGTCTTCCTATAATCCAGTCTCTTATTTCGCATTTCGATTTTGTTTTCATTTCTTTTGTCGGCAAGTTGTTCAACCGCATGGAAAAAATCAGGATGGGACAATCCCGACTCATATCTCCCTAACTGAGAACATGAGAGGTGTGACGGACGCAAGTTCTACTTGAAGATACTTGGCAGTATTGCCTATTTTCATTTTCGTTAGTTCTATGTATAGTCACAAGATTCTGGATCAAACGGTTTGACTAATGGTTTGATCACCCTAACGTCACAACATAGCGCTGGTATGTGATCCAGAAGCCTTGCACTTTAAACTCTCATTGGGAGATTTGGTGAACAATAAAAAAAGGATGTGAGACATTACATCCTACATCATGACACGCATCACTTAAAATTTCAAAAATTTTAAAATTCAAATTCTATTGTGCATATTTGAAATGGAAGCGTCCTATTTGATACGAGAAGGCATGTTGAGCATCGAATGCATGATGAAAGACACATGTACATACTTCTAAAGTCATTGGCATTCTTCCCAGTGGTGTATAAAAACGAATTCTTTCTTGCATCATCTCAAAAACCTTGCTTTTCAACGAAGAAGCTGCTGAATTTGATAGCGAGTACTGTTACTGCAGTGTTGGCCAAAAACCCATTTTTACGATTAAAACCCAAAAAACCCAAAATCTTGGGTTTAATTGGGTTTTTTGTTTTTATACTTTTTATCATTAAAATGACATCTTTGAGTATGATAAGACATCATTTACTCTCTTCTATAACAAGAAGGCCTTGTCCGGGCTACGGGCTGTCCACGAAAGTCCTCATCAGCTACTCTAGAGAGGAACTTTCGCTTGTATGGGCGAATGTAGCCGAAGGTAAGGTTGATAGATGGAGAGTTTACCCTTTTCTCAATCAATGTTGTAAATCTTGAATATTTAAGCTGATTTCAACTATTCGGTATCTTACATAATGTCTAGTTTTTGTCTCAATCTCTAGTGTCAATGTCTAGTGTCTCAATCAATTAGGCTACTTCTTTCTCACTTCAGTAAAATTTGCCATCTGACACCCATGACTCATCAGTTGCTATGTGACGTTAGATCAAAATGCATGACAAGCATTTGGCTTCTGAGTTAGTTGTTATTAACAACCAATGAATCATAGGGCTACGCGTCAGAAGGCAAATTGTATTGAACTGGGAGGTTAAGTGAAGGGAGCAGTTAGTCATTTGGCACTGTTTTCAGCACGCGCTATTCGGTTCGGACCATAATCTGTAATGCCGAAGACAAATCTCGCACGTGGTCGTCAAGCTGATCCGTTATGGTCGCTAGTGATCCCAATTGGAGACGGAAAGAAGCACGTTTCGTGCCAGAAATGCATGAAAGTTTTGACGGCGAAAATCGAGCGTGTCAAGGCTCACGTCAGCGGCTGCGTTATGGAGCATCCATCTCCTCGTGAATGCTCTTCCACGGGTTTCACCACGATTCTCCCCCCAACCCAGGGAGTTGCGTTGCTAACTTCAAGTTCGACCCAGCCTCCGATGTCAACTCATAGCGACGAAGTTATGATAACTGCACCGCCGCCGAAGGGCTCTCGTCAGCCTAACTTACAATCCATTGTTTTGTCGACATCCGAAGAACAACTTGATGCGATGAAGCATCAATTCGCGAAGGTGTTTTACAAACACAGCATTCCCTTCAACGTTGCAGAAGATCCGGAGTTCAAGAAAGCAATCGGAATGCTCCGTCCAGGTCTTGAGGAAAAGTTCTTCACACGCAAAGAGTTGGCAGGTAAAATTCTTGATAAGTCCTACGATGAGGCAGAAAAGATGATGGAAGATGCTCTGAGTGGTAAACGAGTCATCATGACCCAAGATGGTTGGTCATCGATCCACAATCATCCGGTGATTGCGACAACGCTGACAGCGACAACGCTAAAGCAGGCCTACCCATTTGACTGTAAAGAGATCACCAGTGAAATCAAGACTGCTCAGTTCTGCTTCGACTTAGCTAAAGACAGCATATTGGGCGCTGAGGAAAGGTACCATTGCGTTATTGTGGGCTTCGTCAGCGACAATGAGGCAAAAATGGTCAAACTGAGGGAACTCCTTCTCACGTGGCGTCCTTCATTGGTTGTCTACGGTTGCGCCAGCCACTACCTCAACTTGGTTCAGTCTCAGTCTGTCCCAAGTAAATTGATGGCCTCGATTCGCGAGGTACAAAAGCATTTCTCGAACAACCATAGAGCAAGCGGGATGCTGCGAGACGCGGGAGGACTGATCCCCCAATTGGACAATAACACGCGCTGGACCTCACAACGAGCGATGCTTGACACCTTCATCAGGAATCATGACAAGTAAGTAGGCTTATTAATACTAAGTATACTCCGTTTCAATATTTTGTTAAAATTTAATTTAACCATTGCATTGTAAAGATATTAGCGAATTCATTAACGCATAAAATATCATGTCCAATATATTTTTCCTTCCTCTCCCTGCATATCATTCATTTCATTTTTCTAACTTTTTGTATAGTTATAAAAGCCAAAAGTCAAATTTAAAACATATTTTGAACAGATAAACAAACAGAAAATTTAATCTAATTAAATACAAATTATTTTAATATCTTAAATATACCTTATTTTACAATCTGCTATATATTAATTTTACTTACTTTTATTGGACAGGTATTCCAGCATTCGAGAGAAGGTCACTCTACCGGATAGCATCCGCAAAATCGTGGACAACAGGGCGGTACTTTATGAAGCAAAGAGCCTACTCACTCAGCTCGACAAGTTGTCCGCTGCATTGAACTTAATTCAAGGCGACACTTGTTCCCTAGCAGAAGCTTGCGGATGCTGGCTTGAGTTGTGTGAGGACATCGAGATGCCCTTACAAACGAAGGCGACGCTTAAGAAACGCTTCGACAAGGCGTGCACTCCGGCGCATGTCCTGGCGTTTCTAACCGGCGATGACGAGCATGTCAAGCTAGTCAATGAGGAGATGAAGACTGAGCTCCGTGCTTGGTTGGAGGATCGTGGCCTCTTGGCAGCGTTTGCACATTTTGAAGTGCAAGACGAGGACGCTTTCCCACGCCATGCATTCGGCAGCGTACGAGCCAAAATGCTTCCAGCAAAATTCTGGCGTTGGGTCCTTCAAACTTCCAGCCAAATTACCGATCCGGTACGTGCTATCCTTGAACTAATCGAGACGGTTCATCTCTGCCCAGCCTCATCGGCTTCCGTGGAGAGAGACTTCAGCCTCTACGGACGAATGCAGACCAAAGCAAGAAGCCGTCTCGGAATAGCGAAAGTGGCGAAGATGGTAAAAATTGTTAAGCTTCTTCGTGGCCAGGTGGACCACATGGACGATGAACTCAGAGATTTTGACGAATGCTTGTAATTGTAAAGTTGTAAAAGTTGGTAATTGTTATTGTAATTGCTTGCAATTGTCATTTCGTTAATTTTGATAGGTCTACTTTAGTTATATTGCATTACAAATAAACTTAATTTAAATAAGATATATAGTTCTATCAAAGTCAACTAAAATTGGGAAAATCCAAATGTCATTAAGTAAAAATTAGATGTATTAAGAAGTAACAAGCATTCTCAAGTGACAAGCACTTGGTTTATAAGTTCACGTGCTTGCTATGTCACGAGTTTTACATTGGTCAAACGTGTAGACCCTTCTGATATCGAGTTCAAGAACATGAACGCAGCTTGAGAAACAGAGACAGAAAAAGCGCCCTTAGTGAACACAATTTAACAGTACATTTCGATGAAGTGATGACCATTAATAATTTCAACTGCACCATCATGGATAAGCAAAGAACAGCGATTACAACTAAGATGGCCGAAGCACGCTGTATTGCGTTGAACATGCCAAAAATAAACCGTCGTCATGAACTGATCTGATGAGTTCCCATTACACAGCAGGCAGTATATAATACTTTTGTAATCTCACAAATACCGCCAGCACCCTTGACACTGTCCACAGGACGAAACGCGTCGGGATTTTATTGTCTTTTACAAAATAAACACTACGTGCCGAAACAAAGGGAGAGACCGTTTTTCTTTTTGAAACATGACTTTGAAAAAGCAGTAAGTAATGACTTTAGAAATCTTAGGTTTTATTCAAGCTCTCCACGACGCAGAGCGAATACTCTATCTCAAGGTTGAGAAATCAATAAATATCTAGGCCTATTACATAAGAAAAATTAATTAATTTCAATGATCTAATCCTGTGATTAATTAATGTTAGATAATTTACTACTACTGTCAAAATTTCAAGTTCATACGTTGAAGACATGCAGGTTGTATCTTTTTGAAACACGACTTTGAAGAACCTCCCGTGCCGACAGATGCTGACCTTACTGCTTTTTGACAAACAAACAGCACAGAAAAATGACGGGGGAATAACTTGAATTCGGTCACATACAAGAGAAACGCGTGTTTTATTCGCTTTCAAAAAACAGAGTAAAATCTGTCTGGAGAAAAAAAGAGAGTATAGCACATAAAGAATAAAACACATTCGATTAAATGTAATTATGCCCTTCAACTAGGATCTTGTTAAGGAGAGAATGGCTGGTTTCAAAATGGTTGCTTGATAATTTCATGCCTTAATAATGCAAACAAGTATGTACTCAATTCATTAGTGCAGATTTGATTTTTATTTGTTATTTTTTTTTAATCTGATGCTGATATCTGAACAAATACCACTCCTACTCGTACAAGCGAAGGAGTGACATTTTTGTAGATGGACGTCGGCACCTCTTAATGTTTGTTATCTTATGATTTATTCCTTATTTACTAACGTACCTGTAAATGAAGTAGTAGACATTGCCGCACCGCAGACCTGGTATGCAGTGATAGGTCACATAACAAACCTAAGTATGGTAAAGATTTATTCGTAAAGCTATGCCAGTTTGCTACCTAAGGTAGTTTTTTATTCAACAATGATATGTATCAACAAATACAGCTATGGACAAAAGTCACCGGACAACAAAGTTTTTTGCTAAGATTCTTTCTATTGTCTACAAGAAAATGTTGTGATACAGTTTAATACATCTAATTAGCCTAAATATGTTTCCTTTTTATACAGAAGGTGTTGAAAAACAATTTTCTCGTTTTTGATGTTTATTTATTCCAGATTCTCGTTTTAGACAATAGTGACCGGACACCTAAAATCGGGTGATTTTTGATAAAAAGCATGATTTTTTAGTACTTTGTAGGAAATCCTTTTGCACGAATCACAGAATTCAAGCGGCTTGGCATGCTCATGATCAACTGCTGACACTTTTCTGGGGTTATAACATGGTACTATGCATGAATTATTGATGCGATGATTCCACTTCGCGTAGTTGGAGCTCTTTCGTTTATTAGTCGACCAACTTCCGTCCACAAATCTTCAATTGGGTTTATATCGGGACTTTGCCCTGGCCAGTCGTTGATATGATCAAATTCCGAACTTGAGAGCCATTCCTTGACCGTCTTTGCTCGTTGGCAGGGGGGCATTGTCATCCTGAAATACAGCGTGACCATCGGGGAACTGCGCGGCAAGAGTTTGCTGCATTTCGTGATTCAGAATGTCCAGATGCACTTTTTGGTTCACTCTTTGTCCATTCTCCAACACTCGAAGTCGTCCCACACCATTGAATGAGAAGCACACCCAAACCATCACGCTTGTGGGGTGCTTCATCGTCGCCATCGTGCATCTCGGGTCAAAGCGCTCACCAGTGCGTCGTCGGACTGTAGTCACTCCCCGATTGCCAAATAAATCAAAGGAAGACTCATCAGAGAGTAAAGTCCGTTCCCAATAGTCCATTGACTTTTGCGAATACTCAGTTGCGAATATCACACGGCGTCGTCGTTGGAAAGCATTTACGAAGGGTTTTCTAGCAGGTCTTCTGGCATTGAAGCCTGCAGCACGCAATCGTCGACTGAGGGCGCGGTCAGTGAAGGAAGCTCCCACAGTACCAAGAGATGCTCGAATCATCCTTGCTGACAAGAAACGGTTAGTTTCACACATGCGAACAATTTGACGGTCAAGTCTTTCACTTGTTATACGTGGACGGCCAGTCCTTTCGTAGGTGACCCGCAACCGGAAGGATTCTTTTGCCAACGTCGCCGTATGTCTGATACCGTCGATTTGGGAACACCGGTCTTCTGGGACACCTTCCGAACACTATATCCCTCCTTCACGAGAGATATGATCTCTGATCTCTTCTTCGGCGATACTTCTTTTCTCATCTTCCAGATTGAGATGTCAAGCAAATTGCGACCGATGAGATGCGAGTGTGAGATAAAAATGATAGCATAGCGTCAGTCTTCAGGTGAATATCGGATACAACAGTGAGTCACAGCATTTGAATTTGAATTTCAAATCTGCCGATTCAAGGCTGCCTGCTTCACACAAGGCAAGTGAATGTGAAACGATTCAGAAAGCTTCCCATCATAGATATCTGACTTCACTGTTCATCTCTGTGCTTATTAAGGCAATTTGCAAGTAAAAAACTATGAAGTATAAGGTGTCCGGTGACTTTTGTCCAATTCGAACATTTGCGCTATTATGCCCTCTAAATAGGGATAAAACGCCAGCTTCAGTAACTACATCATATGACTATGTTTATCTGTGTATTATTTTGTGTTTCTGCAAAAAAAGATGACGGGTTTACATTATACATCGAAATAACAGAGTAAAATGTAAAAAAAATCAAGTGACCGGTGACTTTTGTCCATGGCTGTAGACGGAGTGTCAATGGGATCCCCATTAATTCCTACATTGGCAAATTTATTTCTAGCTAAATTGGAACAAACCTGGATGAGAGAATCTTTTTCGCCGTTATTCTTTTCTAGATACGTAGACGATTGTATGTGTGTGTGTTTGATAACAGCACAAATATTAATAAATTTCATGATTTTCTAAATAAGCAACACCCTAACCTAAAATTTACAGCTGAAATTGATAACTGTAAACTCCCGTTTTTAGATGTAATGATTGATACTGAAAATTCACTGCAATCATCCATTTACAGTAAGAATATACACACTGGCGTACTACTCAATTATAACTAATCAACATTATACACGTATGACTGGCATATAGTGTGCATACAACCGGCACCATCATTTTCAAATTAAGCCACGAAATTATTAGTTATTATATTATTTTATCAATTTTTTTATTATCAAATTATTTCATTTCATGTCAAAATAAGCCGAGAAAGATGATGAGATCATTCATAATTGCAAAACTGTCATAAAATTCAAACCATGTCCATTTCGTTTTTTGTCATCATAGGCACCATCATTTTCAAATTTACAAAGTTCCCATAGGGATCGGAATGAGAGCTAATATCTTTTCATCAGTTACCACATAATAAACAAGAATCATCAAGTGAAGGAATCTCATTAATAGTATTTGATGGCTTGCACAAATTAAAATGAAAAACTCATTTGGTAGTCTCTTCCGGTTTCATGACAGAATAATTTTTTCAACACTGTCTGTCTAGAGATAATGCAGTTATATTTTTCCATTCAATTGAGCAGTCACAAAAAGAAACAATGGGATGCTATTTCAACTTTCATGTGGGAGAGCATTGACATCTATTAGAAATTAAAATAGAAGATTTTTCATAGAATGTCAATATTTTTCATAGAATAGTCAATATGAACATGGAAAATATATTTTTCCATATTTCTCAATCAATTAATTACAAAATCATCTTTAATACAAAAAGTTGAACGTTTACAAAAGGGGGGAAAGGCGAATTTCATTTTACTAAATTTGATTCCCATGTCCATCAGTGGCGGGCATGATTATATTTTCGCGTGATTTCGAATTGTGCGAAAATTAATCGAAAATCATGCGATTCTGAATGTTTTGAAATTTTCTCAAATTCAATGATTAGAAATTTACAGCTTGCACTATTTTTGATTTCAATACCATTGGCTTCGTCATGAATTTGTTCCATTAAAATTGAGAATGAGACACTTAGTCTATTTAGACATAGAAATTAGTGCTCCCCTATTGATTAATACGGTACTCTATTTGTAATTGTGTGGGAATACATCATTATCAATCAGAATCTTTTATTAGGAGTTAAAACTCAAAAATTAAAATGACTGAAGCACTACAATTTCTACAATGAATTCGAAGTACATGCATCTACCAACTTTGTATTTCTGAATTTTGATCCTTTTGATCTTTATCAACCATGTGTTATCGAACATAGCTGTAGGCATCTGCCAGTTCCTCCATCAATCTTGCAATATTGCAATAGGCATAATGATGCATTCATTATTCAAACCTTTAGACTTATAACGTTGACAAAATATTTGCAAGCCTACATATCTGTATTATATGCAAATGCGAGTGCAATTGCTATCGGTTTGGGTTCATCACAGTGTGCATATCAAATGTAAGTCAGGTAGGTGCTGATATTTCTATCAATGAATTCACGTGCCTTCAAAGTGGAGATATGATATTACAGCATACATGATTCGTACAAATGATTAATGCTATTGTATAAAGTAATGCACTCCTACGATGTGTGGGAATTCCGATAAGAGTCTCACATCGATTTACTGTTTATGTGAGAATGAAAAATCGCGTCAGATGGCAACTCTAGTCTCATCCCAGCCATACCTGATCGTAGGTACATGCACACGCGCAAGTGTCGAATAGTATTCATATGTAGTCAAATTTCTATTCAGTGCAATTACCAGTATTTTAAACGTTGAAAGAGTGAATGTGAAAACAGCCATGTTTTTCCTCATCAAGACAATTTCATCGAAAAGTCCCTTTTGAAAAAAATTGGGCGATTGATTCCGTCGCACGATAAATCAGACGGAATCGATTAACTGCGCCCGCCACTGACGTACATGCGAATATCAGAAGCAGTTCTTTCCAGTCACCTTAGACACATGCAAAATGCTGACACTTGAGACATCGTTTGTTCTTTGGAGAAATAGATTGGATGGCGAAATCGATAACTTGGTCCTTATCTCAATGGCTTCCTCATTGCATGCCTAGTCAATCTTGCTAAATTTGACGCACTTCTGATGCCTCAGTTAACCGCAGTCATCAACTTCAAGAGACGAGATGACGTCACATCTGCCGATGATCTAATACGCCACTGTTAGCATGCTTCGTGCTGTGCATGAGAGGATCAACGCATAGGGAGAAAATGAACAAGAAACAATCGAAGAAAAAATTGAACAAGAAACTTCATTGACAGGAAGTCACTGTTAATTTTCTCTGAACACATGAAAATTCTCCAAAATGGCAGAATGCTGTGCATGCAATTTCTTGCCTTCTACAACTTTTCGAAGGACAACTGATTGAAAAAATAATATGTGCTCATTGGACGGGCTCATTTTGAACCGACGAGGCATGTTCTGAACGTTTCAAAGAAAATGAAAAATAAAGCATCGAAGATATATGATGTTGAAGGAATATCTCAAAATCAAACAGCCTCTATTCCTTTTGAGTAAAGAGGCTGTTCTATGCTATCAAATAGGAAGCAAATTGATTATAATTTTCTTTTGTAAAAAAATACGAATATTCTAGAAAAACCTGATGAATTCAGACCAAATTAGAAATGGTGCAATCAACTAATTCTCGAGTCAAATTTGAGATTCTTTTCCGATGAAGTGGATATGAATTTTGATAGTTTCTATGTGATGTGCGACTATTCAGAAAGCGAAGAGGGCCAAGCTGCTCCACTTCGTGTATCCTAACGCTTGGTTTTCCTGATAGTTGAAAATCTTTGTGTTGAATAGCAGCACCGGCATATTTCTTGTAGTTATCGTATATTTCTGATACTTATAGTAAATGTAGTTGAATCTGACATGTATAAACAGCGAACAATCAGTTCTTGTATTTTGCCTTTCGTAGGCGTGAAACACATTGCATCGTGATCAGCACTATATGGATTTCATTTTGTCATCTTCGACATATCTCATTCAAGAATAATCCGGTTACCCTAGGTCCATTCACAGATTTGTCTGCTTGCATAATACAAGGATCCTCCATCAGCCAACCGCGGCGAACCTCCTGTCTTAAGAACTGCGTTCTGCTTCTCAGTAAGCGCGAATAAGCAGGTGTGACGTCATCAGGAATCTTCGACATGATTTTGCAGGCAAACTAACGAACAGATAAGTGGGAAAGTGACAGGAAATCGTCGTAGCAATTCAATACTTAAATAATCAGAGATAAAAGTCGTTTCTGATATTGACCGAACTACATACACATTTAATAAATGGAAAGCAAAGGCAGAGACAAATATTTGTTGAATGTTCTTTAATCTCTCGTGTATCTGACGACATTTTGCTTGAATTCAAAACTTGCTTCAAAACTAGGTGGTGCTACATCTGGAAAATCATTATTGCGTGATATTTAGAGATTTTGGAAATTTAATGGGATTCCCCACCCGGGTTCCTATCCTGCTAGCGACGCCAATATTACGAGAGAACAACCGCAGCTTAAACCATCAATAGCCTTTCTACCCTATATCATTAGCGCTTGCAATGCATGGACTGAGATCACATCTGAATTCATGCATGGATGATGACGCAACAATAATTCGTTATCCACTTGTAGGAATTTCTCCTACTCACTCAATTGCTTTTCACTAAGAATATTAAGGCGTGGATGATAGTTCCGAAAGACCTGACCACCTACTAGCGTGCCCCGTGATCTCATGATCGCCCCCAAAAGCGCATCTGACTCAAAATGCAAGAGAAATACACTTACATCTACTTGCGTCGAGGAACTGAAACAACAAAACAAGCGAGTTTTTCGTTGACAGCTAAGTTCTCAGCGTATAATAGACCGGCTATGCCCCAGAGAAGAGTGCGACACTCGAAACGTCAGGACTCTGTACTGTTTTTTAGCTTCATGAGCATTTTTCGGCTAAGATAAAAACCGAGTGAGCAATGTGTTTTTCCCTCGAAACCAAGGAATATGGACAACCTCCCGCATGATGCCATAAGCATCTTAGTATATAGTGATCAGTGGTTATTATGAGCATTATTAATACCGGTATATTATTATTGTTATTTTTATGAGCAGTCGCAAAGGATGAAAGGCAATTTAAAAAGTCCCGCAAAGCCACTGATAGACCGTCATAGGTGGCAGACAACTAACATATTTTCAAAAAAATTAAAAAAAGTGAATTGACATTCGCTCACATATGTAATTATATTACTTTCTTAACCACCATTTCGCCAAACAATGGCTTGCTAAATACCGGTAGGCAGGGATGACGGATCGGAGTCGAAGTCCGCAGGAGTAAGTACTTTTCGCCGGAGTTGGATTCGAAAAAATGTACTCTGTTCAATCTTCTAAAAGCTGTTTTTTATCAATAACTATAATCGTCCATCTTCAATGTAAACTCCTCCTTAAAATAGTACAATTGTTAGTAATATAGCCTCATAGAGATCAGATATCTCGCCTATTGTCTGGTACTTAAGTTTTGACCTTTAGTTAAATTGATGTAGTCGATAATATAATTCATCATATTTCAGAATTTTTAATTCCATATTTCAACTCCTTGTTAAGAAAACACGCTGGCATAAATTCAAAAACTAGATAAAGGAAGCCCTTGCTGCAGGTAATCGTAATTTGTATTCTTTCACAATAGCAGACATGATTATTTATCGATAATTTCTTAGACGGTTAGTTGGTGGAGAAAGGTTTTTAAAGACCCCACACCCTCTTCAGTCAGCTGTGTTTCCTGGAGCATTGATTATTTTGCAAACAATTTCTTGAATTTAAAAGTTTCATGAATTTGGTTGCTTTGATAAAATATAGACAAAATGTTGGATGGCTATTTGGTGATTAAGGAACTCCTAGAGGACAGCAGTGTGAGGCTTCGTCATTTGGTTTGCTTCAAATAAATGAAATGCATATACATGTGTATGTTGAGGAGGACTGATAATAAAATGGAAAATTCATGTGCTTCTGTACAAGTATAGCGCAAATAAAAACGGTTATTATTCTACAAACAAGTCGCCTGCCGAAAGTTCAGATGCAGCCCTACCAATGTGTGTTGCAGTAGCCTTTCTTGATTGTTCGATGGATTATGTCATATTCATATGTGTGTGTGCATTTTTCTCGCTTGAAGTTCGTTTCGTGAGTTAATCGATGATCATTGATAATTTTATCTCCGTCAATGCCGTTGATAATATAAAGTTTTTGAGCCGTATGTTTCCTTAAATATCTCTAGTCTCGAGTTGTTCCTCATTCGAAAAAATCGTCTACCTTACGTAGTGAATGACTCAATCTGCTTCTAGATGCAGACTCGTGAAAATTATGCAGAATTTTTAGGTCGCTTACAGTGTCATTGAATAAGTTCACTATTGTCTGGGGTATCGTGACGAAGCACAACACTTTGAATCACAAATTGAAATAGGCCTACTGTACAGTTGCAATAGGTCGTGGATCGAAATGAAATGTAAAGGCCGAGCATGATCAATAATCGCAATTGATGGCTTGAAGTTGAACATAAATTGGTGTGAGCAATCATTATCACATCAGCTATTATTCAAATGATTACCTGATAATGATAATAATTTTTTTTCAAAGAATTGATAATCGTACAGTTTCGAGTAAATGTGATTTCAGGCTCACATGTATTCAAGAAAAAAGTCAAAGTCAAAAAAGTTGATAGAATAACTTCGAAGTTGTGGTAATGAATACCTTCTTTCGGCGTCGAGTATTGCTTACCGGGCAACGAAACTCGTTTCCTTGAAGGATTATAAAGTACTATAATAAAAATATATAACATTACAAGAGAATTTCTTTATTTATTTTAGAATAGTATCACTGACATTCATGACCAACACGTACTGGTTATGTGCTGACGAACCGAAAAAGTAACGATGTGATATTACTTGTATATTCGGCTTCTCTATTATGACAGAGACTAAATGTATGATACCTTTCTGTTCCATTATCTCTTTCTCTTGAATGTGCTAGTCTCAATGAGAAACGTGCGACCAGAAAGGCTTATTTCAGAATTAAACTGCTTAGGATCCCTGAAGTACCCAAATCCACGTTTGACTTAGATATCTGTCAAATGCTGTTGCAGTGATGCGGATTCGGAGTCGGCATTTTTGCCGGAGTCGTAGAAATTATCACGTCTAGAGTCGAAATTGCAAATTTTTCCGACTATGCCTATATCATAAAAGTATATGCAATAAGTCATCTAATACTTCTTTACTAATGCCATTATCTCTTCTTTAGGCTAATTAGATGTATTAAACTGTATCACAACATTTTCTTGTAGACAATAGAAAGAATCTTAGCAAAAAACTTTGTTGTCCGGTGACTTTTGTCCATAGCTGTATTTGTTGATACATATCATTGTTGAATAAAAAACTACCTTAGGTAGCAAACTGGCATAGCTTTACGAATAAATCTTTACCATACTTAGGTTTGTTATGTGACCTATCACTGCATACCAGGTCTGCGGTGCGGCAATGTCTACTACTTCATTTACAGGTACGTTAGTAAATAAGGAATAAATCATAAGATAACAAACATTAAGAGGTGCCGACGTCCATCTACAAAAATGTCACTCCTTCGCTTGTACGAGTAGGAGTGGTATTTGTTCAGATATCAGCATCAGATTAAAAAAAAATAACAAATAAAAATCAAATCTGCACTAATGAATTGAGTACATACTTGTTTGCATTATTAAGGCATGAAATTATCAAGCAACCATTTTGAAACCAGCCATTCTCTCCTTAACAAGATCCTAGTTGAAGGGCATAATTACATTTAATCGAATGTGTTTTATTCTTTATGTGCTATACTCTCTTTTTTTCTCCAGACAGATTTTACTCTGTTTTTTGAAAGCGAATAAAACACGCGTTTCTCTTGTATGTGACCGAATTCAAGTTATTCCCCCGTCATTTTTCTGTGCTGTTTGTTTGTCAAAAAGCAGTAAGGTCAGCATCTGTCGGCACGGGAGGTTCTTCAAAGTCGTGTTTCAAAAAGATACAACCTGCATGTCTTCAACGTATGAACTTGAAATTTTGACAGTAGTAGTAAATTATCTAACATTAATTAATCACAGGATTAGATCATTGAAATTAATTAATTTTTCTTATGTAATAGGCCTAGATATTTATTGATTTCTCAACCTTGAGATAGAGTATTCGCTCTGCGTCGTGGAGAGCTTGAATAAAACCTAAGATTTCTAAAGTCATTACTTAATGCTTTTTCAAAGTCATGTTTCAAAAAGAAAAACGGTCTCTCCCTTTGTTTCGGCACGTAGTGTTTATTTTGTAAAAGACAATAAAATCCCGACGCGTTTCGTCCTGTGGACAGTGTCAAGGGTGCTGGCGGTATTTGTGAGATTACAAAAGTATTATATACTGCCTGCTGTGTAATGGGAACTCATCAGATCAGTTCATGACGACGGTTTATTTTTGGCATGTTCAACGCAATACAGCGTGCTTCGGCCATCTTAGTTGTAATCGCTGTTCTTTGCTTATCCATGATGGTGCAGTTGAAATTATTAATGGTCATCACTTCATCGAAATGTACTGTTAAATTGTGTTCACTAAGGGCGCTTTTTCTGTCTCTGTTTCTCAAGCTGCGTTCATGTTCTTGAACTCGATATCAGAAGGGTCTACACGTTTGACCAATGTAAAACTCGTGACATAGCAAGCACGTGAACTTATAAACCAAGTGCTTGTCAGTACATCTGTACTTCGGTCCATTGTCTTTACATACATAGCATGCGCAGTCATTTTTATTATCTAATTTATTGCTAACAGAAGAAATGAGTTTATTGTTTGATTTGGATGTGATCCTGATTGGCAGGTTATATTTACGTTTTAATTTATTTAATTTACGGTCGCAACTATCGCTGACAAAGTTAAGAGCAAGAGTAATTGAATCTTGATTTTTATTTTTTGCTCTATTGTTTTTACTGTCATTAGAACAATGAAAACCATTATTTTCGAGTCTATTTTTCATAACAGCTAAAGATTCACTCGAGTTGTTATTGTCTGAGCAGCGACTTTGAACGTGTCTTACACTATTCTTCACAAAGTTGTCTTTAATATGATTCGGGAGCCAACTATCTTTTTTAAGGATGATGTCTGAATGACAAGGTTTGCTAAACCACTTATTCTTGTTGTTTTTTTATCGAAATACTTAGATCAAGAAAATTAAGAAAACTATCTTTTGGGATTTCGATAGTAAATTTGATTTTCTTGTTAATGGAATTAAATACGTTTAGGATTTTTGAAAAAGCATCGTGGTCAAATCTTGAGAAAGGGCCTACGATTATGTCGTCCGTGTATCTTTTATACATTTTTGGCACAATATCATATTTATCTTTAAGTATTTGTAGGAATTTATCTTCAATTGCTTCCATAAAAATGATGGCAAGCGGTGGTGAGAAGTGAGTCCCCATATGACATCCCGAAATTTGTAGGTATGTTTTTTCGTTGTAAGTGATTTCATAATTATACGAGATGAATTTTAGACAGTCTATGACATCTGCAACTGAGAAACCTAAATTGTTTATGGTATTCCAGTACTTAGTAGCAAATTTTTCTACCGTATCTAGAGCTTTGTTAATGGGAGTACTTGGGTATAAGTTTTTGACGTCCAATGAAATGAAAATGTCGTCATTATTACTTATTGATAAGTCATCAAAAATTCTGATTAATGATTCACTGTTGCTTAGATGGGCTGGGACGTTTTTACGAGTTGATTCAAAAGTGCACTTGCTAGCTAGTCAACTTTTTCAGTCGGAGTATTTTTTACAGAAGCGATAGGTCTGAGAGGGAAACGGTTATCTACTTTTTTTGTGGTCTTTTACAGTTGTGTAGAATTTCGCTGGATGACTACCTGAAGTTAGTAGCTTTTCATAATCAATAGAGCTCTTCTGGCGGCATTTCGATCGAATTATACTATTGGCTTGCTTTTCTATCGCAGCGTTCTTCGACTTAGAAAGGACTTTGTAATTACTAGTGTCATTGAGAACAGTTTCTGTTCTTCTAGTAATGTCATCTTTACTCGTAATAACAATGCGGTTTGAGTTATCTGAAGAGACTGTCATTTTCTTTTAGAAATTTGTTAGTTTTTTTATCTTATCATTATTCTTGTAATTCTTATTCTTATTTAGATATTCGCATTCTTTACGCAGAATCATTTTAGCTTCTGTTTCAAAAAGATTCAATTTATTTTCTAATTCTTGTGTCATGCGAGGAGGCAAATTGACAGTGTTTTTATCAAACGGAATTTTGAGCTTTTGCAATCTGTTAGCAGCATTTTCGTTGAAGTGATGATGCCATCTCATTTTGAAAGTTAAACAATACATAGCAATTTCGTTATCGTTAATTAAAGTTTGGTTAACTTTATGCGGTAAGCGATAATTCGGACCTTTACTCAGAAATTGTTTTATATCGTTAGGGATTAAGATATCTGTTTCATTAGTTAAGCGATTATAAACATTATCACTGTTTATGTAACTGTTTATCTTATTATCACTCTACTCTATACTGGAATACCATAAACAATTTAGGTTTCTCAGTTGCAGATGTCATAGACTGTCTAAAATTCATCTCGTATAATTATGAAATCACTTACAACGAAAAAACATACCTACAAATTTCGGGATGTCATATGGGGACTCATTTCTCACCACCGCTTGCCATCATTTTTATGGAAGCAATTGAAGATAAATTCCTACAAATACTTAAAGATAAATATGATATTGTGCCAAAAATGTATAAAAGATACACGGACGACATAATCGTAGGCCCTTTCTCAAGATTTGACCACGATGCTTTTTCAAAAATCCTAAACGTATTTAATTCCATTAACAAGAAAATCAAATTTACTATCGAAATCCCAAAAGATAGTTTTCTTAATTTTCTTGATCTAAGTATTTCGATAAAAAAACAACAAGAATAAGTGGTTTAGCAAACCTTGTCATTCAGACATCATCCTTAAAAAAGATAGTTGGCTCCCGAATCATGTTAAAGAGAACTTTGTGAAGAATAGTGTAAGACACGTTCAAAGTCGCTGCTCAGACAATAACAACTCGAGTGAATCTTTAGCTGTTATGAAAAATAGACTCGAAAATAATGGTTTTCATTGTTCTAATGACAGTAAAAACAATAGAGCAAAAAATAAAAATCAAGATTCAATTACTCTTGCTCTTAACTTTGTCAGCGATAGTTGCGACCGTAAATTAAATAAATTAAAACGTAAATATAACCTGCCAATCAGGATCACATCCAAATCAAACAATAAACTCATTTCTTCTGTTAGCAATAAATTAGATAATAAAAATGACTGCGCATGCTATGTATGTAAAGACAATGGACCGAAGTACAGATGTACTGACAAGCACTTGGTTTATAAGTTCACGTGCTTGCTATGTCACGAGTTTTACATTGGTCAAACGTGTAGACCCTTCTGATATCGAGTTCAAGAACATGAACGCAGCTTGAGAAACAGAGACAGAAAAAGCGCCCTTAGTGAACACAATTTAACAGTACATTTCGATGAAGTGATGACCATTAATAATTTCAACTGCACCATCATGGATAAGCAAAGAACAGCGATTACAACTAAGATGGCCGAAGCACGCTGTATTGCGTTGAACATGCCAAAAATAAACCGTCGTCATGAACTGATCTGATGAGTTCCCATTACACAGCAGGCAGTATATAATACTTTTGTAATCTCACAAGAACCGCCAGCACCCTTGACACTGTCCACAGGACGAAACACGTCGGGATTTTATTGTCTTTTACAAAATAAACACTACGTGCCGAAACAAAGGGAGAGACCGTTTTTCTTTTTGAAACATGACTTTGAAAAAGCATTAAGTAATGACTTTAGAAATCTTAGGTTTTATTCAAGCTCTCCACGACGCAGAGCGAATACTCTATCTCAAGGTTGAGAAATCAATAAATATCTAGGCCTATTACATAAGAAAAATTAATTAATTTCAATGACCTAATCCTGTGATTAATTAATGTTAGATAATTTACTACTACTGTCAAAATTTCAAGTTCATACGTTGAAGACATGCAGGTTGGATTGTTAGCTACCTAGAAGGATTTTATAGAGCTGTGCAGTGAGTAGTTACAGAAGTAATTGGACTTACGTAAGTAAGTAATGCGTTTATTGTAAGAGAATGACAATCATTTATACAAAAATAAATTCACAACAATAAGTATAATGAAATAGAAAAACCGTTTGTTGAAGCAAAAATCTCAGAAAAATAGAGGAAAAACATTATTTACAAGCTTGTTTCACTGTTCGCCAGCATGCATGACCACATGAAGAAAGAGTTTTGTCGGCGTGATGTCAAACACGGATTCAAACGAAATTTGCCAGAATGAGTCATTCGGAAAGGCACAAAAGCATGGAGTGGGTGAGCAGGTGATTGACACTTAAATAAAAATTTACAAATCAGATCTTTGCGCATGCTGTCAAAATCAGGAATAATGTGCCATTTACAATCCTCATTACAGATGATGCGATGCGCTCGCCTCCGAAATTTATTTATCTCATTACTTATCTTTGATGACAATCTACAAAAAAGCGGAGTGGCGTACATAAGTAGAGAGACAACACAGCTATGAAAAACTTCAAACAATTTTGCTTTACAGACATAGGGCTTCAATGTGCGTATCACATGTAGACGACGATTGACTGACAATAAAATGTTTTCAAAATGAACGTTCCATTTCAAATTGTCTGTTAAAGTCACACCAAGAATATTAATTTTACATGTCAATTCTATACCATCATATGGCAACACAGTGGTATTCTTTTTCCGACGAATTAACATCTGTCTACATTTATCAGGATTTAGCTTCAACTTGTCAGCAAAAGACCAATCTTGTATTGCTGATAAATGTGATGGATTGGGCTCAACATTTGTGCAGGACTCAACAAGGGTAAAATCATCGGCATACTTTATAAGTTGACCGCTGTTTGAGCACACAGACAAGGTAGATGCAAACATAGCAAATAAATAAGGCCCAAGTGCAGACCCCTGAGGCACCCCGGACGTTACATTTATTAAGGACCCAATACTTTCATTAACACATGCACGTTGCATTCGATCAGATAAATAAGAACACAGCCACAAAATAAATCCTCTACTATAATTCTGCACAAGGAGGACATTCAACAAACGATTATGATGAATCCTATCGAAAGATTTCGAAAAATCCAGGCACGTTAGTCTGACACACATATTGTCAGGATTCTCCATAAAATTCGTAACGCTATTGTGAATGTCAATTAGCGCACTTGTGGTAGACCCTTAAGGTCTAAACTCATGTTGACCAACGCCAAAGGATTTGATAAAATTGTGTTTCATGCATGAAAGGACGATTCGCTCAAAAAGTTTTGAAACAATAGGTAACAGAGAAATTGGACGATAATCAAAAATTGAAGGGTTCCGGCATTTTGGAATAGGCTTTATGTAAGCATTTTTCCAATAAGTGGGAAATGTCCGTGTCCTGATAGAGGTCTGATAGATATGAGCTAAAGGATCACATATTGCATCTGAACTTTCACGCAGTAGAAAAGCACTTACACCATCGTAACCCATTGTTTGCTGCATTCTTAATGTTGAGAGATGTCGATGAACAAGTAACGAGTCTATGTGCACTTCCCACGAGTCATCTGAAAGCACTTCCAAATCAACATCAGGTTCATGATTAAAGCACGATTCAAAAATTTTGGATAATTCAGAGACGAAACAGTCACCGTCGGGTCCAGTATCAGGATATCGAAAGTTCTTCCTTTCCCCTTTAATTTCCCGCACAACATTCCAGATATTTTTATCACTCATTAGAATTTTGTTGCTTCAGCATCTCTTGGCTTTCAAAACTTCCAATTTTATTTTCTCTTTCAAGTGGTTGTAAACTGGCCAATTACCGGTTCGGTAAGCCACCCATCTATCCTCGATCATCACCTTTAGAACAGGAGTTACCCACATTTTGTCTTGCTGAGTCATCATAACTTGCCTTCCTGGAATAACACTCAAGGCCTCGAAAAATGCCTCAAGGCCTTAACTTAAATGCCTTAAAGGTCAATAGTGTTTTGTGGGATACTAATTACTGCTGATTATGCCACCAAACATGAATGCAAAAAATCCTTTAAGTAATCACCAATATATATCTTATACCGTCATGATTCATTGCAAAAATATTTTGCAAAAACTATGATGAAATTTTGGTGTGCAAATCAAATTATTCAATTGGTTGCATTTGATTACAGTTATGCGACGTTAGCAAGATAGTAGCCTAATTCAACTTATTTACATGTAGCTTTACTAGACTTTGACGATCAATCAATTGTAATAATTTATTGTCAGCTATTCGGCTACTACAGTCAATTAATTGCAACTGCTCGGCTTTGACAATCAATTATTAAAGCTATTTTATTTCAATTGTGAATTATCCGACTTTGACGATCAATTGTTTTCAATTACTTGACTTTGACAATCAATTAGTTGCCATTATTTGGCTGTAGGGATGAGATATTTAAAATATGATATTAAATAAAATATATTTTAAATATGTTTTGAATATGGTTAAAAAAATTCTTTAATGATTTTTTTTAAAAAAATTTTTGTGTTGCTCGTTTCCTGTAAAAGGCGTCTATCCTTTTCTCGATGCGCAATCCACAATTCTTTAGACGATGTATCCCGTCTGTGTATGTATAATTGCGTGCGAAGTGTTCGTAAATCTTTTGACAAATACACTTCCGTAATACTACATGCAGTTAAACGAGTGTAGTTTGCTTGATACACATTACATATAGTACAGTCACAGCGATAATCGAATTCGAATCCAACGTGGCAGAATAATTTAGGTGGCGTTATGGTGCTATTGCTGATTCTCACCAGCATTACCATAGCAAGGTCACTAAACTCATGAAGGTTACATGCAGCCATCAAGAAGATATTTTTGTAAATGATTGTTTCTTATGTAATTCTGCTGATGAAAGTGACGCCGTGTGTTTTCAGTGATGTTTAGTGTACTGAGTGAGTGACGTGCGTTCTGTGCATATCCCCAATCATCAAGAAATTTTCATCCACCCAAAATTGTTGTTTTGTCAATCTCTATTTCTTTTGAGACATACCAGTAATATAGTTTTCAATTGTCACTTCGCATTTTCTATCACTGTGATTATTTATTTAATTTGGATTTTTCTTATATTTTGTTTAATCTGGCTAAATTAATTATTACTTTAAAGGTGAACCTGTGTATTAAAATGATTTGAAAAGAGGAATTTTTATGCATTCGGAAATACATAATAAAATCTCACTTTCAGTGATAATCAAACTTAAAATTCTATTATTAAGCATTCTATACTAAAAGTCTCCCAAATTAAAGAAGTCTTTTTGTCCTATGAGTATTACATTATGGTAATGCTAATATATTATGTTTTCCTTTAATTCGCAAGCTCTTTTAGGAAAAATATGTATTAAGTTCACCTTAAATACTACCGCGATTCTTGTCAAATATATTTAAAAAAAACAAAAAAAACACATAGAGAACATATTCAAAATAAATGTAAAGCATATTTAAATTATGATGGATGGGAAACAATTTTTGCAACCCTTTTTGGCTGTAAAAGTCAATTATCTGCAATTGTTTGATTTCAAATGCCTTCATTGGATCCTTTGTATGCCTTCAAAAGGTAGGGATCCTTTTTATTAAACAAATAGCTAGAAGAATTGCTCCACATTTTGAGCTACTTTTTCATTATCAGTCAACAACAATAGCTCATATGCACAAAATTTCGCTCATTTCTTGCTTTCTTCAAATATGCTTTGATGTTAGAAAATGATTGATTTGACATAGTAAGCATTATTTCGGAATAGAATTAGGAAAATTGATTAATGTAGCACTTGCTAAATCATGGCATATGAAAATTGCATAATTAATTTGCAGATTTACATGCATGTACATTCTCTCTCCTCTATAACTTTGTAATTAGCCTTCACTAAATTCAGACAATAATTTGATGGGATAAATGCTATTTCTTTTATCGATTTACTTTCTCATTACGTCAAACTGGTCAGAATTTTGTATGGTGCAAAATAACGCATGATAAGAGCAAAGACTGTCAAACAGTGAGGCACATTTACCTTGTCTATGAGTGGTAGTCGTGTGATTTTATTGATAGATTATTAACCATATCTTAAACACAACTTTATATTTCATGCGGACTTGGCATTGCAGTCAATGACATGATCATTATTAATTATTCGAATCAGAATGTTGAGACGCATTCATTTACACAACAATGCCTTCACCAGAAGAATGCTGTGCTTTGTCCTACTGCTGCGATCTAAGTACTAGTCTTGCATATCGCGGAAAGTGTCACAAATAGGATTATAGCAAGATACAGTCGTTAATATAAAATATATTCTCACTTGAGGAACACAGTTAACACTAAAAGGTGAAATATTGCGAGTATTCAACAACGTTCAAGTGGTCATTAATTCACAAGACGGATTCTCAACAAGCAGACTTTCATTATCACTTCTCTCCTCTGTCTCAATCTGCGAATATCTTCTTGTGTCGAATGGGCTATAATTCTTATCTCTGTCGCCACTACAACACTTTCAATGTCTCCTTGTTTCAATGATGCCGACGAAGATCGTTAGACTATGGATGTTCTAATTTCGCCCGGGTGCCTAAAATTGATGACCCCTTCATTAGCTACCGATACAAATGATCGCATTAAGGAGCCTTGCCAGTTAAGGACTTTCCACCACTTTATGGCAAGCACTTTATGGCAAGCACTTTGCTTTCAAACTTTCTGCCTGTCCTTCTATGGCTAAATGAGATAGTGTAGTAAAGGAAGTGGATGAATAAAGAAGAGACAAAAGTCGGCAGTTGAAAATAACTTGAGATGATGATTAAGAATTGGATGTTCGGAAGTCGATATAAAAATCCACTTATCTTTCAGACATGAGAGAAAAATGAAACTTGGAACATAGTATTACTTTATTATGCATCATCAAGATTGAAGCTTCTTCAGAATAGGAGACTTAATATTTTAATATAGGATTAATAATCATAATAATCATGCACGCCGGACCTGTGATGTCTGTCGATCAAAATAGTTTCTTGTTTTAATTGTTGTCATGAAAAGTGGCTGCTTTCACATTATATGACAGATAGAAACGTGACTATCAAAATGCTGGAAATTCTTTCCCCGGAATGCAAAATTTCAACTAAGGTCTTGTCTACAAGGCGGTTGGTTAGGACGAATGAGACTTTTGTAATACACTTTCGGAAAAAGAACCTTTATCGAATTTCTACACGTGTATTACTACATGACTCTCCTCCATAATTTCGTATTTATAAAAACTGTTGCACCTATCATTGTTTACCTATCATTTTTTTTGTACATTGGAATTGAATGCTACAACAAAAAACAATTTTGCAAATGAAGCCTATTTTAACTTAGCGAATAATGTCAGACAATATGTTGCTTCACTAAAATGCGGTTCACCAACAAGTGAAGCAGCTGCTCATGCAAATCAAGCAAACTATGCTAATCATATTGACTTCCATACATTATATTTCATTCTGATGCAATAAAAAAACCAGGCACTCAATTGGTGCTCGAATATTCCATTAAAAAATATTGCTTCTCCAAATTTTAAAACCAACTAATCCGGAGGTGTCAGCTTGGTCGGTCGAAAAGTCGCTTCTAATATCCCAATATTGAATAAATATAAAATTATTCTGGAACATGAAAAATGCATTACTATGTGTATAGAACTGATAGAAGCGATTGTTCGAACGCAATCTCAAAATACACAAGGCAATTTAGTAAATGTCACATAAGAAAATAAGTTGCCATAAAGAATGCTTTCGCCGTTTCCCATACCTTTGTGGCAGAAGCAATCAACTCATTTCTATTCGTGTGATGCAATCATTTTCTTTATTGTTCAAGTGAAACTGCGAAGTAGCATTCAGAGCAGTCTTCGAGAAAAGCGTTAGACAGTTTAACCGTAGCTGTTTGACATGACGTACTTTTGATACCCCTCCCCTTCCGTAGTCTAAATTTCTGACCAGAAAAAGTAAATTAGAAAACTGCTATTATAATCTTAACAAGTAAACTGGCAATTGATAAATTTATCAAATTTCAACCGATGTAACCCCCTGTTACCACGCTATTACTAAATTCCCCCCTCGGAGGAAGAGAAGCAAATAAATTGTTCTAGAAGCCACAATTTAAATCTTTAAGTCATTCTAAGTCTTTGCACAGATGTAAGTGTAAACTCAATAAAGTATCCTACAAGTCAGAAGCCTCAATGTCTCAGTGTTGTATATTCATTGTTATATCTTCAACATTTTCAAGATAATGAGGGAGGAAACTGAATAACACGGAAACAAAGAATCAACTTCCAAAAATTCCTTCCACCTGTTTTGTCCCGGAAATTCTATGCTACATTACACTTTCTGCCATGATAATGAGAGCAAGAAGAGTAGCACCGGAATAATGCACCTCGACATACAGGTTGTAGCATAATGCAAGTCCAGCATTATTTACTGCTTTATTAAATAAAATTTTGCTTTCTTGTCTATGTCGCTTCGTTCCGAGTCCACCAGGGTTGGACGTTGCTGCGATGACTCTTCAGTTCACTTCGATCCAGAGCAGTGTCTTCCTTGACCTTCAGGTACACCATGTCAGTAGTAAGCAAAACTCCACTTCTGGACCGCGCAAGATGGCCGCCATCGCTGACGTCCCCCCCCTCTGGCACGGCAGAGTGTCGTGGTCGGCCGCCGTGGTGCTTCGTGTCTGAGTCCCCCCCCCTCTGGAACGACAGAGGTTGTGGTCTGTCGTGGTGTGCCGGCCAGGTGGGTCCACGTTCACAACATGTTCGCTGACTCCCCCCCCTCTGCAACGACAGAGTGTGAGACTCGGGTGAGTTGGTCCGACCGCCTGGTTGACGTGGGCGACCGTCTAGGTTGACGTGGGCGACCGCCAGGATTAGTCTTGAGGCTATAGTGTGTGATGTTTTTGGTGCAATCTGCTGAATGTTGGGTTGTAAAATGGGTTGTTTCGAGTGGAAGGAGTGGTCGGATGAGAAAACGGAGGTCGGATTCGTATTCAGCGTGAAATTCTGCATCGGTAGGGTGAGTTTCAAGTCAATCGGTGAGAAAAATTTTCAACATTTTTCGAAAAACGACAGAGTTAGAATTTGGGACGTTTTGGTGTGTAGCGTCCAAACGAAGCATCGGATGAGAAAACGGAGGTCAGATTCGGATTCAGCGTGAAATTCTGCATCGGTAGGGTGAGTTTCAAGTCAATCGGAGAGAAAAAGTTTTCGGCTGACGTCCCCCCCCCTGGACAGCTTGCTTCGATTTTGGCTTCCAGTGGACGGATTTTGTCGTGCGATAGCTCGTTTGAAAGCTAAGAGTGAGACAAATTCAGTGAAAGAATCGGCTTGTTCCTATCTGTCTTCGTTCAAAAGTTAGAGCGGTTACAAGATTTTAGGTCGGAGCTCGCTCACCTGAAAAAATCCTAAGTGTCAGAGTGGCTTTGTATGGGTAAAATTTTGAAAATTTTCCAAAGTGTGGAATTTCGACCTGGGACCGTCACCAAAACATTTTTCATCAAATTTCACTGACCTCCCCCCCCGACAGCAATCTTCTAACTTTGGTTCTAGTGGACGGATTTTGTCTTACAGCTACTCGTTTGAAAGAGGAGAAAAAACTGCTCGACAACATTTTTTGTTGCGAGTCAATCGGACCAGCCGTTCAAAAGTTAGAGCGGTTACAAGATTTTAGGTCGGAGCTCGCTCACCTGAAAAAATCCTAAGTGTCAGAGTGGCTTTATATGGGTAAAATTTTGAAAATTTTCCAAAGTGTGGAATTTCGACCTGGGACCGTCACCAAAACATTTTTCATCAAATTTCTCTGAATGAGGGGGGGGGAGGGGGGTCAGTGAAATTTGATGAAAAATGTTTTGGTAAAGGTTCCAGGTCGAAATTCGGAAGTTTTAAATTTTTCAAAATTTTCACCACACTGGAGCTCTCACACTTAGGAATTTTTTCACTTGTGGCATGTTACATGGACATGTGCTGACGGACCAACTTCCCGTGGTCATATGAGAATGGTTCAGGTGTCATATTGTAAAGAATGATGAGACGAATCGTTTGCAACAAACCGCATGTCGCTACGATGAATACTTTCGGAGATAGAGCCATTTTAAGTTTTCTTCCGAGCATATATAAACCCCCGACAACGTAAGTCTGATCACTTCATCGAAAGACGAGGTAAGCGACGGTCGTCGCTCTGAGCTCCCGATATCGGGTGTTTCAAAGGACTCTATCTTTTGAAGTAGGCAAGCTATCTTCTTACTTCAAAGTTTGTATGATAGAGTTTGATAGTGTCTTTACTACTGATAAAATTTTTTAAAAGTAGTATGAGTAGTAAAATGCGGAATTTTTTAAAAATTCTTAATTTTCACTTTTTTCAAAGTTTTAACATATAGACTAAGGTTTTCAAGTATCCTGATTTCAAATATGCTATCAGATTTGAAATTTAACTAAGTCTAAGGCAGCTTTGAGGGGTTAGATCCCAGCTACTGATCACTACCTTTGACTCGGCGTTCCTGTTACCACTTCGGGGCAGTGACAATGATGTCTTCAGCTGTAAAGAGCGGGTATCGGGGAAGATCTCTCACTTCCCTAGTGATCAGTACAAGGCCTTCGGGCTGTCGACGGGATCGAGTGCCACTCACTACACTCTTTAGGAATATGACTGTACTACATGATTCCAAACTTATACAAATTTCATTATCTTACAGCTAACGATAAATCAGGCATGGCAAACGATAGAAACAGAAAGTATCATATCAAAATGTGTGTGTGCGGTCGTATAAATCGCAGTGCGGACGCCAAGGCGCATGTGAAGAAGGCGGGCACCGGCCACATGATTATCTTGAATAGGGTTGCGTGCGTGAAGTGTAGAGTGCTGAAGGGTGATGAGGATGAGGCGGGTTTCTACAGAGTGCATGCTGACTGTAGTGGTGGTTTAGTGACTGATTTGAGATTTACGCAGTTGATTGTGGAAGAGAGGGAGCGAATGTTGGCGATCGAGCGAGAGGGTAAGGTTGAGAATGTTGTTGAGAATGTTGTTGAGAATGATGAGTTGGCGAGAGCGGTTGCGTCGTTGGAGGGTGAGATTGGGCGAAAGAGAGTGCTTGAGAGTGATGATGAGGATGATGTGGATTTAGATAGGGAGCGTGTGAGGAAGCGTGTGAGGAAGTTGAGCTCTTCGTCATCGGAGGTGTCAAACATCGTCATCACCGACCCCCCGAAGAGCTCATCTTCCCCAAAAGTGAAGAGTGGTGGGATTCGTGTGCAGTCGGCGAGGTGGTTGAAGGATGAAGAGAAGAGGCATGTTTCGCAGCAGATGGCGCATGATTTGTTGGTGAATAAGTATGAGAGTTTGAAGAAAGTGAAGGATGAAGTTGTGAAGGAGTTGGATGAGTTAAAAAAGAAGGAACTGAAGTCGAAGGAGGTGGCGGATGAAAACATTAGAATGAGGCGTTGTGTGACTGATTTGAAGAATAAGACGCGAGAGTTGGAAGAGAAGAATGATGAGTGTGAGAAGAGGGCGAGTGCTGCGGAGAGAAGAATGAGAGATGCAGAGGCGAAGTTTGAGGAGATGATGAAGGAGATGAGTGTGTTGAGAGTGAGGAATGTTGAGTTGGAGAGGACTGTGGCTCGGCGGGGTGATGAGAGGCAGGCGTATGAGAAGTTGGAGCGCACGAGGGATGAGTGGGAACGTGTGAATGAGGATCGTTTGTTTGAGTTTCACATCCCTATTCGGGATAATCATTTGGCCGGCGAAGTACTCGTCAATCAAAGTCTCGACGAGTCCATCCTATGTTACAATGGTCATCCCACGAAAAAGTGTCTCCATGCCAGCCTGAGAATGCGCGGCCATCTACACAAATTTTCGATTCGGAAACGCGCGAGACTACCAAAGGATGACTAACTTGGTAAGTGAAAAAGTAAATAAGATAGTATATCCTATTCTAATACATATCATTTTCATTGCAGATCTTTGCCCGCCTTCACCACCCCATCACGTCACTCCCGAGAACGAACCATCGGCTCTCTTAAGGGCCACCTAGGGGCAAGACATGATAGAACCTCCTCGCGGTTTGCCCTGGGCAGTCTTCGGACTGGCGAATACTATCATTAAGTTGAAACCGCTATCAGTCAACTTGAACGTTGCGTCGCGTTAGAGGGGTATATAAACCACTGCCTCTCATTTCATTTCATTTCAATCATGCAGACGCCGAACAGTCAAGTCAGCTCTCCTCGCGGACCGCAGTTAAGGCCGCGAAATTTATTTGAGGAGTTTGTCAGGCTAGAGGAGCAAGACAGAGTTTTTAATAATCTTGCTCGGATTGGCAATCCGATGACAGCAACTGCTGTCAATCCAACGGAATGGCGCTACATTCCACTTTTTAGCCATGTGCCAGTCAGTGTGGAAGTCGACAGTGCTACCAAAGAGAGAGTCAAAGACTCTCTCAGCAGAATTGGTAGGGTGTAAGATGACGTTACTCCCGAGAATGAACCATCGGCTCTCTTAAGGGCCACCATGGGGCAAGACATGATAGAACCTCCTCGCGGTTTGCCCTGGGCAGTCTTCGGACTGGCGAATACTATCATTAAGTTGAATCTGCTATCAGTCAACTTGAACATTATGCAGTCGATTGCTATCCCTGAAGCATTCTGATTCGCTGTTGAGCAATTCATTGTTGAAAACCCTATATAAGCCAGAAGATTGTAGCGCTTCTCATTCAATTTGAAGTCACGATGGAAGCGACATCTGCCGACAACATTCCCGTCTTCACTGATGAAGACAACGGCATTCC
Source organism: Prostheceraeus crozeri (assembly GCA_907163375.1). Lineage (NCBI taxonomy): Eukaryota > Metazoa > Platyhelminthes > Polycladida > Euryleptidae > Prostheceraeus > Prostheceraeus crozeri. Next base: position 213,622 of record CAJQUW010007577.1, on the reverse strand, counting down.
CGAGTTCGTCATCCTCGACGAGTGGGATGAGGAGGATGAGAAGAAGGGGAAGATCAAGAGGATCGTTTGGACGGATGAGGTATGGACTCCAAATACCACTCGCATCCGAAAGGTGCCAGATGCACCAGTACGACCTCGGCGGTATAGGGTCTATGACAACCTAACCGTCATACCCATTGACTATTCCAGTCAATAGTCAAATTCACGTCCCCCGAGAACGAACCATCGGCTCTCTTAAGGGCCACCATGGGGCAAGACATGATAGAACCTCCTCGCGGTTTGCCCTGGGCAGTCTTCGGACTGGCGAATACTATCATTAAGTTGAATCTGCTATCAGTCAACTTGAACGTTGCAAATGCAGTTCGGTGTAATACTTCCTTTCGACGGGCGTTCCTGTAAAGGGCGGCGGTGAAACCCGTAGCTATGTATACCGCAAGGGACATTCGGCAATGGTCAATCTTGTTAAACCTCTCTGCGTCATGTTTGCAAGTGATTGCCTCTGTCTCAACGTAGTATGCATTCGCGCCAAGGCGACATTTAGCCAACTGTCGAGGGTTACCTAAAACTTTCCATTGCATACGTTATGAGAACCATGAGTTCTACCTGTCTCTATCAATGAGACGAATTGATGAATGGAATGAAATGGGAGGACACTCACGCGCCACACGCAACATAACACACTTCTCTCTTCCGTAGTCTAACAAGCTCTTTACACATGGATCGCAGTCGATTGCTATCCCTGTATCAGAAGTGTAAGCTATCTTAATTTATTTGACACTATTTCATCTACCATCATCGCCCATATGAAATGTTTTAAGATTTACAAGTTAGACTAAGCGTTCTACTATTTGTAAATGAAAGATATAGTTTCACCAGTTTACAAGTTAAAAAATAAAGTTTCAATGGTGTATACGTTAGAAATAAAGTTTTAGCTGTTTATATATCAAAATAAAGTTTCAATGGTGTATACGTTAGAAATGAAGTTTTAGCTGTTTGTATATCAAAATAAAGTTTCAAGAGTTTACAAGTTAGAAATATCGTTTCAATAGTGTATGCGTTAGAAATAAAGTTTTAGCTGTTTGTATATCAAAATAAAGTTTCAAGAGTTTACAAGTTAGAAATAAAGTTTCAATAGTGTGTATGTTAGAAATTAAGGTATAACTGTTTGTAAAAATAAGATCGCAAGATTTACTAGTTTACAAGTTAGACTAAGTGTAAATTAAAATAAAATTATAACTGTTCACGAGTTAAAGCGTTGATGCAACGATGAACAATTAATAAGCTGAAAAGTTTTAGATTCACTTTAACATTACCATATGTTTACAGATAGAAATGTATCACAGCAAAGCTACTTCATGAGTTAGTTTGCCAGGAGTGTATCATCTCAAACTTTTACTCCGTCGTTGAAATTTCATGACGACTTTTTGCTAAACGAAAGTTAACACTAGAGGAGCGTAGGGGTGGGTGGTATAAAATACGCCTACAGCACTGAGAGAGTTGGAGTGCATGAGCTATGTACATTCTTTTGACGATGAGAGGAGCGATTCAGCCGATGGCGCAGGTAGTTTCCCAGAGCATGGAGGGCATTGTTTAGGTGACTCTAAGGGCGTATGTCGAGCTACCTTCAGTGATAGGCTTCCAACTCATGATGAATGATGATATGCTTACGACCTACATTCAACCATTGGTGTATGCCCACACCCTCCCCCACAACGAGCTTGTCTGCCACATTGTATTCATGAGTGTGGCTCAAAGTAGGAAATTGATTGATGAGACTTTGCTGAAATATCCAAGGCGCGTATTCAAGCATGGTCGCCTACTGTTGGAGTATTATAATCAATGGCGCGACGACACACATTTGCCCACCCGTGTTTTACCACACCTATCAACGGAAGAATACAATAGAGCTTTAGTCGAGACGGTGAAAGGAGACGATGAGCGCTAGCGGGCGAATGAAGCATCGGTGAGAGTGGGAATCAACTTGATTCTATTCTCCAATGAGGATTGTTGTCTAATGAGAATCAAGCATTCCTTTATAAATAGAGAGCCTTCCACACTGAGAATCATTCCATCGCTGAATCGTACAAGTGACGGACGCACATTCTCTCTCTCTCTACATCCCTGTTATATTATCCAACTAAAATGGTAAGTCGCTACTTTCCTCCCTCTCCTCCCTTGAACGTAAACTTGATAGAATCTTTTTTATTTTCAGGCATCTTCTACATCTACTACACTGACAGGACAAAATGGTGGTCAGACGTTACAAGGTTCGCTACAATCAGATCATCTACAGCTGAGACCAGTGGAAGAAACAACAAAGGTACATAATCCTACACCGCTACAGCGTAAATTTAAACAAGTCTTGCGTCATGAGGATCACAGCGGAGTACTGCGAACGGGAATGCTCCCTTCCACTGATGTGAAGATATTGAGCAATCAGTATGGGGATTACATACTCATCCCCGTGAGTCCGTACATTCGCCACCAACTTGACATTATTGAAGAGTACGTGACATTAAATATGGACATTCCTACTCCTCTTGCTCAAGAGTGGAAGGCGAGAGATGAAAAGGATACTCCCTATAGAAAGATTTGGGATGGCAATCAAATTTGCCTACCATTATCACATTGGTGTAGTTATTATAAAAAGGATAGAGATCAATCAATACCCATCAGATGTGATGAGCTCGGAGAAGGTACTTGGGATATCATTTTCAAAGTGAATGGACTATATTATGGTCAGCACAAGGATAACAAAATAGCCTCTCTCTCGATATACACTGAATCCATCATATATATTCCAAAGCCACCCAGCGTAGATGACATTATTGACGAAATCCTTAACAGCAGTGGTACGAAGCGCAAGTCGGAGAAGAATGCTGCATCAAAACGCAAATCAAAGAAGGAGAATTACTAGTCCTTTCCTAACTCTACCCTATGACAATTCGCTTATGTGCTTTGAGTGTCGTAGACGTGGTCTTATTAGATACATTTTACTTCTTCGTTGCCATCATATCATTTGTGTATTTTGTCGTGAAAAGCATCGATGTAATTCTTCATTTTGCAATATGTTATAGAACGTTTCCTTAGATATGTAATTTCCGTTTTAGGCTTCTATCATCATTTTTATGGATTGTGAGGGTGAACCTGTACAGGAGCTCAGTGCTATTGCTATGAACAATTGGTCATATCAGATTGTTAGTGTCTATCATCAACATGCCAACTGCGATCCCAATGTTGATCAATGGGCGAGAAAACACATTCATGGACTTAATCTGAAATATTTGCAAGACTATGGCTTTTCTTGTGAGAGTGCTCTTCTTATTGACTTTAAACGATGGTTAGCTACTTTCAATGTTATACGCATCTTTTGTAATAATCCTGGTAAGGAGAGGAAAGTATTTCCCAATCTAGTCATTAATGATATTTTGCTCCCACCTTGGGATAGTAGAGTGAATCAACACTATCATGAAGTCACGAAACGTTTTAAGGATTTGTGTGTTCCTATTTTGTCTGTTCGTTGTAGTAGCTACGTTCATAACCAATGCTTCTTTCCTCCTTACCTCAACACTGCTAAAGTCCTATATGGTTATCATTGCTCGCTATATGACAGTTACCAGCTGTATCTATTTTATCTGTTTCAAACCATTGATTTGTAATGCATGCTTGTTACAGTTATTCAATAAATGTTATTATGCGAAGAGTTGTTGTTGTTATCATGCGACGGATGGGTTAGATGAAGGGTGATCATATCTTTTTCAAAGGACTGTGGAACATTGATTTCCATGATGAGGATTATAACAGTTAGATTTGATGACGAATAAGATTTACTAGTTTGCAAGTTAGACTAAGCGTTCTATTATTTGTAAATGAAAGATATAGTTTCAATAGTTTACACGTTAAAAATAAAGTTTCAATAGTGTGTATGTTAAGAATAAAGTTCTATCTGTTTGTATGTTAGAAATAAAATGAAGTTTCATCAGTTTACAAGTTAAGAATAAAGTTTTATCCGTTTGTATGTTAGAAATAAAACAAAGTTTCAACCGTTAACAAGTTAAAAATAAAGTTTCAATAGTTTACACGTTAAAACTAATGTTTCAATAGTGCGTATGTTAAGAATAAAGTTTTATCTGTTTCTATGTTAGAAATAAAATGAAGCTTCACCAGTTTACAAGTTAAGAATAAAGTTTTATCAGCTTGTATGTTAGAAATAAAATAAAGTTTCAAGAGTTTACAAGTTTCAACAGTGTATACGTTAGAAATAAAGTTTTAGCTGTTTGTATGTTAAAAATAAAATAAAGTTTCAACCGTTTACAAGTTAAAATGAAGTTTCAATAGTGTATATGTTAAGAATAAAGTTCTATCTGTTTATATGTTAGAAATAAAAATGAAGGTTCACCAGTTTACAAGTTAAGAATAAAGTTTTATCTGTTTGTATGTTAGACATAAAACAAAGTTTCAACCGTTAACAAGTTAAAAATCAAGTTTCAGATTAAAATAAAGTTTCAATAGTGTCTATGATGGAAATAAAGTTTAAGCGCTTTGTGCGTTAAAAATAAAGTTTCAATAGTGTGTACGTTAAGAATAAAGTTCTATCTGTTTATATGTTAGAAATAAAAATGAAGGTTCACCAGTTTACAAGTTAAAAAATAAAGTTTCAATAGTGTGTACGTTAGAAATAAAGTTTCAATAGTGTGTATGTTAAGAATAAAGTTCTATCTGCTTCTATGTTAGAAATAAAAATGAAGGTTCACCAGTTTACAAGTTAAGAATAAAGTTTTATCTGTTTGTATGTTAGACATAAAACAAAGTTTCAACCGTTAACAAGTTAAAAATCAAGTTTCAGATTAAAATAAAGTTTCAATAGTGTCTATGATGGAAATAAAGTTTAAGCGCTTTGTGCGTTAAAAATAAAGTTTCAATAGTGTGTACGTTAAGAATAAAGTTCTATCTGTTTATATGTTAGAAATAAAAAATGAAGGTTCATCAGTTTACAAGTTAAGAATAAAGTTTTATCTGCTTGTATGTCAGAAATGAAATAAAGTTTCACCAGTTTAAAAGTTAAGAATAAAGTTTCAATAGTGTGTATGATAAGAATATAGTTCTATCTGTTTGTATGTTAGAAATAAAATGAAGTTTCATCAGTTTACAAGTTAAGAATAAAGTTTTATCTGTTTGTATGTTAGACATAAAACAAAGTTTCAACCGTTAACAAGTTAAAAATAAAGTTTCAATAGTTTACAAGTTAAAACTAATGTTTCAATAGTGCGTATGTTAAGAATAAAGTTTTATCTGTTTCTATGTTAGAAATAAAATGAAGCTTCACCAGTTTACAAGTTAAGAATAAAGTTTTGTCAGCTTGTATGTTAGAAATAAAATGAAGTTTCACCAGTTTACAAATTAAAAATAAAGTTTCAATAGTGTGTACGTTAGAAATAAAGTTTCAACCGTTTACAAGTTAAAAATAAAGTTTCAACAGTGTCTACGTTAGAAATAAAGTTTTATCTGTTTGTAAAGTACGATCGTAGGATTTACTAGTTTGCAAGTTAGACTCAGCATTCTACTAGTTGTAAATGAAAATATCGTTTCAACAGTTTACAAGTTAAAAATAAAGTTTCAACGGTGTGTACGTTAGAAATAAAGTTTTAGCTGTTTATATGTTAGAAACAAAATAAAGTTTCAACAGTTTACAAGTTGAAAAATAATGTTTCAACAGTGTGTACGTTAGAAATAAATGAAAGTAAGAACTTCATCGTATGAGTATTCAAAGCATGTTTTGTAAATCAAATGTGTGTAGTCCTGACATGATAGAATCGCGTTAGAAATAAAGTTTCAGCCGTTTACAAGTTAAAAATAAAGTTTCAACGGTGTGTACGTTAGAAATAAAGTTTTAGCTGTTTATATGTTAGAAACAAAATAAAGTTTCAAAAGTTTACAAGTTGAAAAATAAAGTTTCAACAGTGTGGACGTTAGAAATAAATGAAAGTAAGACCTTCATCGTATGAGTATTCAAAGCATGTTTTGTAAATCAAATGTGTGTAGTCCTGACATGATAGAATCGCGTTAGAAATAAAGTTTCAGCCGTTTACAAGTTAAAAATAAAGTTTCAACGGTGTGTACGTTAGAAATAAAGTTTTAGCTGTTTATACACGTATGTTAGACACAAAATAAAGTTTCAACAGTTTACAAGTTGAAAAATAAAGTTTCAACAGTGTGTACGTTAGAAATAAATGAAAGTAAGACCTTCATCGTATGAGTATTCAAAGCATGTTTTGTAAATCAAATGTGTGTAGTCCTGACATGATAGAATCGCGTTAGAAATAAAGTTTCAACCGTTTACAAGTTAAAAATAAAGTTTTAGCTGTTTATATGTTAGAAACAAAATAAAGTTTCAACAGTTTACAGATTAAAATAAAGTTTCAACAGTGTGTACGTTAGAAATAAAGTTTTAGCTGTTTATATGTTAGAAAAAAAATAAAGTTTCAACAGTTTACAAGTTGAAAAATAAAGTTTCAACAGTGTGCACGTTAGAAATAAATGAAAGTAAGACCTTCATCGTATGAGTATTCAAAGCATGTTTTGTAAATCAAATGTGTGTAGTCCTGACATGATAGAATCAAATGAACTTGACAAACGCGTTTGTCAAGCTTAATTCTATCATGTCAGGACTACACACATTTGATTTACAAAACATGCTTTGAATACTCATACGATGAAGGTCTTACTTTCATTTATTTCTAACGTGCACACTGTTGAAACTTTATTTTTCAACTTGTAAACTGTTGAAACTTTATTTTGTTTCTAACATATAAACAGCTAAAACTTTATTTCTAACGTACACACTGTTGAAACTTTATTTTAATCTGTAAACTGTTGAAACTTTATTTTGTTTCTAACATATAAACAGCTAAAACTTTATTTTTAACTTGTAAACGGCTGAAACTTTATTTCTGACGCTATTCTATCATGTCAGGACTACACACATTTGATTTACAAAACATGCTTTGGATACTCATACGATGAAGGTCTTACTTTCATTTATTTCTAACGTACACACTGTTGAAACTTTATTTTTCAACTTGTAAACTTTTGAAACTTTATTTTGTTTCTAACATATGAACAGCTAAAACTTTATTTCTAACGTACACACCGTTGAAACTTTATTTTTAACTTGTAAACGGCTGAAACTTTATTTCTAACGCGATTCTATCATGTCAGGACTACACACATTTGATTTACAAAACATGCTTTGAATACTCATACGATGAAGTTCTTACTTTCATTTATTTCTAACGTACACACTGTTGAAACATTATTTTTCAACTTGTAAACTGTTGAAACTTTATTTTGTTTCTAACATATAAACAGCTAAAACTTTATTTCTAACGTACACACCGTTGAAACTTTATTTTTAACTTGTAAACTGTTGAAACGATATTTTCATTTACAACTAGTAGAATGCTGAGTCTAACTTGCAAACTAGTAAATCCTACGATCGTACTTTACAAACAGATAAAACTTTATTTCTAACGTAGACACTGTTGAAACTTTATTTTTAACTTGTAAACGGTTGAAACTTTATTTCTAACGTACACACTATTGAAACTTTATTTTTAATTTGTAAACTGGTGAAACTTCATTTTATTTCTAACATACAAGCTGACAAAACTTTATTCTTAACTTGTAAACTGGTGAAGCTTCATTTTATTTCTAACATAGAAACAGATAAAACTTTATTCTTAACATACGCACTATTGAAACATTAGTTTTAACTTGTAAACTATTGAAACTTTATTTTTAACTTGTTAACGGTTGAAACTTTGTTTTATGTCTAACATACAAACAGATAAAACTTTATTCTTAACTTGTAAACTGATGAAACTTCATTTTATTTCTAACATACAAACAGATAGAACTTTATTCTTAACATACACACTATTGAAACTTTATTTTTAACGTGTTAACTATTGAAACTTTATTTTTAACCTGTAAACGGTTGAAACTTTGTTTTAATTCTAACATACAAGCAGATAAAATGTATTCTTAACTTGTAAACTGACGAAACTTCATTTTTTTTCTAACATATAAACAGATAGAACTATATTCTTATCATACACACTATTGAAACTTTATTCTTAACTTTTAAACTGGTGAAACTTTATTTCATTTCTGACATACAAGCAGATAAAACTTTATTCTTAACTTGTAAACTGATGAACCTTCATTTTTTATTTCTAACATATAAACAGATAGAACTTTATTCTTAACGTACACAATGTTGAAACTTTATTTTTAACGCACAAAGCGCTTAAACTTTATTTCCATCATAGACACTATTGAAACTTTATTTTAATCTGAAACTTGATTTTTAACTTGTTAACGGTTGAAACTTTGTTTTATGTCTAACATACAAACAGATAAAACTTTATTCTTAACTTGTAAACTGGTGAACCTTCATTTTTATTTCTAACATAGAAGCAGATAGAACTTTATTCTTAACATATACACTATTGAAACTTTATTTTTAACGTGTTAACTATTGAAACTTTATTTTTAACTTGTATACGGTTGAAACCGGTTTTTCAATTCTAACATACAAACAGATAAAGCTTTATTCTTAACATACACACTATTGAAACTTTATTTCTAACGTACACACTATTGAAACTTTATTTTTTAACTTGTAAACTGGTGAACCTTCATTTTTATTTCTAACATATAAACAGATAGAACTTTATTCTTAACATATACACTATTGAAACTTCATTTTAACTTGTAAACGGTTGAAACTTTATTTTATTTTTAACATACAAACAGCTAAAACTTTATTTCTAACGTATACACTGTTGAAACTTGTAAACTCTTGAAACTTTATTTTATTTCTAACATACAAGCTGATAAAACTTTATTCTTAACTTGTAAACTGGTGAAGCTTCATTTTATTTCTAACATAGAAACAGATAAAACTTTATTCTTAACATACGCACTATTGAAACATTAGTTTTAACGTGTAAACTATTGAAACTTTATTTTTAACTTGTTAACGGTTGAAACTTTGTTTTATTTCTAACATACAAACAGATAAAACTTATTCTTAACTTGTAAACTGATGAAACTTCATTTTATTTCTAACATACAAACAGATAGAACTTTATTCTTAACATACACACTATTGAAACTTTATTTTTAACGTGTAAACTATTGAAACTATATCTTTCATTTACAAATAATAGAACGCTTAGTCTAACTTGCAAACTAGTAAATCTTATTCGTCATCAAATCTAACTGTTATAATCCTCATCATGGAAATCAATGTTCCACAGTCCTTTGAAAAAGATATGATCACCCTTCATCTAACCCATCCGTCGCATGATAACAACAACAACTCTTCGCATAATAACATTTATTGAATAACTGTAACAAGCATGCATTACAAATCAATGGTTTGAAACAGATAAAATAGATACAGCTGGTAACTGTCATATAGCGAGCAATGATAACCATATAGGACTTTAGCAGTGTTGAGGTAAGGAGGAAAGAAGCATTGGTTATGAACGTAGCTACTACAACGAACAGACAAAATAGGAACACACAAATCCTTAAAACGTTTCGTGACTTCATGATAGTGTTGATTCACTCTACTATCCCAAGGTGGGAGCAAAATATCATTAATGACTAGATTGGGAAATACTTTCCTCTCCTTACCAGGATTATTACAAAAGATGCGTATAACATTGAAAGTAGCTAACCATCGTTTAAAGTCAATAAGAAGAGCACTCTCACAAGAAAAGCCATATTCTTGCAAATATTTCAGATTAAGTCCATGAATGTGTTTTCTCGCCCATTGATCAACATTGGGATCGCAGTTGGCATGTTGATGATAGACACTAACAATCTGATATGACCAATTGTTCATAGCAATAGCACTGAGCTCCTGTACAGGTTCACCCTCACAATCCATAAAAATGATGATAGAAGCCTAAAACGGAAATTACATATCTAAGGAAACGTTCTATAACATATTGCAAAATGAAGAATTACATCGATGCTTTTCACGACAAAATACACAAATGATATGATGGCAACGAAGAAGTAAAATGTATCTAATAAGACCACGTCTACGACACTCAAAGCACATAAGCGAATTGTCATAGGGTAGAGTTAGGAAAGGACTAGTAATTCTCCTTCTTTGATTTGCGTTTTGATGCAGCATTCTTCTCCGACTTGCGCTTCGTACCACTGCTGTTAAGGATTTCGTCAATAATGTCATCTACGCTGGGTGGCTTTGGAATATATATGATGGATTCAGTGTATATCGAGAGAGAGGCTATTTTGTTATCCTTGTGCTGACCATAATATAGTCCATTCACTTTGAAAATGATATCCCAAGTACCTTCTCCGAGCTCATCACATCTGATGGGTATTGATTGATCTCTATCCTTTTTATAATAACTACACCAATGTGATAATGGTAGGCAAATTTGATTGCCATCCCAAATCTTTCTATAGGGAGTATCCTTTTCATCTCTCGCCTTCCACTCTTGAGCAAGAGGAGTAGGAATGTCCATATTTAATGTCACGTACTCTTCAATAATGTCAAGTTGGTGGCGAATGTACGGACTCACGGGGATGAGTATGTAATCCCCATACTGATTGCTCAATATCTTCACATCAGTGGAAGGGAGCATTCCCGTTCGCAGTACTCCGCTGTGATCCTCATGACGCAAGACTTGTTTAAATTTACGCTGTAGCGGTGTAGGATTATGTACCTTTGTTGTTTCTTCCACTGGTCTCAGCTGTAGATGATCTGATTGTAGCGAACCTTGTAACGTCTGACCACCATTTTGTCCTGTCAGTGTAGTAGATGTAGAAGATGCCTGAAAATAAAAAAGATTCTATCAAGTTTACGTTCAAGGGAGGAGAGGGAGGAAAGTAGCGACTTACCATTTTAGTTGGATAATATAACAGGGATGTAGAGAGAGAGAGAATGTGCGTCCGTCACTTGTACGATTCAGCGATGGAATGATTCTCAGTGTGGAAGGCTCTCTATTTATAAAGGAATGCTTGATTCTCATTAGACAACAATCCTCATTGGAGAATAGAATCAAGTTGATTCCCACTCTCACCGATGCTTCATTCGCCCGCTAGCGCTCATCGTCTCCTTTCACCGTCTCGACTAAAGCTCTATTGTATTCTTCCGTTGATAGGTGTGGTAAAACACGGGTGGGCAAATGTGTGTCGTCGCGCCATTGATTATAATACTCCAACAGTAGGCGACCATGCTTGAATACGCGCCTTGGATATTTCAGCAAAGTCTCATCAATCAATTTCCTACTTTGAGCCACACTCATGAATACAATGTGGCAGACAAGCTCGTTGTGGGGGAGGGTGTGGGCATACACCAATGGTTGAATGTAGGTCGTAAGCATATCATCATTCATCATGAGTTGGAAGCCTATCACTGAAGGTAGCTCGACATACGCCCTTAGAGTCACCTAAACAATGCCCTCCATGCTCTGGGAAACTACCTGCGCCATCGGCTGAATCGCTCCTCTCATCGTCAAAAGAATGTACATAGCTCATGCACTCCAACTCTCTCAGTGCTGTAGGCGTATTTTATACCACCCACCCCTACGCTCCTCTAGTGTTAACTTTCGTTTAGCAAAAAGTCGTCATGAAATTTCAACGACGGAGTAAAAGTTTGAGATGATACACTCCTGGCAAACTAACTCATGAAGTAGCTTTGCTGTGATACATTTCTATCTGTAAACATATGGTAATGTTAAAGTGAATCTAAAACTTTTCAGCTTATTAATTGTTCATCGTTGCATCAACGCTTTAACTCGTGAACAGTTATAATTTTATTTTAATTTACACTTAGTCTAACTTGTAAACTAGTAAATCTTGCGATCTTATTTTTACAAACAGTTATACCTTAATTTCTAACATACACACTATTGAAACTTTATTTCTAACTTGTAAACTCTTGAAACTTTATTTTGATATACAAACAGCTAAAACTTTATTTCTAACGCATACACTATTGAAACGATATTTCTAACTTGTAAACTCTTGAAACTTTATTTTGATATACAAACAGCTAAAACTTTATTTCTAACGTATACACCATTGAAACTTTATTTTGATATACAAACAGCTAAAACTTTATTTCTAACGTATACACCATTGAAACTTTATTTTTTAACTTGTAAACTGGTGAAACTATATCTTTCATTTACAAATAGTAGAACGCTTAGTCTAACTTGTAAATCTTAAAACATTTCATATGGGCGATGATGGTAGATGAAATAGTGTCAAATAAATTAAGATAGCTTACACTTCTGATACAGGGATAGCAATCGACTGCGATCCATGTGTAAAGAGCTTGTTAGACTACGGAAGAGAGAAGTGTGTTATGTTGCGTGTGGCGCGTGAGTGTCCTCCCATTTCATTCCATTCATCAATTCGTCTCATTGATAGAGACAGGTAGAACTCATGGTTCTCATAACGTATGCAATGGAAAGTTTTAGGTAACCCTCGACAGTTGGCTAAATGTCGCCTTGGCGCGAATGCATACTACGTTGAGACAGAGGCAATCACTTGCAAACATGACGCAGAGAGGTTTAACAAGATTGACCATTGCCGAATGTCCCTTGCGGTATACATAGCTACGGGTTTCACCGCCGCCCTTTACAGGAACGCCCGTCGAAAGGAAGTATTACACCGAACTGCATTTGCAACGTTCAAGTTGACTGATAGCAGATTCAACTTAATGATAGTATTCGCCAGTCCGAAGACTGCCCAGGGCAAACCGCGAGGAGGTTCTATCATGTCTTGCCCCATGGTGGCCCTTAAGAGAGCCGATGGTTCGTTCTCGGGGGACGTGAATTTGACTATTGACTGGAATAGTCAATGGGTATGACGGTTAGGTTGTCATAGACCCTATACCGCCGAGGTCGTACTGGTGCATCTGGCACCTTTCGGATGCGAGTGGTATTTGGAGTCCATACCTCATCCGTCCAAACGATCCTCTTGATCTTCCCCTTCTTCTCATCCTCCTCATCCCACTCGTCGAGGATGACGAACTCGGGAATGCCGTTGTCTTCATCAGTGAAGACGGGAATGTTGTCGGCAGATGTCGCTTCCATCGTGACTTCAAATTGAATGAGAAGCGCTACAATCTTCTGGCTTATATAGGGTTTTCAACAATGAATTGCTCAACAGCGAATCAGAATGCTTCAGGGATAGCAATCGACTGCATAATGTTCAAGTTGACTGATAGCAGATTCAACTTAATGATAGTATTCGCCAGTCCGAAGACTGCCCAGGGCAAACCGCGAGGAGGTTCTATCATGTCTTGCCCCATGGTGGCCCTTAAGAGAGCCGATGGTTCATTCTCGGGAGTAACGTCATCTTACACCCTACCAATTCTGCTGAGAGAGTCTTTGACTCTCTCTTTGGTAGCACTGTCGATTTCCACACTGACTGGCACATGGCTAAAAAGTGGAATGTAGCGCCATTCCGTTGGATTGACAGCAGTTGCTGTCATCGGATTGCCAATCCGAGCAAGATTATTAAAAACTCTGTCTTGCTCCTCTAGCCTGACAAACTCCTCAAATAAATTTCGCGGCCTTAACTGCGGTCCGCGAGGAGAGCTGACTTGACTGTTCGGCGTCTGCATGATTGAAATGAAATGAAATGAGAGGCAGTGGTTTATATACCCCTCTAACGCGACGCAACGTTCAAGTTGATTGATAGCAGTTTCAACTTAATGATAGTATTCGCCAGTCCGAAGACTGCCCAGGGCAAACCGCGTGGAGGTTCTATCATGTCTTGCCCCATGGTGGCCCTTAAGAGAGCCGATGGTTCGTTCTCGGGAGTGACGTGATGGGGTGGTGAAGGCGGGCAAAGATCTGCAATGAAAATGATATGTATTAGAATAGGATATACTATCTTATTTACTTTTTCACTTACCAAGTTAGTCATCCTTTGGTAGTCTCGCGCGTTTCCGAATCGAAAATTTGTGTAGATGGCCGCGCATTCTCAGGCTGGCATGGAGACACTTTTTCGTGGGATGACCATTGTAACATAGGATGGACTCGTCGAGACTTTGATTGACGAGTACTTCGCCGGCCAAATGATTATCCCGAATAGGGATGTGAAACTCAAACAAACGATCCTCATTCACACGTTCCCACTCATCCCTCATGCGCTCCAACTTCTCATACGCCTGCCTCTCATCACCCCGCCGAGCCACAGTCCTCTCCAACTCAACATTCCTCGCTCTCAACACACTCATCTCCTTCATCATCTCCTCAAACTTCGCCTCTGCATCTCTCATTCTTCTCTCCGCAGCACTCGCCCTCTTCTCACACTCATCATTCTTCTCTTCCAACTCTCGCGTCTTATTCTTCAAATCAGTCACACAACGCCTCATTCAAATGTTTTCATCCGCCACCTCCTTCGACTTCAGTTCCTTCTTTTTTAACTCATCCAACTCCTTCACAACTTCATCCTTCACTTTCTTCAAACTCTCATACTTATTCACCAACAAATCATGCGCCATCTGCTGCGAAACATGCCTCTTCTCTTCATCCTTCAACCACCTCGCCGACTGCACACGAATCCCACCACTCTTCACTTTTGGGGAAGATGAGCTCTTCGGGGGGTCGGTGATGACGATGTTTGACACCTCCGATGACGAAGAGCTCAACTTCCTCACACGCTTCCTCACACGCTCCCTATCTAAATCCACATCATCCTCATCATCACTCTCAAGCACTCTCTTTCGCCCAATCTCACCCTCCAACGACGCAACCGCTCTCGCCAACTCATCATTCTCAACAACATTCTCAACAACATTCTCAACCTTACCCTCTCGCTCGATCGTCAACATTCGCTCCCTCTCTTCCACAATCAACTGCGTAAATCTCAAATCAGTCACTAAACCACCACTACAGTCAGCATGCACTCTGTAGAAACGCGCCTCATCCTCATCACCCTTCAGCACTCTACACTTCACGCACGCAACCCTATTCAAGATAATCATGTGGCCGGTGCCCGCCTTCTTCACATGCGCCTTGGCGTCCGCACTGCGATTTATACGACCGCACACACACATTTTGATATGATACTTTCGGTTTCTATCGTTTGCCATGCCTGATTTATCGTTAGCTGTAAGATAATGAAATTTGTATAAGTTTGGAATCATGTAGTACAATCATATTCCTAAAGAGTGTAGTGAGTGGCACTCGATCCCGTCGACAGCCCGAAGGCCTTGTACTGATCACTAGGGAAGTGAGAGATCTTCCCCGATACCCGCTCTTTACAGCTGAAGACATCATTGTCACTGCCCCGAGTGGTAACAGGAACGCCGAATCAAAGGTAGTGATCAGTAGCTGGGATCTAACCCCTCAAAGCTGCCTTAGACTTAGTTAAATTTCAAATCTGATAGCATATTTGAACTCAGGATACTTGAAAACCTTAGTCTATATGTTAAAACTTTGAAAAAAGTGAAAATTAAGAATTTTTAAAAAATTCCGCATTTTACTACTCATACTACTTTTAAAAAATTTTATCAGTAGTAAAGACACTATCAAACTCTATCATACAAACTTTGAAGTAAGAAGATAGCTTGCCTACTTCAAAAGATAGAGTCCTTTGAAACACCCGATATCGGGAGCTCAGAGCGACGACCGTCGCTTACCTCGTCTTTCGATGAAGTGATCAGACTTACGTTGTCGGGGGTTTATATATGCTCGGAGGAAAACTTAAAATGGCTCCATCTCCGAAAGTATTCATCGTAGCGACATGCGGTTTGTTGCAAACGATTCGTCTCATCATTCTTTACAATATGACACCTGAACCATTCTCATATGACCACGGGAAGTTGGTCCGTCAGCACATGTCCATGTAACATGCCACAAGTGAAAAAATTCCTAAGTGTGAGAGCTCCAGTGTGGTGAAAATTTTGAAAAATTTAAAACTTCCGAATTTCGACCTGGAACCTTTACCAAAACATTTTTCATCAAATTTCACTGACTCCCCCTCCCCCCCCCTCATTCATAGAAATTTGATGAAAAATGTTTTGGTGACGGTCCCAGGTCGAAATTCCACACTTTGGAAAATTTTCAAAATTTTACCCATATAAAGCCACTCTGACACTTAGGATTTTTTCAGGTGAGCGAGCTCCGACCTAAAATCTTGTAACCGCTCTAACTTTTGAACGGCTGGTCCGATTGACTCGCAACAAAAAATGTTGTCGAGCAGTTTTTTCTCCTCTTTCAAACGAGTAGCTGTAAGACAAAATCCGTCCACTAGAACCAAAGTTAGAAGATTGCTGTCGGGGGGGGAGGTCAGTGAAATTTGATGAAAAATGTTTTGGTGACGGTCCCAGGTCGAAATTCCACACTTTGGAAAATTTTCAAAATTTTACCCATACAAAGCCACTCTGACACTTAGGATTTTTTCAGGTGAGCGAGCTCCGACCTAAAATCTTGTAACCGCTCTAACTTTTGAACGAAGACAGATAGGAACAAGCCGATTCTTTCACTGAATTTGTCTCACTCTTAGCTTTCAAACGAGCTATCGCACGACAAAATCCGTCCACTGGAAGCCAAAATCGAAGCAAGCTGTCCAGGGGGGGGACGTCAGCCGAAAACTTTTTCTCTCCGATTGACTTGAAACTCACCCTACCGATGCAGAATTTCACGCTGAATCCGAATCTGACCTCCGTTTTCTCATCCGATGCTTCGTTTGGACGCTACACACCAAAACGTCCCAAATTCTAACTCTGTCGTTTTTCGAAAAATGTTGAAAATTTTTTCTCACCGATTGACTTGAAACTCACCCTACCGATGCAGAATTTCACGCTGAATACGAATCCGACCTCCGTTTTCTCATCCGACCACTCCTTCCACTCGAAACAACCCATTTTACAACCCAACATTCAGCAGATTGCACCAAAAACATCACACACTATAGCCTCAAGACTAATCCTGGCGGTCGCCCACGTCAACCTAGACGGTCGCCCACGTCAACCAGGCGGTCGGACCAACTCACCCGAGTCTCACACTCTGTCGTTGCAGAGGGGGGGGAGTCAGCGAACATGTTGTGAACGTGGACCCACCTGGCCGGCACACCACGACAGACCACAACCTCTGTCGTTCCAGAGAGGGGGGGGGACTCAGACACGAAGCACCACGGCGGCCGACCACGACACTCTGCCGTGCCAGAGGGGGGGGGACGTCAGCGATGGCGGCCATCTTGCGCGGTCCAGAAGTGGAGTTTTGCTTACTACTCATGTCTTCTTCGATCTTCCTTGTGAACAACGACCATCGACCGACAGATGGTATACCTCATCGATGATGTTGTTGGTTGCTGTTCTTGCATGTGCATATCTGAACCAAGCGTTTGTGCTGTAGGAGAACAGGTAAATCGAGCAAGTTGCTTTGTATTGCCACTTCATGACTTGGAGCCTGGTCCTTTTACTTAGCGTGTGCCACATATCGAAGCACTCGCCTGTGCATGCCTCTATGGCTGTTCCATCAGCTTTTGAATGAGGGACTAAACAGTAGAGAGCCCCACTAGAAGATATAATTCATTGACACTAAAATGTGAGCAGGAAGCCAAATTCTTCACACCGAGTTTGGTGATTCCAAAACATGGCCCCTGGTTAGAGAGAAGCATAGAAGATTATTCAAGATAATGGTCATAGTGTCATTTAAGTGAAGTTCATGGTGATAGTAATACAAGCTATACATGTCATTCTGAACAAAATTTGTTTTTTTCTGATGAGACGCATCTATCTTCAGCAATGTAGCATGTTTCCGCCCACCATTTCATTTCATCTGTGAGTTTTCCTTTGAAGGCCGGTCCCAGGTTTGTCGTTCCTATTGCTATATCAATGATGCCTTCAATTAACGAAATATTCCGTATGACCATTTAGCCTACGTACCTACTGTAATCTTTGAGTTCCGGAGTGCAATTTTACGTATCAGCAGGACAATATTCCTCCAAGTCGTCGACCGGCATCAATCACACTTTTCTTCTAACAATGTAATAATCTCGCATAACCACTGGTATACCGCTTCGACATTCACTGCTCTGCCGAAAATTTGTTGACATTGCCAAAGAATGAATGTGTTGAATGCATTTCATAATTAAGACCTAGCGGGAAGCAGTCATGAATTGATGACATTCAAGAAACATGATTACTGGAAATCTGGAAGGAGGATCATATTTACCTACAATTATAGCTATCGCTATTACGACCACCAAGTCCCCATAACCCCTCAGAATTCCGAAGAGCTGGAAACCGAGGAGTTTTAATTTTTTGGATCCCACCAAACAAAACCGCGTGACTTCACCGCATGCTTTGTGTACTAGGTTGCTTTTCGACATCAGAAAAATTGTTTTTCATGAAGCTAATTATGTTTTCTGTTAAAGAAATAATCGGAAGAGCTACTTTTCTTCAATATTATATTTGTCATGCTATCAATTATTTTTTACAATTGTTTCGCATTTTTGCCAGTGAAACTAATTAGAATCCAAGTAAATTTCCACGTAAAGCACTTCATCTCTAAGTCTCTCAATTTCTAAACTCATTGAAATTCAATATTTGCTCCATGCAAATGCGATTCAACACAAAGCCATGGTAAAGAGATGATACCAAACCAGATGTTTGTTGATAGTCATTCACCTTCTCGATCGGGGAGTGTTCTAAATCAAAGCTAAAAAGTATTTAGCACCGAAAGGCGCAAATGAAACAATAATTTAGATTCTTGCCGTAAGGCATGTTGTAAGCTTATTGCTTATAAATATAGTCTCACACGAGAGGTTGCCATTTGGTGAAAAATAGAAGAAAGAATTTCACTCCCGATTTACGTGAACAAGTTGGCAAGACGGCGAAACGACGGGTGTCATTACAAGAAGTTTTATTCGTAAATCAGGAGTGAAACTACACTGTATTTTTCACCAAAACGCTGTAAGCTATTTTATCAAAGTGATTTCGTGCGCAATGAGAAATTACACTGACCTGCAGTCTTCAAGAAGTGTACTGACATGGCATAAGGTGATACCCTGCACACTTCCCCTCCTTGTTCTTTTCCAGACGGATGGGATTCAAACTGATTCAAAATTTAAATCTAAACTTCAGTTTTCAGAAGATTTTTTTGTCTCTCTTCTTCAAATGGAGCAATCAGGTAATGAATTTATCTGGTCTACTTTTTCGATCAGCAAATTACATTTGGGGAGAAGATTATCATATCATTGTCAGCCACTGTAAACCTCTTTTCTTTAGGTAGCGTTGTCATGGTAACGTGAAGGAGTGTCGGATTTCTGCTACTTCTATTAATTACGAAATTACTCTTTTATAAATTAAACTGTTAATTTTAAACAATTTGATTCTTTCTGATAAAGAAATGAAGTCAACAACGTCCCTTTCACACCCATCATCTCAAATTTTCTGCAACATTCAGATTCAACAATTGCATGAAGTGACAGAATCAAGTTGGATACTGAATTGCCTTGTCACATTGACATATAGCACATGATTTCCTCATCTATGTGAATATCAATTTTAATTCCTACATTTCAACTCCAACTGTCATTTTATCAAGTGGAATGTCAAACTCTTGCCTGTAGGTCGTACGGAGTAACAATGTGGGAAATCGTTAATTTGGGCCAGCGGCCGTATTGGAATATGAATGTCGTTGAAGTGAAAGATTTCATTCTAGCGGGATCAACGCTCATTAGACACAACGACACATCGGACTGCTCTTGGCAAGAAAAATGCCCGCCAAATGTGTAAGTGAACTTGTCGAAAATAATGATTGCAAAACCTTAGAGTAGGGAGTGGATGTTATGTTTCTATAAGTTTAGCATTCTACTTTCTCAAATTCGTATAAAATTCATCAAAAAGATTATATTAGAATCATTTAGCATTTGGATAAACAAAGCCAAAACCTTCAATTAGGTTTGTAGAATCTGAGTCGATGCCTTCGCATAAGTCGCAGTAAAATGGTCTACATAAATTCATCGAAAACAAAATGCCTATTATTGACGGTTGATTGCAATAAACAATACCGTCATACACGGTGTAGACGAGCACTGTGCACCATTATTTGTAGGAAAGAGTCAATCAAACACAGAAAAGCTAGAAAAGACACGCAGGAGATGCCACCGAATCGTTCGCGGGCCCGATCACCAATGCAGTGAGAGTAATGGGCAAAAGACCGTTCCAGGCCACCATAAAATCAAAAAAATTGGTATCTTTAAAAACGACATAAATTCATGAATTTAGACCCTTTTTCAGGTTTTTAAGACCTAAATACATGAATTTAGACCGTTCCAGGCCACCATAAAATTCAAAAAAATAGTATCTTTAAAAACGACATAAATTCATGAATTTAGACCCTTTTTCAGGTTATTAAGACCTAAATACATGGATTTAGTCCATTCAAAAAGTACCATTTTTGAAAAAATGGTACTTTTTAAAAACGACATAAATTCATGAATTTGAACCCTTTTTCAGGTTATGAAGACCTAAATTCACAAATTTGGGCGTTTTTAAAAATACCCAATTTTCAAATTTTTCAAAATCTCAAATTTGAGAATTACAATTTTTACCTTGAAAATCATGTCCGTTCTAGGACACTAAAAAATTATAAAAGTTGAGAATTTCAAAATTTGAGAATTACAATTTTCACCCTCGCTTAAATCATGACCGTTCCAGGACACCGAAAAAATCATAAAAGTTAAGAATCTCAAATTTGAGAATTTCAAATTCATGAATTTTATCCATCTTTCAGGTTTTTAAAATATATCATGTGACTAAAAATATTTCTTTAAAAATGGAAGAAACAAAAGTGGAAGGAACTTCAGAAATGGAAGGAACAAAAATGGAAGGAACTTCAGAAATGGAAGAAACAAAAGTGGAAGGAACCTCAAGAATATATCCTTCGTTATCTCAATTAAACTTTTACGGAGCAGCGTGTCTTCTTTCTTTCTTTCTCTCTCTCGTTCCTGTCTGTTACAGGAATATTGTATTCACAATGACATGCATTCTTTAAAACAATTGCTTGTCTTCAATGAGAATAATTCCCATATGCTTTTAATAGAATGACCTTGAACGCTAATGGAAAAATACACCAACTATCGAACCATGTCGACAGCTTTATCGACAAACTTTCTGACATCGGCGCGACAGTTGGTGTATTTTTCCATTCAAAGCAATGTCGCATGAATGATTGTTATGGAAACCCAAAATGAAGAGAAATGCTCATTCATTTCTCTTCTCTCTCATATGTCTATTGTGTTTAGATTGTATTTGTTCTTTTGTTCTCATAGTGTGAATGAGATTTCACAACTCGCATTATGCGCTTTTGTCTGTGATTTCCTTCACCCCTATCAGCTGAAACAATTTTAGCAGCTGCTACACGCTAATTCTTTTGAGAAAGTTCTGAAATAGATTTTATTCCATTTAAAATGAGAAACATTAGAGGCATTCTAAAAATATACGGCAAACAAGACCACATTAAATTTCGATTTAAATGAGTTTGCTAAGCAATTGGGAATAAAGAATTTTCACATATTGATGAGTAATGAATTACTATTGATAAAATATGTGCGAAACATTTACTCTACTAATGCAATGCAACAATGTAACGTTTAAATTTAGATTAAATTAAATCATTTCAAAATTGAATAAGTAGTAAAGAAAGACATCATTAGAGACCAGTTTTAAATCAATACCCCCCCTTCTGACTAAGTAGTAAGGAAAGTCATCATTATAAAAATGTTTTAAATCAATACCCCTTCTGACTAAGTAGTAAAGAAAGACATCATTAGAGACCAGTTTTAAATCAATACCCCCCCTCTGACTTCTAGGGGTCCCTTAAAAAATTTTTTTATTATAAAATGAGCAACATAAATGAGTTTTTGAAATTATATGGAACACAAACGACAACGAATTTCGACCTAAAGAAAATCGCTATTCGATTAGGAATAAAGAATTTTCACATATTGATGAGGGATGAATTACAATTCCTAAAAAATAGGCCATCAATAACTGTAAATTTCATAACAAATCTTCATACGTCAGATGAAAAAGGTGTACATTGGTCAGCAGGCGTTAAAAATCATCAGCAGAACTATTATTTTGACCGCCCGGAGGCTGAGAACTATTGGTTCGACTCATACGGTTTGCCCCCTACAAATGAAGTAAAAGAATTACTTGGAACGGGAACATACAATACGTTTCAAATTCAAACACCAGGCACTACCTATTGTGGACAATTATGTTTATACGTTTTGTACAAATTACAAAAAGGAGTACCATTTCTAGATATTATGTTAGAGTTAAACAATCTATAACTCAAGCGAAGCTAGCTAAAGCGCCACCTAAAGGTTAAAGCTCTGTTTTCTGTAATTCATTTTGATAAAAACGACCTCTGATATCCTCATTATCTAAATCTTTAATTTCATAAGTAATCGGATAACTTTGATTTATTTTAGAAACTTCAAATATTTCTTTAGTCCAATAACCAACAAAGCCTTTTTCAAATTTATTCTTATATTTAAATATTCTAACTCTATCTCCAATTTTAAATTTCGGCTTAAGTTTCTGCAAATTCGGATTACTCTCATTCAAATTATTATTCTCGAATATTTTCTTTCGTACTAGATCAGGGCCGTCAGAAGCATTCTTTGGAGTTTCTTCAATACCAGAATGAACTTTATTATTGTACTCTTCCACAATTCCTGGTAATATCTTCAACCATTTCTGATTTCTTTGCTCAGTAAATTTCTTGAATAATTTATTTTTTAACGTCCGATTGAATCTTTCTATCACTACGGCCTTCCCTGCATTTTCAGTTGAATAAACTGAGCCTTGGCGATGACTTTCGTCTGTTTCAAATAGTTGCTGAACGTTTCTGTTATAAAATTCCGATCCTTTATCAACAAACAATTTCCTTGGCTTTCTCTTACTTTCTTTAAAGATTTCTTCAAACGCATATTTAACTGATAGACCACTTTTATTTTTTAAAGGCTTTACCCAAGCGTATCGTGTATATAAATCTATAACGGTCAATGCGTATTTGTAGTCCCTTTCATTCGGCATATGAATAAGATCAGCACTCCAAATATCATCTTTATTAAATACTTTTACTTTCAATAAATATTTAGGCCTTCTATATTCCTTGTGGATTTCAGACGCGTTGGTTCGAGCGTTGCTCTCAGAGTTATTAGTTCGAGCGTTGCTCTCAGACAGCTTTGCTGTCGTTTCATTTAAACCCTGACCGAATAATATTTTAGCTTGTAAAGCTTTCTTAACAAACATTCTTTCAATTTTTTCTCTAAATGTAGGATTTTGAATACTATCTAATTCTTGAATCATCTTCTTATCAGCTGCATGTCGAGAACTTAGATCATGATTTCGATAAGCTAAATCATGCCTGTAAGCTGCGGCATCTACTCTATTTATCGGTTCTTCACCTGGTTTCGGATTATTATTCTCATCTAGTCTTATATCTAATCGAGTTCCTGGACCGGTATATGAATGACCAGGAAGATGTTTTTCTTTCGAATATTTACTCCAAATAAATCCAGGAAAGTTTTCTATTGTTTTTTGTATGTCACCACCGTAGGTAGTAGCCAAACTTTGTTTGTCGTCGTTACCTTCATAAATTTTACAATTTAAGTTTTTATTTTTGTTTAATAGATAATTCAATAAATCTAAATTAGAAATTTTTAATTTGATTAAATTTTCGGAATTTTTAGAATTCATTTTAAAAGATAAAAAAAATTTAAAAGATAAAATAAAATAATTGTTTTACCGAAAAGAACTTTGTTCAGAGGCTTTAGCCGATCGGACCAAAGGTCCTGAGGTTATTACCGAATCATACTAGGACTTAGATATATTCCAGAACCATCTTTAGTTTCTTTAATTTCAATTAAATCATGAACATTGTGGAGAATATTTTTAAGAACTCGTTTTCCTTCATCAACTAATTTTAATTTACTAATAAAATTATCTACTATTCCTTCACCCCTAGCAACTTTCTCTAACTCTCTATTATGTCGTTTTTGTTCTTCTAATGCTGCCTTCTCTGATATATTTTTATTTACTGCTTGGACAATACCAGCTGTCCCACCTGCAACACTTCCTGCTGCAGCTATGCCACCTATTATTAGTGGAATTAATTGGAGAATCCCGCCATTCTTTTCTTCTTGTAATTGAATATTCTCTATCATTGGTTTACTTATGTAATACTTTTTTTTATTAATCGTAATAGTTTTAGGGGTATTTTTGTCAACAATATTACTTAATTTTAATTCAACAGTTTTATTATTAATATTACTTTTCGCTTGCGACATTTTTAATAAAAAAATTTTAAGTTATCAAAAATTTAAATCTATTCTAGTTATGAAAAAATTTCAAGTTACCAAAAAATTTTAAGTTACCAAAAAATTTTAATCTATTCTAGTTATTAAAAAATTTCAAGTTACTAAAAAATTTTAAGTTACCAAAAAATTTTAATCTATTCTAGTTATGAAAAATTTTAAGTTAAGAATTTTTAATCTATTCTAGTTATGAAAAAATTTTAATTAACTTATCCTTACCATCTTTCCATTAAGAATTTCAATAGAATATTTTACATCTTCTAGCAATAAACCATAAGCCATTAATGAAGTTGTGGAATCTTTCTTTTCAATATTAATTGTTACATCACAACCATTTTTAATAATATCTTCAGATTGTGCACTTAAATCGAAACAGAAAACAGGATATAAATGTCTCCAATCTCCAGGAGTTAATTGTGGTTCAACTCAAAATTCTGTACAAAGATTTCGATAACAATCATATCCTTCCATAAATTGATTATTGGTATCATCGAATCTTAATGGATCAATTGGATATCGGGTTTGATTTAATGAAACTTGTAAACTTCGAATTGTATTAATATGAAAAATATTGTTGTTCTTATCAAAACTTGGAGAATTATTTCTTTGAAATGTTAGTAATAAATATCTTGGAGTATTCGCAGTTCTAGTAAAATGCCAGTTAAATCTTTGTTCGGAAAAAGTTACTGAACTAGCAGTACGCTTTAGAAAATTTACTGGAATTGGTTTGTTAATATTTAATCTTTTTGCAATAGCTGTTCCAATCTCTAAACTAGGAGTAATATGCTTAATCCACCATTCAAGTCTATCAATTTTTAAATATGCTTTTTTTCCAGTCTTACCAAAAAAGATTAATTCATTATTTGCTGTACGATGAATTATTAATTTAAATTTTAATTGATATGATATTTTATCATAATCTAAATATCCGAATAATGGAGACAATGACCAATTTACTGTCTGTTTACTTTTTTTGTTAAATTCACGTCTTTCTTTATATGCATCATTATTTGTTTTATTTAAATGTTTTGCAATATTTTCTACATCTTTCGCAATTCCTGCGGCATCTGTTCCAGCGTGAGTTAAATCATCAACAATTATACCATCATTAGTATCAGGAAACCAACCTTCGATTTCATACTTTTTATTATTTTCACCAATTGTTACAAATCTAAGCATTGTATCAATTACACCTGGAGAATCACTTATTGTTTCTATATTTTGAGTTGCAACATCTAAACGCATTTGTGTAAATAATCTTGGAAAGAAATTATTCTCTAGTGCAATATTATCGGTTTCTGGTAATGGTGTTGTAAAATTGGCATCACTATACAAAGAATATTCACAGTGTAAAAATGAATCAGGTAGATATAAATAACTCTGCTGATTATCAACTTCAAAAATTAAATCACCTCCAGTATTTACTCTACTGGAAGATCCGGGATTCATAGCAATTCTTATATAGTCATTCTTTTTTTGATTGTAACTGACGAACGGAGGATCGTCTAATCTAAATTTATTTTCGATAAGCGAAGACATTTTTATAAAAAATAATTTGACTTTTTGTTTTTTCTCACAGACAGAAAAAAATTTTACTAAAATAATTTTGCTAAAATAATTTTGCTAAAAAAATTTTACTAAAAAATATATTTTAGAATTTTGCTAGACCAGCTGCGCTACAGCTTTGCTGGTTAAACCGAAGGTTGCTACTCACGCCATTTCCTCTTATTTCTTCAATTGTTTTTTTATTATTTTTATTTTCATTATGTTTACTATTAGACGGAGCTCCGCTCCTCAAGGTTTCACCCCCACAGCTATGTTAGCAATTTTATTTTTTGTTTCCTCTGAAAGTTTTTTTAAATTTTTTAGTTCTTCAGAATCATTCCTAAGTTTACGAATAGCTTCTAGTTGTTTTAATTCGTTTTGAGACTTGACAGCATTTGATATTGCACTAGCTGTACTACCTATAGCAGCTGCTCCTTTTGCAGCAGATGTAATCAAATCTTTATTATTTTTAATTAAGTTAACGATACTTCCAATACCAGAAAAGATGCCAGCCCCTTCTTTTTGGACGGCACCTGCGGTGCCTAGGAACTTTTGTGTTCCGACAGTTTCTACACTATCATAATGGTACACAGGTTTCTGAGATGGTTCATGAGCAATTTTATTATTTGATGCAAAATGTTTAAGATTGTGTTTATAAATTATAGGCATTTTTTAGGATTAAATTTGACTTTTGGGAAAAATATCTACGTGTTAAGATTTACGTTTGTGAATGGACAACAACTTCGAGATAACTTTATTAATTGATTGTTGCACTTTATCTATTGCGTCAAGCAGCGTGTGATGTACTTTAATTTCTTTTCTATTAACTTGCATTTTCTGCTGATTAATCTTCAATGCCGTTTTAAGAGCATTTAACTTAATTTTAAGAACATCTAATTGTCTTTTAACAGAATCTAACTGTTCTTTATTTTCTTTAGAGTTTTCTTGTAAATTTTTCTTTAATTCATTTTCTAAATTGATTTTAAGAGTTTTCATTTCATCAACTCTTTGATTAAGTGAGTTTACTTCATTTATTATTCTATTCATCTTTTTCATTTGTAGAGTAATTTTAGAACTCAATTCATCAACACTTTTTTGGAATGTAGTTTGTAACTGCTTTAAATTTTTTTTAATTCTTTCAGGTAGTTTTTCTATTTCATCTTCTAATTGTTCTTTTAACATTTTTATCCGATGTTTATTTTTAATTACAGCAGATTTTGAATTTATAGAAAGTAATATTAAAATTTTTGATTGTTCAGAAATCTTTTTAAAAAGTTTTGCTATATCTGCTTCTAGCTCTCTATCCTTTTTATCAAGTTTTAATAATTTTTCGTTTAATGATTTGTCATTAAGTTTTAGCAACTTTAATTCATTCATCAGTGGAACCAAAACATCGTTTATATATTTTTCCTTTAAATCATTGATTTGTGTATCAACATATTGTTTATTTGTTAACTCTGTATTTTGTTGCGGAAGAATAGAAAGATGCAATGGTCCAGATAAAACGTCTCCAGTTTTCATGATATAATTTTCTATCTCTATTTCTAATTCACGATTATTCGGGATATATGCACCTCCACCAACATTTGGTAACATCATTTTTAAAACAATAAAAAAGTAAAATTTTTTCTAATAAAAATAAAAAAATGAAATTTTTTCTAATAAAAATAAAAAAATAAAATTTTTTCTAATAAAAATAAAAAAATGGAAAATCCAAATTTAAAAAAATTATATTCGCCCGCATCATCCTGTTCTTCTTATTCGACGAGATCAACGGGATTTGAAAATAAATGTTTTGATAATAATAATAATAATAATCCATGTATAGATGTTAATATTTTATTTCAATTACAAGCCGAAATATTTAGAGAACAAACAAAAGGTTTACCTTCTATAGAAACTAATTATTGTATTTTTCCAGGTGATCCATTTATTAAATTTATGGAGATTGTAAGTAAATATAATGATGTAGCTTATGTTGAATTAAATAAAGAAAATATGGTTATAATAGGTCATAATAATGTTTATGGATTTATTAGAGCAGTGTTACCAATTAGTAATACTGATTGGATAGAAACTAAAATTATTAATTATATCAATGTTAAAGAATTAGTTAAAAAATTAAAATCTTTTTCCAAAGAAAAAATAAGATTATTTGTTGACGATCAAAATCAGTATAACATTCACATAGAGAGTAAAAAACATAATGAAGAATTATTATGTCAAGTTTATTATAGAGATACAATTTATAAACAAGAAACATTAGAAATGCCCCAAAGATATGATGATGATACGTATATAGGATTATATTCCAACTTAAATATTAATTTATTAAAATCTTATATAAATGGTTTAGCTCAACAAGAGAAAATTTATATGTGGTCTACACCTTATACTATTAACAATGACCATAATCATATTCATAATAAACGAACCGAAGATTCTAGGGCTTTGCCCGATCTTAAAGAATCTTATGATAATAATGATGATTCTGTAACATCTGAAAAAGGTGTAAATGGTAAAAAAGATTATAAAAATATTAGTATTTATAAAAATTTATCTAAATTTTATTTCCTTACAATTGAAAATAATAATGATGGTATAGTTGAAGATACTGTTAGACAACTATGTGTCGGGTCTACAAAATTTAAATTAGGATTTACATCTAATCAATTTAAAATTTTATCATCTTTAACAAAAACTAAAAGTGATTCAGATTATGGTGGTGTTATTAAATTTTCCAAAAGAGATCAAAGACCAATATTTTTCTCTATTATATTATTATCAGATAAAAGATGTAATTTAGAATTAGATATTCCAATAAGAGAATGGTATCCTATCATGGAAGGGCATCCTATACTAAAAAGTGTAATTTATGATGATGAAGAAACAATTTATGATGATGATGAAGAATCAATTGATGATGATGATGAAGAATCAATAGTTAGTGAAAAAAAATTTAAATTATCTTTTGATAAAACATTATATGATGAAACTTAATAAGATAAAACTTAATATGATAAAACTTAATGTGATAAAACTTAATGTGATAAAACTTAATGTGATAAAGAAAAAAATAACTAAAGAACGTGAAATATATAATAATATAAAATAACACTCAAGTCCTTGATATTAGAATGTTTATATCTAAAATTAAAACACAAATTTTTTCTTAAATTTTCTCTAAAAAAATAAAAAAAATGGAAAATACCAAGTTTCATTGTGTCTTATGTAAAAAAAAGTTGCAAACAAAAAGAAGTTATCAATCTCATTTAAATAGTAAATTGCATTTACAAAATGTAGAACGAGTTGATGAAGGAAATATATTAAAATTATATAGTTATAAAAACTATCTAGAAACATTGCCTACTGATATAAAAGTTAAAAAAATGTTTGATGATTATTCACATTCGGAATATAAAAAAGTTTTTAATAGTGAAGATGAGACCATACAAACCGAAGGTTCTAGGGCTTCGCCCGTACCAGATGGAAGATATTTATTTAGCGATACTGATGAATTTGATGAAGCTGAACGAACCGATGAAGCCTTAGCAAATATAAAATATTTATTTAATCAGTCTTTTGAATATAATGAAACCGATAAAACTTTTTCTGATATTCTAACCAACTTTTATAATATATTTAAGAAATCTTTCAAATGTTATATGAATGTAGAAGTACTTTATACAAAAAATGGACCTGATGGAATTCCTGAAGAAATAATACAAGGACATTTTACAAATTCACAAGAAATTCATAATGTAAATGATATACAACCCATATTTGAATCGATGATACTTAAATTAGAAAATTGTATAATTGAAGCCCAGTTACGTGAATCTGGTTGGAGATTTGTTAAAATACTATCTAAGAAAATAGTAATTGATAAATATAAAAATAATACTGGTGGTAGTTATGTTCCTTTACCTTTCAGTTCACCACAAATAATCAACATAAAAAATGAAGATGATTATTGTTTTCTGTGGAGTATTATAGCACATTTACATCCTGCAGAATATCATAAAGAAAGACTAAGTCATTATAATAAAGAAGAATACATAAATGAATTTGATCTTTCTGATGGCTTAGATGAATTTCCATATGATTATAATAGGTTAAAAAAGTTTCATAAAAAGAATAAAAATTTAATAGAAGTAAATGTTTTTGAATTAAATGTGAATTATGTTTCTATTGGTAAAATTACTCCACTTTACTCAGATTCAAAAAAATTTTATTTGAATAATAAAAATTTATGTCAATCAGAAATAGTATATAATGATAGAGAAAATTACATGCATCATAATATTTTTTACCAAGGAAATATAATATGTACTGAAAAATTTGAACTTGTTAAAACACTATCACCAATAATGATTAGTCATAATAATTATAAAGGACGTAATTATAATTATGATTATGATTCCGATTATTCATCTTTATCTTTAAAATATCAACAAAAATTACAAAATTTAAATGAAAGTTTACAAAAATGTAAAACAGATTATCAACAACAAACAAAAATATTAGTACAAGAATATGGCCATAAATATGAAAATAAGATAGAAACGATTCAAAAATTAAATGATGACAATAAAGAATTAAATAATGAAGAAAATGAAACCAATCAAAAAATAAATGAATCTTTAAAAAAATGTCTACAACAATATAAAGAACAATATGATAAAGAATATATTTATCAGCTACAAATATTAAATCAAAATTTTCATCGAAATACATTTAATCTTGCAAAAGAAATTAATGAAACACATGAAATATATCAAGATAAATTTGAAAAACTAGAACAGTCAAAACAACCAGCACAAGCGAATATATTATATTATCAGGGTCATTTTATATTGTGTAAAGATGTTTCTATATTCACAAAAACTTCAGATAATACAAATTTTCCTTGTCTTCAATGTATGACAAGTTTTAGAACTAAAGAAGAAATGAATAGACATTTGGAGAATTGTCAACAAAATGAAGCAGTCAGAAACACATTTCCAAAAGATGATTATTTAGAATATAATAAATGGTATTTTAAAAATAAAGTACCCTTTACTATTTATTGTGATTTTGAAGCATATAATGTTAATATGACACAAAATCGAACGGAAAGTTCCAGGGCTTCACCCGATTCTAAAAATGATAATTCTGAAAATGGTACGGGCCAATTAGAACCTTCGGTTTTTAATTATGAAAAAAGTGCATCTGAACAAAGTAAAGAAAAATATTTATTTGAACAAAAACCATTATGTTGGGGAATGTACATTCATTCAAATTATCCTGAATTATTTAAATCAGAATATTTTCAATACTATGGTGAAGATAGTTCAGAAATGTTTACAAAGAAAGTAGAAGAATTACAAGGACGTTTTTCACAATTGCTTGAAACAAATATTCCAATGATGCCATCAACAGAAAAAGAAAAATTAAATTTTATTAATGAAACAAAATGTTATTACTGTGGAAGAGAATTTACAAAAAATTATAAAAATGGCAAAGGTAGATATCTTGACAAGCGAAGCGACGGCTCTGCCGTCAAGGTAAAAGATCATGATCATCTAAATGGATTATATAGAGGTGCAGCACATAATTCTTGTAATCTTAATGCTAATAAATTTAAATATAACTTTGTTCCTCTATATTTCTACAATGGTTCTAAATATGATTTCCATCTAGTAATGAAAGATTTATTTTCATCTGAAAAATTACAGCAACAACAAATAAATGTACTACGTAAAACAGAAGAAGAATATTTTTCAATGCAATTAGGTTGCATTAGAATTTTAGATGCATTTAGATTTTTTACTCCTTATTCATTAGATGTTATGGGAAAAACTTTGAAATCTGAACAATGTAAAATATTAAATAAATATAATTTAAAACCTTTAAAAGGCATATTTCCGTATGAATATTTAACTGGAGATTTTAATTCTGTGAATAAAATTATGGAAAAAAAACAACTTCCTCCACTAAATAAATTTAAATCAACATTAAAACAATCAAAATTATCTGACGAAGACTATGCAGAAGCTGAAAAAAATTGGAGAGAGTTAAATTGTAAAACAATGTATGATTATACAATGAAATATCTTCAGATAGATGTATTAATACTAGCTGATCTTTTTGAAAACTTTCGTGATATGTGTTTAGAATATTACGGAATAGATCCATGTTATTGTTATTCTACACCAGGTTTAACATGGTTAGCAGGATTAAAACATACTGGTGTTAAACTTAAACATTATAAAGAAAATACATATGATAAATTATTATTTTTTGAATCTGAAATTAGAGGT
Organism: Prostheceraeus crozeri; assembly: GCA_907163375.1. Taxonomy (NCBI): domain Eukaryota; kingdom Metazoa; phylum Platyhelminthes; order Polycladida; family Euryleptidae; genus Prostheceraeus; species Prostheceraeus crozeri. The sequence continues at coordinate 181,370 of CAJQUW010007577.1, read as the reverse complement.
GGAGTTTCATCAGTTTTAGGTAATAGATATGTTAAATGTTATAATAAGAAAGTAAATCCACAAGAATATGGAATAATGAAACCTTTATCTCCAGAAGAAAAAGAAAAAATATTAGAAATTTTTCGAACGAAACGAGAAGGAGTAGAACGTGAAAAAGCAATTGATGAATTCATGCGAGAAAACTATTTGTTATATTATGATTTTAATAGCTTATATTCTTCTTGCATGATACAAGAATTACCAACAGGTGAAATGACATGGTGTAATATTCTAGATTATCAAAAAACATATAATGGAAATTATAATCATGGTTATATATATGAAGTTGATTTAGTATACCCTGATGAAATAAAAGATAAAACAAAATATTTTCCTTTCTGTCCCGAAAACAAAATTCCTAATATAGAAGATTTTTCAGATTATCAAAAATCTTTAATTCCTAAGAAATATAGGCCAACAAAAAAACTTATGTTAACACAAAGCAATAAAGGAAAGTATGTTGTTGAAGGAAGAATGCTAGATTGGTATTTAGATCATGGAATGATTCTCACCAAAATACATCGAAAACTATTTTATCAAAAATCTAGGTGGTTAAAAAATTATATAGAGTTCAATATTGAAAAACGTAAAATAGCTAAAAGAAATAAAGATGATTTTGGAAACGTGTTCTTCAAATTAATGAATAATGCATTTTATGGTAAGACTTTAGAAAATGTGCGTAATAGACAAAATATTGAAATAGTTTATGATAAAGATAGGTTTCAAAATTTAATAAGGAAACCTACATATAAAAGTGATGAACTATGTGCTGTACATTTACGTCGAATTAGCGTAAAACATGATAAGTTTAATTTTATTGGTTTCACTATATTAGAATTAGCTAAACTATTTATGTATAGATTTATATATGATTATTTAGCACCTGCTTATGGCAAAAACTATAAATTACACTTTACAGATACCGATTCTGTTTTCTTAGAATTAACAATACCGTATAATTCTACACTTGATGAAGAAATAGATAAAATAAAAGATATCATTCATCCTTCTGATTTATGTAAAGTAAAAGATGAATTAGAAGGAAATGAAGATTTCATAACAGAAGCTATATTTTTAAAATCTAAATGTTACTGTTATGATTCAACTAATAATATTAAAACACATAAAACATTAAAAGGAATTTCAAAGGCATCAGTGGCTAATCAAATAACATTTCAAGATTATAAAAATGTATTATTTAATAATGAAATAAAAACAGCATGTAATTATAGACTTAATTCAAAAAAACATAACATGTATTTAAAAGAAGAACATAAATTAGCATTAGATCCATTTGATGATAAAAGAAAAATTTTACCTGATGGAATAACTACTGAACCTTTTTAATTTTCTAATTTCTAAGATAGACAAATTTGATATATATATAAAATAAAAAAAAATATTGTAACACTATATTTGTATATTTTTATCACTCCGCGAAAATATTTTCGATAACTCTTTCATGAATTTTTTTATCAATATTAATTGTAATGAAGCCATAATCTTTTGACCAAGCATTATTACACGATTGTTTAAATTCATCTTTATTTCTTACACATAAATCTCTTAACAAATCACTTAAGTTTCTTGCATTTATTTCAAATAGTATAAATATATTTGCATTCTTTCTAATAAAACTTCCGTCTAATGAATACATACTTTGTGTTAAATAAAATACACTACAGTTATTATGTCTACCTCTTGTGAAATAATTTCTCTGAACTGACTGATTTCTATCATTAACACAATCATCAAAAATTACACAATGTTTCATTGTTTTATCTAGTTTACTAGGATCTTGCATATTATCACTATCATCTATTAATTGTATCTTTATATGGTTATTTTTATTAGATTCTACTAACTGATTATTTTTTGCTGCTTCTTCACACCACGAACTTATTTCTTCTTCATCTTCAGATTTTTCATATTCTTTGAATAATGAAGCAATTGCTGTTTTTTAAGATTATTTTCAAGTCCATATTTTAAAAATTGATAGACGGGTTGTGCTGCCGTTGTTGTATAAATTATAAGATTGTTATAATCCAAAAAATTTGGAGTCGTTAAAATTTTAAATAATAGATACGTTTTTCCACAACCTGATCTTCCGCAAATAACTGACAAAACTTTATTAGATAAATTTGGATGATGATTAAATTTAAGTTTCTTTTTATTTAATGGGGGTAGTTCACTCATTTTTTAATAAAAAAATTTATTTTTATTTTTTTAATTTTTTGTTTCTAAAGAAGAAGAAAATTAAACTTCTCTAGCTTCGCGTGGGAGTTTATACCTCCCGAACCAAAAGATCTATCATAATCTCTTCACCTCCAAAATTTATTTCTTGTCCTTTTTCATCAGTGATTCTACTGCCAATGTTGTTAATAGTTTTTCTTGTAATAGGAAAATATATTAATGTTTGTGGAATTACATTTAATCTATAACCAATGGGTACAGTAAAAGCTGGAAAACTGAATATTAAATTTGATAATTTACCATTTATATATCCTCCTTCAATAATGTCACAATGTACAACAATTGAATTTATTTCAGTTATTTTTGGAATCTTCTCACCTAAATGATAACCTTGACTATAGGTTTGTTTATTAAATCCTAATAGCTTTGACAATGATCTATCATGATTAAAATCAACTTGATGATTTTCGTCTAAAGTAAGAGAAAATTTATTAACTGCCGGTTCAACTGCAAAATGTAATTGTTTCTTATCTTTAAATGATATACCTAAATGTCTCTTAATTTCATTTGATATTGTTTCAACTTCGTAAGAACCAGGAAGAAAAGTTAGTATTTTCCATGTTTTACCTTTATCAGTAGAATATCTAAATTGATCATTCACATCTTTGATAACGTTTTGAATAGTGTTAAATGTAGAGAAACTAGTCAATGCAATTTGATAATTTTTATTTTGTTCCAAATGTAGAATGGGTTCTAAATTACAAGTGTGTGATGAAGTAGTTGTTATAATTTTTAACGTCGTACTAAATTTTGATGAACCCAAAATCTCTATCAAATTTTCTAAATGATTATTAATTTTGTCTAAATCTGCTGAACACATTTTTAAACTAAAAAAATTAAATAAATATTTTTTTATGAAAAAAGTAAAACAACAACATATTTCAGCTACGGGCGAAGCCCTGGAGGACATCAGAGATGTCCGGTTATACTTTTATAATCCTCTTCATTTAGAATCTTCTTTTCTAACAGTCTTTTCAATATAGCATGAATTTCATTGAAACTAGAATTATGTCCTTCTTTTATTGCAGATATTAAAATATTTAATCTATTTAGTAATTCTTGTGGATCATCTGGTAAAAATACAGTTGTTTCAGTTTTCTGTTTTTCAGATAAACCTTTCCCTACTTTAACTCCCGTTGATAATAAATTTTCTAATTGTTTATAACGTCTAAGAGATTTTACTGCACCAACTCTGTCTAACATAGCTTTATATTTTATGAGATCTTCTACAGCATAATTATTTAAATCTGCTCCTCTTAAAAGATTAACAAAATTTCTATCTAAATTAAAAGGAGATTTATCTGGTGAAAAAATTAAACCTCGAAAAGGTTGTGGAAATATTTCTTTTTGTCCGAGATAAAATCTAGGTATTGTTTTTCCATCTATAAATGAAATAGAATGTTCAAATTGCATAGATTTTGGTAATTTCTTATTAATGTTTGATTCTAGTAATCTATAGTCATCTAATATAGTTTTGTGCTCTGGATCTGTTATATCAATTTGTTTATCATTATTTGTACTTTCTTTTTCAAGAGTTTTAAATGGTTTCATAGTTTTCTCAAAATCAGTTTTTACTTGCTCGGTTTGCTGCATTTTTTCAAACATATCAGATTGAATACCAGCTTTTATCATTCTATGCTGAAGATGATTTTCTTTCATAATATTTCTTTGTTTTATTAACTCTTCTAATTGTTTTATTCTTTTTTGATTATCAGCTTTAATTTTATCCATTTTTAAAATATAATATTTGAATTTTGTGGTAACATTGGAATACAACAAAAACATTTTACTGAACAAATTATTTTTTTATTGCTTTGTTGTTTGACATCTTTTCGTTTAAAGTTTTCTCGTTTAAAGTTTTCCTGTTTTAAGTTTTGTTTAATAAAGTTTTGTTTAATAAAGTTTTGCTTAAATTTTCGCTTAAAGTTTTTAGCTCTTCTAAAAAAATTTTGTCATTTTCTTCATTAGAAATTTTGCCATCACTAGAAATTTTGCCATCGTTTTTATTTTTATCATCAACTTTTTCTGTCTGTGATTGAAATGATATTTGATTTACTTCATTAGCTATTTGATCAAATTTTTCAATCTCATCTAACGTAATAACATTATCATCACATACTCTTTGAAAGTAGTAATGTAGTTTATCATAGACTTCTTTAATATGTAAATGCTTAGTTTTTAATGATTTTCGTTTCTTAGTTATTAAAGATTTATCTAACATTGTAACAAGTGAAGTTGCAAAAACACCCGTACCTGTTAAAGCTGTAGCAACTACTGGAATTACTAAAACACCTGAAGATATAACAATTGTCAAAGCACCTAAACTTATTGTTAAGAATATGCCAATTCCTTGTGTTACATTCTTAACTTTAGTCCATCTCTTTCTTAATTTTTTATAATGCTCTAATCTTAATAATAATTGAGATTCCTTATCTTTCATATACCTAACTCTATCTTTGTGTTTTTCTTTATTCATTTTTTCAATGTTAATCTTTTCAATGTCCATTAAAGTAGAACTACGTTCATATGATAATGAAGGATATATTCTTGCAGTTTCATCCATTTCTGAAGTTCCTTCCACTTTTGTTTCTTCCATTTTTAAAGAAATATTTTTAGTCACATGATATATTTTAAAAACCTGAAAGATGGATAAAATTCATGAATTTGAAATTCTCAAATTTGAGATTCTTAACTTTTATGATTTTTTCGGTGTCCTGGAACGGTCATGATTTAAGCGAGGGTGAAAATTGTAATTCTCAAATTTCGAAATTCTCAACTTTTATAATTTTTTAGTGTCCTAGAACGGACATGATTTTCAAGGTAAAAATTGTAATTCTCAAATTTGAGATTTTGAAAAATTTGAAAATTGGGTATTTTTAAAAACGCCCAAATTTGTGAATTTAGGTCTTCATAACCTGAAAAAGGGTTCAAATTCATGAATTTATGTCGTTTTTAAAAAGTACCATTTTTTCAAAAATGGTACTTTTTGAATGGACTAAATCCATGTATTTAGGTCTTAATAACCTGAAAAAGGGTCTAAATTCATGAATTTATGTCGTTTTTAAAGATACTATTTTTTTGAATTTTATGGTGGCCTGGAACGGTCTAAATTCATGTATTTAGGTCTTAAAAACCTGAAAAAGGGTCTAAATTCATGAATTTATGTCGTTTTTAAAGATACCAATTTTTTTGATTTTATGGTGGCCTGGAACGGTCTTTTGCCCATTACTAGTGAGTTCATACCGGTTTGGATAAGGCCACACAACCAAGGTCTCAATGCATTCTATAAAATGAAGGACCCTCCACATATTCTTCATAGTCTTTATCTACCAACCCATTGACATTCAACGAAACTCATCATGCCCCCTGTTCGCACTAAGTGCCAAAGTGACTCCTTGATTCCTTACATGATAAGTTTATCGAATCCCCTGTGTTGATTAATCTCCATTATTTGCTCATTTTGTGTAACTTTTAACTGTGTATCATCTCGATTTTTAATTATTGAAATATACGTTTTTTATCTTATCTTATCTCAAAAAGAGGCCGATTCCGACATCGGAATACAGAATACACTCAATTGGTCAATTTTGTAGAGTATGCTTTTGTCAGCTGCTAAAAAATTATATCTTTAGTATGGTTTCATGATGAAAATTGTATGGTATTCTAGCTTCTATCATTAGCCTTGATTTTGAACCTCCATGAAGAGGTTATTCATGCAACATCATTTCGTTGGCCCGCTTTTTGTGATCAGCTCTGTGATGATTAATTATATTTGTACAAGATACTACATTGAATGATGGCCTCTTGATTTTTATCCTTTTTCAGTTTCAATCTCATGTCACAATGCTTCAAATTCAATGCCAAAGATCGTCCCAAATTTCGTGACATTGTTATGAAGCTAACTTCATATTTCGACGCGTCTTTTGAAAAGCATTCATTTGTCCTGAACAATTGATTGAACGACTAATAACTGGAGAAAGGATTAGTGGTTCCTTCAAAACGTCAACTGCTTCCGAAAATGTCACTCAATGTCAAAACCATTGCCAGAAATCGGAAACCATACTGAAAGCGTGAAGTGCTACAATGGCCATTTCCTGGATTTATAATAAAATCCATCAACTTTTAGAAATAGACGGATGTGCAGTTAAACTTTGCTTCATCTTTTTTTTATGACTTGAATTGTATAATGCTTGCGGTTATTATACGGAACATTTCATAATGTATTCAAGTATGATCAATTCGCAATGCGACTGATATTCAATCCGTAATTGTGATATTGATTTATATTTTGTGTAATTGCTTTGTGATGAAATCTGTTCTAAAAATGTTTATTCTAATTGCACTCATTTTGGAATGATCCGGATCCGATCCGGTAGTCCGATATAATCCGGTAATTTGCAAGTAGCATCATTAAAGTAGCTGATGCTGTGCGAGATTTATGCACATTTTCTACCGCTATCTTCAGTTTACTGTAACACATCACTTTTGAAAAACCTGATGATGTGGAAAGCCTGTAAATACAGTGTTGGGTTCTAGTCGCATCAGGATTGAGAAAAGTTTTCACATTGACAAACCTCGTTTTTTTCAGTAGACTCTTCTAATGGTGGTAAATTGATTCACGGTGTAACTTAATCAATAGATAAAACCTCTTGCCACCGATCAATTTAAAAGTAAACACTGGAGCCCCTTGATCTCGATGATTTGAATATATAATTTCTAAGTGATGCAATGATAGATTGTAATTTATTTTCATAAAGACGTATGGTGGTATGATATAGATATGAATTAGTTAAAATAAATAAGCCTTGTTGCTATTTAAATCTGTGGACAATTGAAATATGGGGTTTTATTTTTTAAAATCTTAGATTCCGCGAAGCGTTGACATTTGATTTCTACATCCATCAACAAACAATAAAGATGAATGTAATGTTTACTGTCACCTAATATTTCCTATATTTGAAATTTATGAGTTGCATAGAATTGAGTATCATGCTTGAATTCACATTCGCAAGCTTTCGTTTTTCTTTTCCTAGTGATTTGGGTTTATCCAGGAAATACTTAATCATTTATACACGTGTGTTCAATAAATGTACGAAGAATTGACTTCAACTTTGTCTATTTGTAAAGGAGGATCCAGAGATGCCTAAGATGTCTCTGACCACCTTGTAGAGATATTTGTATTAATCACACTGGTTTTTCCAACTCTGTAATGGCTTCACTTCTTCTCGAGGAAGAGAAAATGCGGTTTGATTTCTTCGTATTTTGGCTCAGTAGCACAACAGAAGTCTTTTTGAAGAACATGAAATATTTTCAATTTCTTTAAACATGGCAAAACACCGGATCATTTGCATCAAATCGGATCAGTGGTGCGATTGTGATCCGATCCGGTTTCGAGAATTGATGATCGAGAGCCGATGCGGTTGACTCGGTCGTGGCCCTTCTTATGCATCCTAAAACTCACAGCTCGCGAAGTTTTGCATTCAATATCATAAATGACAAATTCTAAAATCACAAAAATTTCAAAAGCATTTTTGCATCGGCCCTATTTATTTTATCCTCCACCGAAAATTCGGCTCAATTTCATATGCAACTAAAAAAATATCATGACATTTATTTTTTTGGAGTTGACAGTTGTTGTCTCATACAAATGTTCTTGAAATGAATGCTGCAAATACAGTCAGAGCAACTACCGAAAGGGTTTCAGCAGGAGCTGTATCTACAAATTGCGCAAGTATGCTCTTGCCGATATGCAGATTTATTCTTCTGATGAGTAAAAAATTTTATAAAAGTTGGAACAAAGTCTTTATTTACATTTTTCTTGTAATATGATTCGTCAGTGAATTGGTGCTACAAAGGAAATAGTTGACGTAACACCAATCCCTCGCTTTATATTGCGTGATAATGAATGTAGGCCTTTGGCGCACAGACAAAAGAACAGTTTACCGAATCGGACTGAATTCAAACTAAAAACTATTAATATCGATGTGCGATATGATGTAATACTACAATGAATTTTTCCTATCATCATAAAATGCTCTGGAAATCACTTATAGTAAATATCAGTGAAAAATACTACATACAGTAGATCCTAATAATAGTGATAACCAATCTATCTAAAGCATTTCATGACAAACTGATCATTTTCTCTTCAAACTAGATTTTATGAAGAGAAAAGAACGCAAATTCTGGAGTTTGATGTGCGCAGTAACTCAGAATTCAATTACTGTCATATTCTGCTCCTTTTTGCTAAATGGCTTCCGCATAGGCCTTCTGCATACACAAAATTAGCAGTTGATCTTTGACATCAACCTTGAATGGTTTCCATTAGATGTGTTAATAAAGATCAAACACTGATAGAATTGTCAAAACAAAACGGAAACGAAGGATATGACGAGACCATACTTCAATGAGATAGAAAAATGTTTTCAATATATTTGACAAGCTAGATTCTAAATTTAGTACAACTATTGTTTGCCTAAATACATTCTGCATTCCGGCAATTGTTGAAAGTAATCGTGCACAAGTCCATGAGGGTAAATGCAAATTCATGCACAAATTTGCATGCTTAACTGTAGATTCAATTATGAAATGAATTTAAATTTTACTACTCAGGCATTCCAGCTTGCTTTGCAATTTATTGAGAGCTTGTTCAATTCAAGCACTTTCTCGGACGCATTTGACATATTTATGAAGAAATTTGTGCATATGGAAGGTCTTTCAAATAATAAAATGAAAGTAATCGACCTATGCCAATTTCAAGAAAAACTATATTTTGGAAGTTTTGATATTACTGAGTGCGTTGTTTGCTGATATGATGATGTACGACACAACATTAGGTTATTGCAAGCTCATTAATAGCGCTTAGAAAAGTCGAGGAGGCCTCTTGGAATCGAATCGCATTATATAAAAGCGGCATGTAAAAAAGAGGGTTGTGATAGCAGTCCATTGACAGAACAATTGATACTGATAACACAGTTTGGTCCTCCTAAGTGCTACGTACATGCACTTTTTAAATTAAATGCTAAGTTGATGATCAAAACTGATGAGCAATGCATTTGCAATGTCAGAAGGCTTATACTGTACATTTATTTTTGATAATTCCTTTTTGCTCAGACTTTGTCAAAGATATTTATGAAAATGTAAAATTAACATTGTGAAATTCAACCATTAATAAGTGCCTAAATAGATGTACAGACCGTTTCAAAAATAATTGCACATAAATGTTAACCTATTTTCAAATGTAATTTTCGTGTTGAAGTCCTGATTCAATTTGGATGAACGACATATCATATGGAACCTTATCTTCCATAAATTATTGTGACATGCATTTTACTGTCTTAAGTGGTCAGTTGTGGTCAGCAGGCCCTACGAAAGAAAATAAAACGTTTTCTTTGGTGCAGGATTTTAGCATGAAGACGACAGAATTTTGTAATGAAAACTAACAGATAGTGTGAGCTATCATTCAGCTTCATCATGATGTTAAGATTTTAAGATTCGTTGAATGTTAATTTCTAGTTCAGGGATATAAGAGTTGTCCGGAGCAGAAAGATTGCATTTTCGAGTTGTTGGGAGCCAAATAACTGGATTTGACTCTGGTTCGGGTCATATTTCAGGGCTAAAGTAGTTGTCCCGAGGGGAATCATACCAGGAAAGTAATTTCGGTCAGCCATAATTGCGCAGAACAATTAACTTTTTGCGTTTGAAACCGTTCACTCATTGTTCAGTGGTATTATTAGTGTTCGGATTTTAACTTTTGGTTGCCTGGGCTTGTTCGGAGCTGTTTGGATTTGTTCGGAACATGATTTTATGACTTTTTTGCGAATTCAAGTTGACTTACAGTTAAAATTGACCACTTTCTAATCAAATCCAAAATACTCGCCGCAATATTTTACCAGCTTCAAATAGATTTTCGTTGTTTGGATTTTAACTACAGATTTTAATAGCCGCGGCTACTATTCAAAAGCCGCTGTTACTCGATGAAATACGGTGTACGTGTGTCTCAATAAGTAGGCGTGGATATATCATGAGGCACCGTTCGACTTGATTTCTAAATAAATCGAAGCTTAGGTAAAGAGACATCTTACTGTCTTTTCACATTAATTGCCTTTCTCGTGCTCTGACGGATATTTTTCGATCTGGGATATTCTTTGCCATTGTTGTTTTTAAATCCTCCTGAAAATGACCCTCTCTATGCGGCGCCATCCGTGTTTGTTTACAACCAATTTACTGCTGACGTTAATGTAGCCGTCTTTCTTCTGCCTCATTGCTGTGCACATGTTAAACACCGACACGGATTTCGCTCATCAGTTATTTCTTCGTTGACATGATCGTTAATGTCTCGCCTCCTTTTGTCGGACGTCAAAGCGGTTGGAGTTTTACTAAATGACTGCCGACGATCCCCCACCACACTATATTCCCTCCTTTTAGTAATTACAGACAACATTGAAAGCTGTGTAGTTCTCCTCAGCTAAAAATGAAGTTGATGTACATTTGGACGAACGGAAATGAATCTTTGCGACTCCTCACTCGCAATTACGATGCCGGTGTCACAATCAAAAATTGTTCTCACCAAATACGATTCTTCAATTAAATTTCAGTGATCGTTTCTGCAGGATAAATGACTGCGGAGCGTTTGATGAACCGTCCACTCTAGAAAGATGCATTTTGAAATCAAGATTTTTGCTTCGCATTTTCAGAAACTCATTTAGCTGGATCAGTTTACTCTGATATTCATTAAATGATATTTTTTAACAAGCTACTGAAGATTTGTGACTCAACAGCCAATTTTCAGCCAAGTCATTATTAAATGTAAGATCTGATCCAAAAGGATTTAAGCAAAGTCGCCATTTGCAGAATAGAATGCTTTGCATTTACCTGAGGTACGGTCTTAAAGAATGCAATAACATAATAAGCTCACTATTTGGCCTACTAGCTCATATTTTCTAAATCAAAGACATCGAATGACATTCATTTCTTCCTTCGGACACAATCTTTTATTGACATTGCTTCAAAAAGCTTTTTCCTACCCCATCTTAGCAAAATAGCACGACATGTGACTAAGCAAATGGTAAATAGACCAATTAATAATTAGTATAACTTATCAGTCATTTCTCAGATCCCTCAATATCCAGTATCGAGAGAAAGAATAAAAACATCTATACATGAGAAAATAGACTACAAATTATTCATAAGCATTCAGGGGTAGCTGCAGGGGTTCGATTTGCGGCGGTATCCACTAAGCTTAGAAGAATTCAACATGCTGTCACCGACTTAAGCATATAGGCCTATTGATGATTCGACACCATGATTGGCTGATGATCTTGGTGTTCTCACATCGACAATTTATTGCCGGAGCACGCCATTGCACCAGAAAGAGTCTATCTGTCATGTTGAAATAAAGGCTTGTCTGTTGTTAGGGATGACTTATATAATTATTGTAATACGATCCAGAAGAATAACAGTTTTCGGTATTATATAGCAAATATAAGCAAGGTTTTCTTCACTTCAGGCTTTCGATTTTTTAAGTCTTCACACTAGTATCGGCTAGATTGACATTGCTTCAGATATATTTCCATTGTTTGATTTGATTTTTTACACCGCATGATCTGTATGAACCTCCGTATGGTACGTCGTATGAGGTTCCATATAAAAGCTGTAATACTGCTATGATGTTTCTCAATTTAAAGTTGTCCGCTTCATAGCTTCCTCCTTCCGAGGCACTTGTTTTGTTTCTGGTGGACTTACTTCTAAATCGATTCGCCGAATTCCAATGGTAGGAAATTGCAGCCCATTATTGGCGGGTCTTTCTCATTTGCACTGAGAGCTTATGCACAGTGAGGAACTTGTAGTATCAAGCAAAGACGCGGTCTCGCTAAGTTGTTATCTTGCAATAGTAAATGTAGCTGTGTATTTTTAACTGTAAACATTTTGAGAGTTTGATATTGCATAATTTACCCTGACGATGTCTTTGCATAAACGGATGGTGTGAATGTTTAGATCACAGATCTAGAAAGGGTTGTATATTGTATATTTTCAAGTCAGATTGAATGTTCTTCAAGTTGGTGTCCACTCGTCATATAGTTGAAACTCTCCCTTTTAGCGTATTTCACTTTAGCTGAGCTTTAGTCTTTCCGCATGAGTTACATGAATTTTGGCGGACAAGTGTTCACTTATTAACAGATTTGCTCACATTAACACTGAAATAAAAGAAAGAAAGAAATTTGTATATTTCAAGTAATGGAAATCAAAAATTAATTGTAAGTCGATTACAGTGTTGACAGCAAAGAAATACTGGTTGAGAGCACTAGCAGATGATGAAGTTCAATAGCAATGTCAAAACATGTTGTGTAAGTTTTCAAATAGATAGATATGAATATCTGAAATTGTTGTTGTCTACGAGCTGTCTTAGTAGATTCGATAAGATAGTGACCAGTTATCGGTAGTTTCTTCGGAATTAATTGATGCAAGGGATTCCTTCTTTCAATCTCAGCTGATTTGAACAGTTTGCAAGCCAGGCGTACCCTTCGCGAGGTCGAATTCTCAAAATTATCGCAACAGCATTCAGCACCATGTATGATGCGATGACATCTCTTTACTACTGAAATTAGCTGATTTTGCAGGTGAGCTGGCAAAGACACAAAGACGGCTGATGCATAGTCTATGATACTCAATATGATACCAGTCGGTCATCTTGCTGATGAGCCCCACGTCTTTTTGTGTATATTTGTTTTATCATGTACAAGCACAAGTATTATTCATTGTCAAGTGAAGTTTTATAGCAACCTGTCGTTTTTTTGCCCGTCTAAACACTATAAACGAGTCCTTTTCAGGACTATGCTCATAGCAATTTTCTGAGTGCAAATAATTGTTATATGTTTCGTTATAATAAACGTTATGTTTCGTCATATAATGTTATATGTTATTGTTATATTTTTCTTCGCATGTAATTGGACGTGAGTTGCACAGTGATGACGAATTCTAATCTTTGCTTTCTAGATCAAGTCGTATCTATTTCTTCATTCAAACAGTCAGAAAGGAAATTCTTTTCTGTTCATCGTCGGAAAAGATGAAAAACATGACCGTTTTGGAGCATGTCCTAATCTAGTTGTGACAGGCTTGCCCCAACAATCCTTGAGTGGTATTGAAAAAGATAGCCGAAATTAATGGATTCCGATAACAACTTCTCAGACTATAATGTTTTGTTTTCAGTCATGCTATTTGCGTTCAATTATCTGAGCTCTCTTAGAATGCTCAATGTGAAATTGATAATACGATCAAACTTTCAATGTGAGGAGCGATAAATGGATGATGATCATAATGCAATAAAGGACTGCTTGCTTATTAGTCCTTATGCCACCAACGGTGGTTCTGGAGTCACTTCGTGATATTCTGAAGATTTTACTGCAATGAGATGATGCTAATGATACAAGTTCCAATGTTAATCGGTCGATGTGAATGAGCATAGACAGTTCCTTCCACTGCCAGCTGCTGTTAGCGAGTTCGGCCAGGGAAGACTCGGCCAACAAGGGTTCCCTGATTCGGCAACATCAAGTGACTGCATCTTAGGCATCGAACAAATTTATGTGAGTTGAAACAATTCACATATATCGTTTGGTGTGCGCTGTGGATGTGTAGAAAACTTTTAGACTATTTATAATGAATTTGCAATTTCCTATAGATACCCAGATAGGCCTCTGGACTAATCTTCTTCAAAGTGATGAAATTTAACTCGTCACCACTTTTGTAAAAATGCAGAAATTGCAATATTGCAGAAGCTAAATTACACAGACAGGGAAGCCTTTCTTCGTGCACCATTTCTATTACTATGAGAAGCTATAGTGTCAATAATCCATAATAAAATGATCACATAAATTATAGGTACCGGTATATTTGTCATTATTCAATCAACACGGCATGATAATACTCGAGAGACTTATAACACATTCATGCACTACAAAAACCTAAGATAAAAGTCTTATCAAAGAAAATTAATATTTGAGTAAAATAATTAATCACCAAGATTGCACCAACGAAAATGTTGATCTTCTGTAAAATTCGTCAATAATTCAGCAAATTTTAATTGAAATGCGAGGTAAATCATGGCGTGTACTGCCTTTTTGAAAAATAGCTATTGTTGCTTTGGTAATAATGTTTCTTTAACCAAACTTTGAGTTGAAAGGATTCTATCTTTTATCGCGAAGCTTGTGAGAACCCAATAAATCTTGAATAGAAAAGAAATTCTGAGACTTAAAGTGATATGGCAACTCACGCAATATTTTCAGGTAATAAATCACAAAAATTTGAGAAGTTTCATTGATCACACGCTTTGTGACAGAGTATTGGTGCAGAGAGTACTAAGCTTGCTTCTGAAAATTGTCGAAATTAATGGACGGACATTTGATGAAACTAAGGGCATTGAACGAAAATCAAAAAGAAATTAGTTTTCTCAATTTGACAGGTGAAATTACAAAAACATGTTTTATATCTTGCGTCTGAAGCTCATAACTTTAAATGTGAACTGAAATTCTAAGTTTATCTACACTGTAAACTGTAAGGGGACATTTGTTACAATTAAGATGTTCAATTGGTCTATCATTGCATTCCATCATTTAATCCTTTTGCTGGTTAAATACAATCGTTTTGCAATAGTCACTACCACTACTTAAATACTAGCAAACATGGATAATAATTTATTTTATTATTTATGCAAGCATGGCACGGTCAGTTGCACACATAAAATGCGTTGGAGCTAAATAGAATGGAAACACAATATGCAAGTTGGAGTCTGGCTTCTTGTGAGTTACCTTGGTGTCACATTCAGGAAATCCTTCTTAAATATGATGAAAACCTACCTCCGAGCTTTCCATTAAAAATACTTGCAATATGTGTGTAAAGAAAATCGATCAATCATTTCATTCACCAGTGACCAGCACATTCAGAATTGTACATCCACTGTTGTCTCTGTTTCAATAAACATCAAGTAAAGAATCAAAGTGAAAATTATTTCGAATAAAAAGTTAGCACTAAATTTTAAACAATTCAATGTAGAAATATTTATGATGCACATTTCATCGTTTAAAACGCTCAAAGAGATGATCAGTGCTCAAACTATCGTTTCATCATACCCTCTTTGATATGTAGAAATATGAAATTTGCTCATCAACCTATTTTTCTCAATATATCTGCCCGGACGACTTAGAGGACAAATTAGGGTACGATAAGGGACACACTTGTCCCATAGTGATCTACATGTATGTTTAGACTCCTAGAAGCAGACAAAATATCGGCCGATTAAGAGTACAACAAGGTGACGAAGAATACAATTGTGCTTTATGTCCCCTATTTTGTGCTGCCACGATTTGCAGTGAACATGTAGCCTATAAGGTTTTTACGTGTGAGGTTTTTACATACTGAGCATATTCAACATTCAAATGTGCTAAATTCGTGATCACACTTCGAATACAACGAATATTTCCATCATTGAAATGCGTGTATTCACGTCTGAATGGAGTTTTCTTGATATTTAGAAGAATAGGAATATTGTTGAGTAGCAGGCTATGCATGCTGTCGTCAAAAGCAGTGACAGACATCGATCTCAGCTACAGATACATGCAATCTACGCACTAAAAGTTGTTGCAGAGATCTCAAAGGGTCAATTAATTGTCTTACATGCAGGTTTCATACAAAATTAGTGCGGTAAATTGCACAGGAGTTGTCTATAAGTAAAATTTATAGAAAAATGCAATCGTGGTCTACTGCCTATGTGAAGGTCAATATGTACTGTGAGCTAAATAGGTATCAAACAGGAAACAATAACTTTGAATTAACGTAGCACAAATCGTTCGATTATATCTCGCATCAATAGGAAAACCTCTTAACCAAGTGAATGTGCTGCGACACACAGCGGCACTATTGGGTGTGAAATTGACTGCGCTAATGATCCGATCGATCAGAAAGGAATATTTTCGAAATCAATTCATTAAAAAATAATTCTAAAATTCGATAGGTTTGATTTCACAATTTCTTAAAAGATCATCATAACTTAACTGTTAAGCATGCATAGCTGTCCAAATTCCCTGATCAGTGCTCATTATTCTGTCAAATAAATGAATTAACGGATTTGGTTGAGATTAGTGGAAGTCCACTGACTCGTTAAGGCAAAAGGTACAGGCAGCATCCGTTGCTTAACTGATGAAGATATGTACAGTACACGGATTGTGCCCAAGCAGTGTGAATAAGTTGTTGACATAATTTTCATTGACACCTTTTTTGCTTGATTCAGTTTGTCCTTGATGGCATTCAAAGAACCCTAGATTGTGATATCATCGAGGAAACTTTTAAATAGATGATTTTGACGCAGGCGAATGAATTTCTCTTCAACCGTGAAATTGTCTTAATTTTTCGTTAATTTCTATCGCTTGTAAAACCTCATGCTCCATGAAATTTATGGACTGAGTTTGTGGAGATAGTATGAGCTGATTTTATAGTTGAAATTGTACTGTAGAATTTCAAAGACTATTTTCCTATGCTCAAAAGAACGCTATCCAATTAAAACTTGTGATTAATTTTAAGTTATACCATTAAAAAACACGAGCATACTGAGGAAGTTTTGAACTCATAGACTCAATAAAAAGAAAATCCGTATAATATGTTGGCCTTTCAAATGTAGCTTGTCTGAGTAGTTTGGGGTCCCAGATTTCAAATCAGGACTCAGAATTCTCCCATCACGTAAGGATTTTTGCTGCAGGTCAACATTATTTTCTCGAGTCAACGATTCCACTGCATAAATTATGCCAATCATCATCAAGCAGTATGAAGCTGAATTTCCACTGCACTCTGTTCCAATGGTAATTGAATTCAAACTTTTGGGTGTGACTTTTACCGTTAACTTATCATGGAGCTCTCATATTGAAAGCGCATGCACTTCTGTCAAAAGGCGTTTTCATAACTGTGCAAGGTTAGACCGCTAATGAACCGAACCATCGCATAGCCTGCATGTACTGTTATGGAGCATCAGTACGAGTTTTCCTAAAAATGAGTATTGTAATGGAAGTCTTCGAAAAACATGTCAAATTGAGTAACGAAAAGGAGTAGAAAGAAAAACCCGCAGTTATGCATCTTGCGAGAAATCGTTTGGAATGATACATTTGCCATGATGCTGATGTTATACTATTGAGAAATCCTTACAAAATTGTTCACCGAGATAGTCACTAATGGAACCGACCTATGACAGAAGCTTGTCAAGATGTAAATATGAATAATTGTGTTTCAGTGGCATTTTGTCACCTATTTGTGGGCAATTATACAGCAGGTCTACCATGAATCTGTAAGTAGATCTGTAACTGTACCAAGGAAGCAGATTCATTACATTTTTCAAAGACTAACAGACTGTCTATTCAACAATGGACAATTTGTCATTTAAATTAATGTTTTTCATCATTCGT
This sequence comes from Prostheceraeus crozeri, assembly GCA_907163375.1. NCBI lineage: Eukaryota > Metazoa > Platyhelminthes > Polycladida > Euryleptidae > Prostheceraeus > Prostheceraeus crozeri. The sequence goes on along the minus strand of CAJQUW010007577.1, from coordinate 163,635 downwards.
CTGATGAAATGGCCTATCAAAATTCCCTCTTTGATTTCTACAGGTGTGTGATGGAGCATTGATTGCATAATGCACTATTGCCTCTCTTTATTCAGTCTTCTAGTGAAATCTTTCACAATTCCCAATTATCATGTACAGGGTGACTCAAAAGTCAATCGGGTTTCAAATTGAGATTTCTCTGTAAGTATTTGCACTACAAACTCAATTTTTCATTTATACTGTAGAGGAAGAACCAGAATTTCCAAAGAGACTTGCATTTTTACAATATATGCTGGAAGTGAGCTCCGTTAACTTCATTACAAAGAATTGACTCTTTTTTGAAAGTTTTCAAAAGTCTTGTTGATCGTGACTTTCGTCACGGACTGGACTGCTTCTGCAATCTTCACTCGCAGTTCTTCGTTGTCTGTTGGCCTATTCTTGTACACCATCTCCTTGATATGACCCCACAAAAAATAATCAAGAGGCGTCAAATCTGGGCTCCTAGCTGGCCAGTGGATGGGACCGTTCCTGCCAATCCATCGATTAGGGAATTGGATGTTGAGAAATTCTCTCACATTCAGACCCCAATGAGGAGGAGCGCCATCTTGTTGGAAGACTGTCGTGGAAAATCTTCGTAGTCTCTTCAGTTCAGGAATGAAATAATCCCTCAGCATCTCGAGATAGGAGTCTTTCGTCACCGTTGTTTCAAAGAAGTAAGGTCCGATGATCCGGTCGCAAAACATGGCCGCCCAGACCACCAAGCCTTTCGACTTTAGAGGAATCTCGTCACAAATGTGGATTCTCATAGTTCCAAATCACACAGTTGTGACTGTTAATTTTGCCATTCAGATGAAAGATGGCCTCGTCAGAAAAACATAGCTTGTGGATGAAGCTGGGATCATCACATAGCCGGCTAATTTCTTCACAAAACTGAAGCCTTGGTTCATAGTCGTCTGGCAACAGTTCATGAACACGGGAAATGTGAAATGATTTCATGCCAATTGTTCGCTTCAGAGTACGTCGAACAGTCTCGCGTGGCATGTCAAGCTGATTGGCTGCATCCCGCACCGACGATCTTGGATTGTTCTCAAACTCCTCTTTCACACGTAAAACATCATCCTCATCAAGGGATGGGCGACCACTTCGCTCAGCATCTTGGACAGAATCCGTCTCAGTAAATTTCTTAAACACAAGTCGGAATGTGCTTTCAGAAGGTGGCTTTGATGTGAAATTTCTTTGCCACTCCAGTCGGGCGGTAGTTACGGACTCATGCAACACAACGTTGATCCGATCTTGCACAGATAACATCACTGGTTTCTATGATAGAAAAGTGAATATCAGCAGCTATTAAGTACTAAACGGTTTCCGAAATCAGTCTTTTCACAGATATCTATGCCTATGCTTCAATTCAACGACATTTTGACGTCATGCATAACTATTGAGCTAATGTAGAAGTTCGATAATTATCATAAGTACCAATCACACATTAATGGAAATGGATAGCTTAGCATTCTTCTTTGTTGTCCTTCTTCATTATGCCTTCGTATTAACTTTCCGCTATTATTTCAATGGACGCATGTGCATTAAGTCTTGTTCACACTTAGCAGGTCACTTGATCAATCAAATTTAATGATGAAGTATTAGCATGTGGTTGTAGTCAATGAGAAACAAATCGTAAGCGGACAATGTTTCATACCATTTGATAAATTGGTTGACCTCCATAAAATGAATGAGCAAGTAGTTCGACCTCTAACTTGATTTTTTTCACAAATTGCGATATGTTACTAAAATTCTGGTTCTTCCTCTACAGTATAAACGAAATATTAAGATTGTAGTGCAAATACTTACTGAGAAATCTTGACTTGAAACCCGATTAAGACTTTTGAGTCACCCTGTATTTTCAAAGGGCAGACTGCCGACATTAGGCAACGAAACATTTTTAACATTGCTTTCACTTGGTGTAGGTTAATTCATAGGTTGCCGACAAAAAATTTTGATATACTCGTAATGTTCAACTGTGACTCGACTGTTGAAAAGACCTCGGTTAATCATTTTCATTAAGTTGATGTTGGGAAACCAAGTAGATTAGATGGTAATAATTCTTTTTTTTATTATATGCTTTTTCAATTTCGGCCTCCTCTTAGGCCATCATCAAAAGATTAGGTCTTAGGATATTATATTAGATAGATATTAGATACATATTTTGTAGATATTATATTATTATATAGATATAATATATTATAGATATATATTATAGATAGGATATATATTAGATAGAATCTTAGGCCTCTTCTCATGATGGCCTAAGAGGAGGCCGAAATTAATAAAGCATATAATTAAAAAATGAATTATTACCATCTAATCTACTTGGTTTCCCAAAATCAACTTAATGTGACTCGATATTTCATTGTCAATTTATGCATTTAAATTTTTTGGATATCCGGTGTGCAAACACATGAAAAAGTCAAGAATATTTATTCAGCGCATAGATTCTGCCTGACATCATCATAATGAAATCCACACAATAGTTGAAATATTTTTGTATTTTTCTTTCTGAGAGCCACAAGCACATGAGTGACGATGTTTTGCTTGGTGCTGTGTAAAAGAACTGTTTTTAAACTAAGTCGCAGAAATATGACTTCATAGCATAATTCATAAGTTATCTTTCATTGCATACACTGTAAACCAAACTGTGCCCAATATGTGACCGATCATGTGCCCAACACATGTGACGTTTGCCACTGCCTTTATGTGACCAAATGTGCCCAAATCGGTCACATTCAGCACGGCAGATATGTGACTTTATTGACAAAATCGGTCACATTCAACACGGCTGATATGTGACTTAATGTGACTAATGTGCCCGACTGTTCATGATTATCGCTTCTTCCAATTATTGTGATAATTAAGACCCACTACTTGTTAAGGTTTTGGAGAGTAGAAGTACTGTCTCTAAATTAAAGTGAGCTATAAATTGTGGTTTAAATGATTTCACTTCCTGGTGGGAAGAAAAGACCATACTTTCAATTAAGGAGCATATGGAAAGAACAACAAATATTTGCAAATCAGTAGATACATATTCTACTTTCCATTTACTTTTAAATTAACCATCAATGCCTAATTCAGAGTGTCTTTATCATTGTGTGTTGCTCAACGCCAACCGCCATCTGATGTTCAAAAACAAATAGATAAGCTGATGTGATAAACACCTTATCTATACGCCAATGAAACAATCGATGACTGTGGCAGCATCAATTACTGTTTTTACCGATAAAATTGCTTGGTTAAACCATCTATACATTAATTCAATTTTGTATAGACTCACTTCTCAGGATATTGCGATTGAAGATTGTATTTGTGAATAGAACGTCATTATGTAATTTTCCCAGTTTGTCATTCTCAATGTAATAAACTAGCTGACCATTGACGTGAAGCTCATTTGTTTCACGCTGTCTAGGCAAGATAATACAACTTCACGTACAACACAATGATACAACTTCCCGGCGAGATCAAGCAGATTAAACGAAGACATGTGTCATATTTTTCAATCACACAATCATTATCCTGATTAAAACAGTTTTCAATATGATATCATCTTCTTACCAGTGATATCCTTGAACAAAACACACGGTAAAGTATTCGGAAGTCAATTTGAATTATTCTCATCGAGCACTCGCCGCATGTGCATGATCTATGGTGATTCGTCATCGGTCACATATGCGACCAAATGTGACCGATGTGACGAAAAATGTGTCACATTTTTAAACTACACAATCATTATCCTCATTAAAACACTTTTTTATCTAACCAATTACAATATGATATTATCTTCTTGCCAATGACATTCTTGAACAAAACACGCCAAAAAGTATTCGTAAAATCAATTTGAATTATTCTCATCAAGTAATCGCCGTATGTGCATGATTTATGGCGATTCATCATCGGTCACATGGAAGTCACATATGTGACCAAATGTGACCAATGTGACGAAAATGCCTCGGGCACATAATCGGTCACATATTGGGCAGTTTGGTTTACAGTGTAGTTTTGAGTTACAATCGATGCCACTTTGGTCGATACCGTGTCCCTCTCAAAGATATAAAAACTGACAATTTAGCTGAATTTTGTAACGAAATTTCGAATTACAAATCTCTATGTATTGACTGGAGTGTCCAGCCAGTAAATGATTCTCTGATTCATTTTGAAGATATAGATCAAAAAGTAGAGCCATAAAGTAATTTCTAAATAAGTTGATTTTCAACTAACATACATGTAGTTTGAAATTTGTTCCCTATTTAAATGCAATATGTCCTAATTACTTCACACGTGTGTGTGCTTGACAGCTTACAATGGGTAAGGCTTATAAATGCCCCAGGGAGACTGTGTGAAAAATGATTTCACATATCCACTTCAATAATCATACTCGAAGAGTACTTTGTTACAGTTATCGAAAAAATTCATGATCACAAGTATACATCGATAAATCAGTCAAATAGGCCTAGTTGCTTTCTAAATTCTGTGGCTATCCCAGTGTAAAGGAAATATTCGCTGTTCCAAAATTACTCACAGAAGTGCAGTCTGACGGTACAGTCAAATCCATTCGACATCGAGCTCGTCAATTTAGTAATTGTCACAATACAATCTCCACTTACCGAAATATGTGAAAAAGAAGGACATAACTAAAATTCCTCGGTTGTTCATTTTGTCAGACTACATGCATAATATGAATATAATTGTTTTCAAGAATGTATGGAATGTAAATCAGACTCACCATAGCTATGCATGCATTCATCCCACTATAATGTATTGTATCACTCACAATCCTAACGTCACAGCTGTTGCCCTTGTCTTCGACATGGTCAGAATGACTTGAGGCCGCTCGACAAATTATGATGTCAATTTAATGTAGATGACTAGACAATATTACTGCTCATCAACTGAAACGAAATTTAAGTCAGTTCTTGATCAAGAGGAGCATCTATCGGGAGATCCTCAAATATGCTTCTCTGCATTTCTTTGACTTTTAGATTCCTCCGAAAATTTGTCGCATTAAGCCTCTTGAATACATAAAGCGTCCAAAACTTAATATACTCTGAAAATGAAATTAAGAACGCTAAAGATTAGTCAATAAACTAGACAAGTTTTACTTCATATGACTACTGGTAGATGGTGTCAGACCCAATTGAAAAGTTATTGAAAACTACATGTATTTAGGAAACTTGTAAGAATGCAAGGAATTTTAAAAATCAGATTGGAAACTATCTAAACTCATTGACGCCCAAATTTTTATTCTTTAGCGTAGGTATCAAAGCGTCATTAATAAGGAAATAGCTAGTAGGCTACATCACAGGACTTCCAGCGTGGTGGGAGAAACGTGCACTGCCCTATGGAGTGCATCAGTAACAATTAATTTAGTTAACTTTGCATTTCTGGCTTTACAAATAGTCGAGCCCAATCGCATGAATGATGTCAAATGTTCTTAATTTTCCAATGTAAACGACACAAGAAACGCCAGTAGACTGCGACAATATGCAAGAAATATAGACCTAAATCTAAAAAAGACACTTTGCTATCACATAAGAAATTAGAATTTCATCTAAGAATATAAACTTGTAGCATGCACATTTGCATGCATTTGCATAGCAAACTACATTTGCATGCATACTTTTGAAGTACGTAGTGAAGACTCTCATCATAATTTAGATCACGAAGAGACCTAATTCCATTGATCCGAGGGAATCTCTATATTTTGAGCATGATCATTTTAGTATAAATTTTGTATAGATAATTATGTCACACTTATTTTTATATTAGATGATAAACATTTACGTTCTTTTGTTCCATTGTGAAGACTCGCACACATTGAATTTTGATCATTTCGTGATCACTCGGTAATTTGCAAATATATACGTCTCATCTATTTTTTATGATGGCAAACTTTGCGCATGTATGTTTTGTGCTACATGTGTCATCAACGCTTACTTGTAAGTGCCCTTGCTGCAATTGCTTTGCGTTTTCTGTTGTACTTCAGAATAAACATTTATGACTTGTCTAAGATAAACTTTGCAGCAGCTAATATCACGTGCGATTTTCTAATTTGAGACTGATTCCCGGGGACCATGACAAGTAGATCGCTTGTAACAATTGAATTCCTTGACCAGTGATCTGCACACACTGAAGATTTTCTTCAGAGTCGTCTCGTAATTGCGGACCACGAACGTGACAGCAGAACACAAATTGTCTTCTCACAAAAATGTCATGATGCTTTGTTTTGAAGAATCTGTTACTGGAAAGTCTTAAAAGCAAAATTTGAATAACAGGAACACTATTAGCAACATCAAAAAACGTGTCAAAATTTTAGCCGGAAAATCAAAGTATCTTCATTCAAACTGTCAAGTGGTAATTGACTTTCCGGCTAAGATTTTAACGCATAACATAGGTTTTTAGGTTTTATATGCTGCTGAGAGGATTCCTGTTATTCAACTTTATTTCAAAGCTTCCCTTGATACCAGTTTATCAAAATTTAGTTTCAAGACCATTTTGACTTGATATTGGCAGGCCTACATGATAATTTATCACGCTTATAGGTATTATCATTCTGTCTGACTGAGAAGCGTAGTTCTTGCAGGAGAGGTCCTGATGTGAAGAAAATATTGTAATTTCATGCAGTATTTCACATTGAATAGAAAACATGACCACTTAGGGATTATATGGAATTAGCAATACTGATGAGAAAATGTGATATACACAAAGCACATCAATTTTATCCATTATTGGTTGCAAGCAAAGCATCCAATGCAAGCTATTTCGACGGGTATTGAAAATCTTGAATCACATGGAAAAGCTTTCAGTAAAAGCACCAAAATCGCAAGGATCACAGACTTCTTGATATTATTTGGTGCAGGAAAAGCCACAACATTCGATTAGGATTGAATTTCCATTTTGACATTTATTCCATAATATTCTCAGAGATTGAAGGATATAAGAGCGATAAATGCGATCCAGAGGAAATATGCTGGGAGTCTTCCGCTTAAAACGCTTGCGGAAAATATAGTAAAGCATGTATATTTTAAGAAATAAGATTCAAGCAAATTCGAAGCAGTTACAATCAGTTGACAGAAGTTACAAAGCACGAATAAAATATGTGAAGTTTCACTCACAAAAATAAATCGGATCAGATGTGCGCTGGAAATGACAACATTCTTATTTGGTTCCGGGTATCGTAAAACTTACAATTATTAATAAATCAGTTAGTTTCATTGACAACGATCAGATTTGAGCTTGAGGAGAGTACGAATACGAGAGTCCTAGATAACCTCCTGTAGTGACTGAAAGGCTTCGCTAATAAAAAAGCAATCGAGTACACTTCACGTCTTCAGACTTTCCCCAAGTTTGATAAATTAAATAATATGATGCAAGCATAAAGTGGGATGGTGCCATGTTTAGTGAGCATCATCAAAATATCAATTTGCCATTTGTGCATCTAAACTAAAATAAGCATGACCTAAACCTTGTTTTGCCCGAGCGATTTTGTGTTCAGCTCCGACAACCCGTCGGCTACCCTCCGCCTCTGATTTTGATGATCACATGATTCATTCACTCCCAAAATTGCTGTGTTTTACAATTGCCACATGCTCATTATAATGGGGCATTAGTTTTATCAATTCGATCACATTGTCTCTGTTCAAAATTGTAATTTCACTTTTTTAGAAAAATTATTGTTTTCAGTATCTGTTGATAATTGATAGTGGATTACTTTAATAAACGATGCTTTTGACCAGTTATCTCATAAAGACGTCCTGAATGTTTGATTGCATGGGGATAGTTTAGCGGCGCTGATCGCAACTCAAATAGATTTTTTTGAATGCATGTATATTACGTATTATCCTAGGTATATCATGTGCAGAAAGATTTCATCAACTGTATGCAAATGAATAAAAGAGTGCACCAAAAATATTGTGAGTAATGACAACCTGTGCATTCTATGACTTTGTATCCACTATTTATTGCACAAAACTAACAGTATTACTAATAAAGTGTTATGAGTAGTGCTTAATGCATATTGTTATTATTCACATAAAGATTACTTAAATGCTTCTGTGAATAAATAAACGTGCTAATTCTAACTTTATATGTGCTTTGTCAATGGTGTGCAAGTAAATTTACCTATTTAAGATGCACATCTTCGGAAGAAATCAACAAAATGCTCGATTTTCACAGATCAAAGTTTTGATGTTATCATGGACCAAATTTAATAAGATTTGGATTGGTTATCAGAAACACGAAGAAACTGGAAGTCACGATAAAGTCGCAGCTATTTTAGTTTTGGAGCAACATAAATAAAAGGGGAGGGTGGCTCCAGGAGCAATCCCCCTTGAGAAATAGGGATAGGATATGACTGACTACCGCTTATTGAAAAATAACAAAGTACAAGTCTTTGTTATGTGGAGAGAGAATAGCTTCTGATGGTCAGCTGAGTATCGAAACCTCCAAATTCGATTATAGTGCGATGCACTCACGTGTGATCATGGAAGCATAGCTGCACGAAATGCATCGCATTCTAATCGAATTTGGAGTTTTCGATGCTCAGCTGACCACCAAAAACTATCCTCCTCTCGACATAATCAATAATGAGCAATAACGGAGGATTTTTTCATCGAAATTTACAGGTCTCACATCTGCAATGATAATCGAGAGGGTGATCATGCAGAAAAGTGGACGCACAAAATACTGCGCAAAAAATTCAGAAATTCACCTGAGACGGTGTTGAAAAGAAATCACAAGCGGATAAAGTGAATGAGTCTGTCATTCAAAGCTAAGGTGTTAAAGCTTTCAATGATTCATTCAATAGAAGAGCACATGAATAGATAGAGGAATTCAGCTTCCGAGCAGTTTTGATGTCAAGTAGTATGATCCGCTGACTTCGATTTGATATTCATAGTCAATGCTTATGTAGGATGTGTCGTGTGTCCGAAGGACATAGACGGAATAATCGTACATTTCAAGATATTTCGAATTTCACTAACGATTACATCAAATTTTACTGAAAATTGGACTAGTAGGAGAAAGACAAAAGCTACGGAAACCAGGTATGCTCCAATTCACCGAAATGTCTTCCCATTCCAGTACTGCACTGAATTGCGCGTAATTTTTGACAATGCAATTTAAGTGCGAGCATTTTGTTTTTGCGAAAATCATGTGAAATAGTGGAGACACTTTTGACTTTTGTAGCAATGACCGCAAAATGTAGAAACTTTTCATTGTTGGTACCCTTGTTTTCTTTTTTATGTGGAAGCCAATTCCTTATACACAGAGCCATCACTCATTCAATGTGAAATGCAGTTTCATAAAAAGGTGAATGGTTCCACAAATCAATCAGGATTAGACAATGATATTTCCAAAATTCAGCATTAAAAATAACGTAATTAATATTAAAGTCACTTCAAACTGCTTAAAGGAAAACAAAGTTGATTCTTTTGAAAAGGTTCTCACAAAACAGGAAGTCATTAGTCTCTTGTGAAATAATTACAAGTCATATAACAACAACAACACAGTCTGCATTCCAATCGGCATGTTTAAATTACTGCGAAATAGATTGTAGTTAAATTATTCTCTGGTTGTTGATTATTTATTATCAATAATATGTTAATAATCAAAATTTGAAGTTTTAGTGCTATCGTGGCGATGAAGTGGTCTACTATTAATTGAGTTTGTCGAGTAAATGACGTTCTTGAATTATGACTAAATGTATCTATCACAAAATTATTTTCATTTGCTCATGCAACGATTATTCTGATAATGTCCGCAACGATACAGTTACTAACTTCATATTAGGAGTTGATAAATTATTAGATTGCTACACTTACATGTAGAGTCCAAGCAAGGGAAGATTGCATTTCAATTTTGAAACAGATGACTCAATAGCTTTCTTGATATCAAGCATAAAAATTAATGTTTGAGATATTTTTGCACATTACCTCGATCCAATGTAAATTTTTGCTTTTCCGAATTCATGCTTCATCATTTTGATAGCACAACAGTTTTGCTGAATTTTTGACTTATTCATTTTTGCACAGTGACATTTCCAGAAGTTGCATGTAGGCCTACATTTGATATGAGATATTTTGTTGAATGTGATATTTCCTAATATTTAGCAGATCACATAGTTGACCAGCCGTCGAGAGATCATTTCATCATCAAAATTAAGTTAGAAAAAACTCCCCAAGTTTTAGTTGATAGTTTCTTAAATTAAAAGTAGAGTTGACAGTATAATTTAAGAAACCATTGACCAAAACTTGATGATTTAGCAAGCAAGTCAAGTCAGCCACTGAATCCAAAATATGCAAGTGTCTTCGAATCACAAATGTATAGAGTTATGGTGCAACCACAAGATAGAGCACCAATTTAATGCATTTAGCTTAATACAAATTAATTAAAATTGATAAGGTTGCGTGGAGTTCATCCTGCAACAAACGGGTAAAAGCAACATTTTTGTTCTGTATATAGGCCTAAACAATGCCTAATCAAGCATTTTTAGAAAGTGATTGAAAATTTACCATTTAAAAAAAGTCCTGCTAAGTATAAGTCTATATTAATTTGATAATACTAATCTCCAAGTCCAAGTTACCACGGCAAATTATTTTGAAGCGAACCTTACAATTATTTGGGCAAACTTGGCAGTGTTTTTTGCAATTCTACTTTTACCCTTTATGTCGCAGGAGAAATTTTGCGTGTTCGTATCACATCGAAAAGTATATCTCACGTATTTGTAGCAAAGTCATCTAATGTTTCCAATTAGATTTTTCTAATTTACCCATTTTTCCTTAATCTTCTCATAATGAAGTCAAATTTTTGCAATGAATAGAAATGCACGTTTCTATTTAAGACTTGGCATGCTTTGCGTGGCATGTTTGCAAGGGCGACCACAAAACATTTATTGCAGTTGAAATTAGCGTGCCGGAAGATCACAAGATGCTATTTATTATATTTGCCAAATTCCTCAATTGACACTGCTGTACATGTGCCTCAAAATAACTAGACGTCTGCTTGCAGACAGATTTTTTATATACAATCTTCTTTTATCGTGGTAATTTTCTTTCAGCATTTATATTCATGTAAATCCTGACATCAGTGAAATATCACATTTTTTATTTTTTATACAATTTTCAGTGTTTAATCTCTGTGCATTATTTGGCAGTCTATAGGTTTTCACGGTCTCTAGGCATGTCAAGGCCTGTAGAGGAATTAAAATTGGTTCTCTCCGTATAAAATCTTTTTCATAGATCAAATTTCCTTTAGATAATTGATGAATTTCCCTGAAACGGAATTACAAAAAGAAATGGAAACGAAATTACCGGGGCTGCTCCATGAAAGAAAGTTATAGTGACAAAAGAATGAAATTCACAATCTGAAAAAAGAATCTTAGATACTCGCATTTTTTAGACCAATGGATTCAATTCAAATTCAATTAAAATCCATACGGTACAGAGAGTACCACGAACTGTGACGGACGTAGTCATGAACGAAACGTTGGGAATCTTTAATGTATTTTAATTGAGCGAGCCCAATGGCATAAAAAAGGGAGAGATTATTTGTGATTCTCTTCTTAAATTATGAAAAATTACTTACCGCACAACGCTGTCAAGAATGAAGTTCTTTCTTCATTTAGGAAAAGTGCCACAAAGTTTTTCGAAGTCATTATATTCAAAGTTTAGAGATTACAAAGCAGTAGCGAGATCTTTCGACTGATATTATCAAGGTGTTCCTAGGAAAAATGCTAATTGACAATGTTCGTAAAAGCTACAAGACTATATATGAATGCGGTTTACCATGGCAGCTGCCAAACAAATTCCTTTTGTGCACGCAATACAGGCTTCTCTAATTTGATGGATGAGGCCTCCAAAAATTAAAAAAAATTCTAGAGCGTGCACGAGTTACAATTCTTAATTTCAATCTGATATCTGTGTCATCAAGTGTAACAGGACACTGAACAATTCGCTATGTCACAAAAGTAAGAGACTTTCCAGAGCGACCCACAGCGAACCCAACGGGCACATACTCACGAACACGAACCGCCAGATGCCTTCGAGTCCTGTCAAAGTAGCTGTCTACAAAATTACAAGCTTTGAGCGAAACGTTGGGGTTTTAATTGAGTATGCACAGTAGTATAAAAAAGGAGAGATTATTTTGATTATCTTTTCAATTATGAAAAATTAGCTCCAACACGACGCTGTCAAGAATGAAAGTCTTTCCATTTGCATGGTTATGAATTGTTGATACCACACCATTTGATTGTTTAGCCGCATCACTTTGATAGAAGTGCAAACTGATTCAAAACGATGGCACAGGCAGGAACTTACTAAGTGGGCAAAAAGAAATTTTCATTGCCTTGCAGATCTAGGAAAAATAGTCGTACGTCGATTGCGGATTGCTGTGAATTCCTCCAAAATGCTCCGATCGCCACGATTCTCTCAGATTCGAAGAATTCAGATCATTGCGCGAAAGTTTTCTCGATTATGTTGGCCCTTCCGATCACTATTAAAAATGCTAGCAGGCGCACAAAAAACCTTCACAGGTTTCTCTGTAGAACTTGATGTCGTCTGTGTCTCTTAGCTTTGTGATCCGGTCACTGAAACTTCACATAATTTGGGTGTTTTATGTTGAATTGACTGTTTTTTTTCGATTTCTATGGCATTATGTCAGCAGATTGCGACATTTCATAGGCATTACATGTTCCAATGCTTCCTTTCTTGTCAAAAAGCAGAGGAGACGACCTGTCTAATTCTGTGGTTGATATGTTGAACTTCTTGTCTCCTTCAAGAAAACAGAAATTTTCAAGATTTCATTTGTTAAATTGGGAGAGATTTCCTTTTTTGCAGTTGAAAATGCTTTCATGAAAACAATCCTTCTTGCCAAATAATTTCCCGGTATATCGTCAATCCTCTCATGTAATCGAAAGAAATATCTGAAATCATCTAATGACGACTTGTAAAGCAATCTCTTCTATGATGGACTGACTATACAATCTTCTGTATTCATCAAATAACAAACCATCTTTTGCTTCGTTTGCTTTACCGACATCAACTTGTCGTCTAATTGTCACGTCCGTCCTGTCTAGAGTGTAGTCTGCTCTCGAAGTTTCTCTGTTTGTGATATTTGATTTCCGATAGACTCTATCTTTGATGATGAATGAGGTGAAGAGCTGAGAATAGAAACTGAAGTTTTGCTGTCATTGAATAGTAATCTATTTTGATGATTTTAGCGATACGCACGAATAGATAGAAATGAGAACGAACTGAGCAATGATGAGTACGTTATCAGGTCAAGCATCTGATAAATACCTTTGAATATAAACGTTCTCATCGTTTGTTGGATTGTTGAATTGTTCAAATAGAAAAAAGAAGAAAGCTTGAAGCGGGGCTTTTTTTAAGGAATTGCTACATGACTTTTTTTGCTAAAAATGGCACATTTTCCAAATTCCATAAAGTACATGTTACACATGCTTATGTTTATGTATGTTATTATATAAGATTATGAAATTGTCATATAGACCTGCGAAGCTTCGAAATTGCGATTCGAGAAAAACTCGAATCGGTTCGCGTCGACTGGTCAAAACTTATTTCAACAGCTCTCTTTTGATTTATAGCCTCCTCCCGCTCGCTAATGCTAGAAATTGACATTGCAATCATGTTTGAGATGGCGGACTCTCGCTGGAAGTGACCTAAAGCGTCGGTTGCTGAACAGCGTCATTAATAATTACTCTATGTGCTACATGTTGCTCAGATCAGGGCTTTGGACTCGGTCGATCTTTCTGACTGAATCTGATGTACTTCAAACAGGTCTTGGGACATATTTTTCAGACTGTCTTTCATCAGGAGTCATGGGCCAAGGACGTTGCTTACTAAAACAATGAATTATGATACTACATATCCTAAAAACTTTAACTATTACTAAAAGTAGGCCATGACGTTAGGAAACAAAACTGAAGCAGGATATCTAATACATAAGAAAAGATTGATTTGTGCATCAGTACACCATCCGATCTTTTGATAGTGCTCTTCAGACTTCTTTTAATAACAATAATAATAAATCATATATTTGAAGAAAGCAAAGGACTCCAATATTGGAAATCGCGGAGTCCATGAAAACACTGGTGACAAAATTAAAATCAGACCATAACGTAACAAAAGGAGTAAGCAACAAAAGTGATAGCGAGAAGAAATGTGAAAAATTGCATCAAAGAGAAACCACTGTTGAACAGCTTTGTCATAGAAATTATGAAGCACTTGTTATGATGTGATGAGATTATCTTTGGTAGATGAAATTTCTGCGAGTGAGTCACACGAGACAGAAATAAATGATGGAGAGGGTGATTGTAGTCACTGATCAGATATTCAAAAAGTTTGTAGCTTATTATCGTTCTTCTATACGAAAGATCAACAAAATTTGCGCAGGAACAACTCTTTCCACAGACAGCAGCATGAGCACGACGTTGTACACAATCAATTTCAGCAGTCAAATTCAGATTTAAGTTAGCAAACAAGGAACTCCATACTCGAGGATGCTTCTAATGCAATTTTGACAGATTAGCACTAATTGATTGCCAGCAAGATAATCTCGAAGTTGGCGCAATACATATAATCGAGATAATGCCCTCCAACAGATGTAGATGCATTTTTTGCTAAAAACACAAAAAGTGGCCTACAAGAAAAACCCTTGGAGATCGAAGTTCTCCGTGTCCAGAAATGGTCAGAAAAAATTATTTTGAAAAAGTATTCATGTCTGGTGAAGTGGGAAGCATTTTTCGACCATATGGAACTACACTAATGTTGTTAATATGGATGTCCCATCTGAAAGTCTCAGTGAAGTGAATTCCCAGAATTTTCATACTTTTCACCATTTGAATACCTTCTATTGCAAACGCATCTAAATTGAAACAATGTCTTTGTCCCACAAAAATTTTGTTTGATTTTGATTCCTTGAAGAACATTTTGTCATGTTAGTCCATTACTTCAATTCAGTCCACACTTCTTCAACCGATGATGCAGCAGCATCCTTATGAATTGCTGCAATCACGATCATGTCATCAGCATATTTCACCAATATGAACTTTTCAACTTCGCTCATTAAGTCGGACACAAAGTAGCCAAACACGATGGGCCCCAAAGTTGACCCCTGAGGTATTCCACTTGAGACACGACACATTTCGCTGTAATGAGTCTCCTCAAATGACTTTTCTAAATGAAACTTTATGCACTTAACACGTGCAACTTTTGAACCAACCCATTACATGTAATCTTTGACGTACGTGGCCTACAGAAGCTTCAGAGCAAGGGGAACATTTTATCTCGACTGTTTAAGGCCAAATCTCAGCCGTAGAAGAAATCTCTAGTCAGCGCACCAAATTTCAATCATCGCTCAAATACAGTCAAATTTGTTCATTTTTAGTGATTGACTAATTTGGTGCGCTGACTAGATTCTCTATCCTGTTAATAGGTGGTCTATAGTTGATAGAGACAAAATGTTCCTCTTATCCTGGATCATCTGTATTTCAGAGATGAAATTAATCAGTATTTAACCATACGGACGATTGATGAAGGTTACATTTCTAGTCCCGCTAAAAATTCAAAGAACTTTTCTATAAACATGAGGTCATAAACCTAGTCCCTATCATCAAGCTAGCTTATCCATATGCCTCATGTTTTAGCGTCAATAGAAAGCGCAGTAGATTTCGATTTCATCAGAAAAATAGAGACTCTTAATATTTATATTTTTTATAGAGACAATGCTTATTTCTGTATGAGTGCCAAGGTGTCAATGCATCTTTCAGTAGCCATGTAAATTATGTCGTATTAAATCCATTAAATTATGCCATTAAATCATGTCTTATTTGATAGGCCTAAAAGGCTGTCGGTATAGCTACACGTAGCTGGCTGACCAAGTAAATCGCGCACAGAAATTAACTCAAGTAAGCCTATTTAAGTTTTCTATGATTCGACTCGATTCGCGAATCACGATCCGATTCAACTTAAAAGTTGCCGATTCGCAAGTCCTTAAGTCAATATCTTGATTCATTAAAAACTATTGCAAGCTAGGTGCCTTGGAAGTGTGCCCTGCAAATAATGTGGTATGCAAATAAATATTGACATCCTAGTTGTAGGATTACTCAATTAGGAATGCGTAATGTTCTGCCCAGTGCCCAGATGAGGCGCGCGCTGTGGGGCATTTCATAAATCGCCAAAGCCTAATAGATATAGCAGCCGTCTGTTCCGGTTCTTTATTTCAACCACTTGCATTAATAAACAAGCATAAAATGTGTTGAATTTGCAATAAAATCGCACCTGACAAAGGGCAATACAGAAAATGACAACATGACTGAATGACGCTGACAGCATGACTAAAGTCAGCGCATTTGCATATTTACTTTTTATTTATGTAAACAAGTATAGTAAATATGTCAAAAAAGGTGCTGTTTCGACAAATGATAATCCATTAAAACGACCCTGAAAGAAGGCTTTTTCGGCTCCTTGCTTATTTATTTTATGGTATTCTTCACAATTGCATAAAAGTCTCAATTTACATTAGCATTCGAACTAACCAATGGTGGAAGGCATTCATTTCATCTAACTGGTTAATCTTATTCACAACTTAATTTTGTTAGCTATTTGTAATTAAGGAACTGCACACCTGGTCATACGCTGATCTCCATCGGATTGATATTCTGATTATTAATGTCTCTTTATATCTAACTTCTTACTACATCGAGCCTAGAAGCTTTGACGTAAGGGATCACTTGTTATGCGGCCTTGTACGATTTCGTACACTTAATTAATGGTGAAGTCCAGCCCGCATAGTGCAATGTCATGGACCCTCGGGACGGTCATCCTGGAATGCCATATATCCTAGAAGGACTTAGACATTTGAAGATGATCATATGTATGATGTACCAGTAGGGGCCAGGGATGCGTAGTCGGAGTCCCGGAGTCGCATCATTTTTGCTGGAGTCGGAGTCCTATCAAATGATAGGACTCCGGATTTCAGCCTATAACTAGACCCGAAATAATACAATACAAGAAAATTATTTATTCTCGTGCATAGCTGTCATTGTCTTGATGTCAACTTTCTCCGGTGAACAAAAGTACAGAGACAGCAGTGCATGCAAAGCTTGCAATAGTTGAGGGAATGAAGCGTGATAGTGAAAAAAGGATTGTCTTTTCACTCGGTGATTTAGCAGAGAAGACAAGCCTTCCTAGCCTCGATCACACCTACGCACCAAAGATCACATCAGAGACAAAAATGAAATACTAGTTTGTTTGAGAACATTACCTCTTATCCCCACATTAATCGTGTATGATGGCTCCTCCAAGGCACATTCTAAAATCGAAAGTATATTCATATATTTTGAAGAAGGGGGAATTTTCCTGCCTGGTAGAGACTGGAGAAAAACCGTGTGAAGCACACATCAACAAGATGGGAGGAGCCGAGTCGCATGCATCCAAATGAAAGCGACATTTGATGAACTTTCATCGCAAATGATTGATAATTGATACAGCAATGATCACTAAAGATAGGTTCAGGTAGGCCTATAATGATCTATAATGTAGGCTACTAGTTTTTTTCCAAAAAAACTAGGCTATGCATACGTGCTGCCCGGAGTCGGAGTCCTATCAACCCCCGGAGTCGGAGTCCTATCAAAATGATAGGACTCTGCATCCCTGGTAGGGGCTAGATCCATGTAGCCTACTTAAGATGCGCTAAGTGAGTAAATAAATGAACTATTGGGAAAGGTCGTCCCACACAGATCACGACAAGTTTGGCCCTGAAGTAGTCCGAGGAAAGTCAAAAAGTTCGACATGCAGCGACCATTTATGCCTGCCGATGGGAACGTGCCACCTTCCCGTTAAGGGCAAACCATGGGCTATATATTGAACACATGTTAGATTATTAAAGTTATGTCCAATATGTAAGACTCATTATGAGAATGCCCCACCTTCAATTATGACTGCAAAAGGCAATTCAGGCTCAAATTTCCCAATTTTATAATCTTTTTTGAAAATTTTAAATGAATTTTCCAGGCAATTTTTAATGAATGATTGGCAGTTAGTAAGTCCTAATAATCATGCAAAATTGGTTATTTGCAAGGAAGAGACACTTTTCATTACACATATGTTGACAAGATAAGTGCATGAATGGAACACAAATCAAAAGATGTATGTGAAATGCAAAAATGCTAGGTCGAATAGACACAATGTGGTCGTGGTGGTGAACGGTCGTGTCATTATCTCTGTCTGGTCGTGTGTGGTCGTCAGTATCTCTTTATGATGTGCTTATTATTTCTTCACTGGGACCATTTTCGGGAAATTTGACTTCGTTGATTCTTCTTGATTCTCATCGTGTCGTGTCTCTCATTCTGACTTTCGGCTGTCCATTTTTGGTCATTCCATCAAAATTCTTGGCTTTTTTACTTTGCCTGCTGACTTCTATTCACTTTTCCTTCGATTGCGAAATTGCCGTCGACGTCGCTTACTACCAGGAAAGGCAGCAGTGACACCAGGGGCCAATTTTACTAAACTACAGTTTCTGTAAATTGTGAATCTGTAGGATACAACTGTAAAAATTTCATTTTATCAATCACAGCTCCTGTTTCTGTAATCTGTAAGCTGTAGAAGAAGCCTGCAATCTGTAAATCTGTAAACAGAATTCGGTGATTTCTGTTTTATCAAACAAATTACATTGTGACGATGTTCCAGTCTGTAGCCTTTAAGTGACAGCCCTTCGAAGGAGGGTAAATCTGTGAAATGGACGGTTTTGATCCGGTTATCGACATGCAAGGGTTAAATAGAGGTCGGCGTAAAACACGCATCTTTCATGATCGTCGTCTTTTCAAGAAAGATGATGACTGGAAGCAACGGTTTCGATTGCAACCAGCTACATTTGAGTTTCTCCTAAAACGTCTCAAAAAGTATTTGGAGCCATCAACTGAACGGGCTCTCTTGTCGATTTTGCGCATTGTTGAAAGACGTAGATTCTGGAACTCTTGGTCCCGAAGTTGATCCAAGGAGCCCGCAAATCCGTTGGCTTGTAATAAAAGATGCATTTCTTTCCAAACATCGTCCTTCTTCTTCTTACCGTCACTAGCAGATTTAAATTTCCGCTGCAAAACGGCTTTGTGCTTATTTAATTCCGTCAGGAATAAAGTCTTTTGTGGGACAGTTAACATAATAATCACGCTGACAGCTGGACAAGAAACAAAGCAACAAGCTCGTCGAGCTTCTTATAGCTTCTATACATGTCACGTGAAGATAATAGTTTACAGTGCCTCGTCACAGAATACAGCTTACAGTTTGACAATTTTTTTTGATAAAATGCATTCTTACAGATCTGTAAACTGCAACTATAACTCTGTGACTGTAAAACTGTAAATTACAGTTACTGTAGTTTGATAAAATCGGCCCCAGAAGATTGTCATCTCCATGTAATGCGTGTGGTACACGATTGACAATTGTTGGTTACAGAACGAGTGATTGAGCGGAAATTGTTGCACACTGTTTTCCGCTAGCAGTGTTTTTAGTGATTCATTAAACTACGAGAATTACGAGACTGTTTCAACAATAAAGAACAGTAGCCAGATGTCTGAAGATTGAATAGCACCGACGACATGTATGTAGGCGCATAGATATCTGACAGTTAAACAACAGAGGTTGATGCCTGTGGATGCCGAGTAATCAACGGCGTTTACATTAAACAATTACCTTTTTATAACTTCAATCAAGTGAAATATGCCGTTTATAATGCCGTTTGACTCAAGCCTACTTTGCACTGACAGTCGCTGCAGTTGCAGCCATAGAAATTGACAACAATAAAACCTCTAGAATGGAAATTAAGTTTCATGCAATGCACAATAACGGCACATAAATCGCACGCATTTTCACTTAGATGCACCTGCCAACATCTGTATCATTGGGTTAGAATCAGTCACATGAGTAAATTGAAGCTTTTAATTGGTTCTTCATGCCCCAACTTAGTTCCCTCGGATGTGCCGCGACCTTGAGTCAATTTCCATTCTAGCGAACTTCAGATAAACAGTTTATTTCTGTGGTTGCAGCAGACGAGTGACACGCCCGTCACGTGATTGAAACGCAGCATGGCATACAGAGTTGGAAAAGTCGGAAGTGGAATTAATTCCGATCCGGAATTAAAATTATCTGCAAGTGATTTACAGATCGAGCTGGAAGAAATGAAAGCGACACTGTAACAGCATATGCAAAGTCAGTGTGCAACAATGAAGAAATGAAGTACATGTTAAGAAAGAGTGCTCTAATCTAACAGCAAGTGTGATGAAAGCCATAACTTCTTGTGATAACCTGATCTATACCTGAAACAAATGGAAAGGTGTCAACTTGAGTGACGCATTTTCTCGTTTCCATTCAATTGAGAAAGAACTTGCTTTGCTTCGCAATTACATGGAATCACGAATTGTTGCTGATATTGGAGCATTAATTAACAATGCAATCAATGAGCATGAATAGAGGTTTCAAAAGAGAAATAGCGTTATGGTGTTCAACTTGGAGGAACAGGGCCATGAAGATGACGATAAAAATGAAATTAGTAAATTACTACAAGTTTTGAAGGCTGACAAAGCTGATACTTCATTTAGACATCGAAGATGCAAGGAACATCAAAAAGGCCTATTCGCTTGGGTTTCAAATCATTCGATAACAAGTTAAAGTGTCTTCGAAATGGGAAGCTTCTCTAAGGTCGCGCAGGATTCGATAAAGTCTCCATGCATCCAGATCTTACACCATCCCAACTTCAAGACAACAAAACAGCAAGGACGACCATCGTTTTCCGAGGTGTGGGGGACAAATAAGATCAACATGTTATGTAATATCGTTGTATATATATTTATATGCATGTATTTGCGTGCTCCCCGACAATTGGGTTTACTCTATAATTTAGTCCTATTTCTCGCCAGACAACATGAATTAATAAGGCATTCAAATACTCATTTGAACTAATCCTCAGTTTCAATGAATTTTAGGGCTTACTTTTCGATTATCGTTCGGTGATCGCAGACCTGCAATTTAAATCCCTCAGCCATCCATGCCTTAGGGCTAATGCCACTTATCAGATGCCTTAAAAGGATAATAATCAGATGCTCAATACACTAGCGCAACAAGGAATGTTGCGAAGTCCCTTAGTCGAAATTGTTTGTAATCACAATCTTCCATTCTTGATTGAAAACCTGCTATTCTTAGCAACTGTAAAAGGTTTCGAGATCTGCAAGGTGTATTTATGCCTGCAGGTCAAGCTGTTTGATAGATGAAGATGGACAAACGGAAGTCAGAGGGAGTCAGAAATAAATCATGTGAAGAATCATGAAATATTCTGCCTGCGGCTACTGCGACCATCTTTCTTTTATTACTTTTATTGTAGAAGAAAATGTTGCAAAAATACATAACATGGCTTGAAAGTGTGTGAGACAATAAATCCCCATGCCCCCACTGTTGCGTTGACGATGCAAAACAGTGTTTGAAGAATTTAAATGAAGAAAAGAACAAGGTGAGAGAATTATATTGAAAAATGGGAAAATGCTAAAGGATGATTCAAAATATCAAAACGTATATTTCTCAAATCGAGAGCACGAATATATAATATGGCAAACAATGTTACAATTACAAATATGATAATGTCATGGAAATATTTACTGATAGATAATGATCTCATGAAGCAGACAAAATGATTAGATAGAATAAGATAGCTCTGAAAGGAGAGGACATTGACATTACACAAACAGCATTTGAATATAGTGCTATTTTATTATAGCAAGAAGCACATGAATGATATTGAGAGGAGAGATTATAAATATTAATAAATATAAGCGGCCTGATATCACATTGTCAAGCTTTTTAATTATTGAAAGTATCCCAAAGCAAATTCTACGTACCTATTTAGTAGGAGGTCTAATTATCAGGATTTGCACGAAGATTGACGATGTACCAAGATTTCTTTACCTTCCATTTATCTTACTAATGCAAGATTAATATTCCATAAAATGCATGAGCTCGCTATTTTTGTCAATAATAAAGGTCCTGATTTCAGCGGTCTAACTGAAAGCTGGCTTCAGCCTTCTTTCTGTTCCTGATAGTGTTTTACATCTTGAGAACTACGGGTGGTGGACAGGTGGTGGAATCTGTCCTTGGATTAAAAGCATATTTTCTGTAAAAATTTACAAAGACATTTATACAAATCCCGACGTAGGATTGTTAATCCTATCTATCTCTTATAAATCCTTTACTTACATTTGGGCTATTGTTTACGCACCTCATGGAAGTTCCTTTGACAGTTCCAGGAAACATGATGCCCTTTTGCATTTATTGGTGACTTTGACCAAGTTGATGCCTGTTGGCTGGAAAGTGACTTTGTTATTTCAAATGTTGTGAATTAACCAACCCGTGACCAAGCTATATTAGACCTTGTCTTATCCCTGATAATTACTTACTTGAATACAACAGGCCTACCATTTATCCTCCTTTAGCTCCGAGCGACCATTCTGTTATTCCTTTAGAGCCGGTGAACAAAATTGAAATGCTAGACTCTTATGTCAAGATTTACAATTTCCGTGAATCAAATATTTTTTCCTGTGGCTGCTTATAATCGGAACTTCAATTTTCGCGACATGTTCTCGGAAATAACTTTGGATGAAATGTGTGCTAAGCTCACAGAGATAAATTGCTTTGTCTGCGTTGGTTGGTCTAGAGATGTCATTTTTTTAATACTGATGGTCACGCCAAGTACTAGTCCTGAAGGGCAGAGAGATCAATTTTCCATTGAGCGTAATGCAATTTCAAGCCTGAATTCTGACGAACTAAATCATTCACACCGCATTGAACGTACACAGTCAGTAAATTTAGATCGTGAGGAATCGAACGATGTGAATATTTCCATTTCACGAATTTATCACGGAGAAACATTTAGTCAAAGATAGAAAATCATCACTTGACAGTTGTTCAGTCTCCAATGTGATAATGACAGCTCGTCACAACGACGTGTGTTCCCTAATACAACTTTCCTTACGCATTGCGTGAGCTTGGCCAATCACGTAAGCCAAAGGGAGACGGATATTTCTACGTCTACCATCGCATACTGTGGCCTAGATAGAAGCGCGTCACCTCTAGAGTAACCGCGACACACGAATCCATCTCTGTCGCTAAACTGTATGAAATTTTGAAACATGGCCTACAATTGATTTCATATGACTATGTCAGGATATCTCGCAACGGAAAACTAATGCAACTGAATGCTACTATAAAAGTTTTAATCAAGTCAATAAACGATTCATTGCTCATAGAAGTATAGACTGGCCACGCTTTAAACATTTTCGTGATTAAGTTAAACATGCCATTCAATCGGTCAAGTCTATTTGGGCGAAACGTATGTCGAGAAATAAAATTTTCTATTTGGGACATTCACAAGAAGATTTCAGTCAGCAGTGTCAAAGAGGATTGGCTTCCCAAGCTTGATCAGACTAAATAGATTTCCGATATTCTGAATCTAGTTGTTGAGCAGTTTCCTTGGACAATGAAAGGCTCAATCCTATTCCCGAACAAAAGCCTTTGCCTATAATTCTTCCACTTTTCTTCGAGCCTGTGCATGGCAGTGATTTACTATCGAAAATCAATCCTCACACATCTTCTGGCTCTGATGGCCTTCCATCAGTATTTTTGGACAAAATTATCTTCTGAGATTTCGGAGCCTTTGTGCAATATATTCAATGAGTGCTTAAGAACTGCGAACTTGCCAGTTTCATGGAAATGCGCCGACATGGTTGCAATTTCGAAGACTAAAATTCCAAGTATATTTGCACTTGGACCTATTTCCCCACTGCCTTTACCAGCTCGGTTGTTGGAACGTGAAATCCTGAATCATTTAAAGTCTGAATTCCAAAGCAGATTGGACCCTAAACAGTTTGGCTACAGACCTAATAGCTCTACAACTTGTGCTCTGATTGACTTATTGAATTACATAACTGCTGCATTGTCTGATAAAAAATTCACTTATTGTCATATTTTAACAGTTGATCTGGAAAGCGGGTTCAACAGCATACCTTGACGTTCGGAAGCCATTTTGATCCATATTTGGTGTCCTTCATTCGAAATTATCTGACAAATCGAACTCAAAGAACCCGCTAGAGAGGTTAATATAGCGATATTCGCAATACAGTCTTTGGTGTTCCACAGGGATCTTCCTTAGGGCCTGTTATATTAACTTCTTCATCTCTGCCTTAAATTCTTCGTGGCATAATATGTTCCTATTGAAGTATACAGATGACTTGACGTTGGCGTGTGGAGTAAAGAGAAATGATTCGAGTAGTCCTATAACCTTACCCTACGATGAAATAATCTCTTGGACAAAGTGTAATGATTTGAAAATTAACGAACAAAAATGCCAACAAATATTTGTTTCATTGAAGCCTACGAATGCTTGTTTCATTGAATGCCTCATGGATTTTGTCAGATATCCAAATTTGTGAGTGTATTAAAGTCCTTGGAGTAACTATCACTCAGAGACTACTCGACTGGCGACAACACATTGAAAGAATATGTCAACAATGTTCGTCGAGAATTCATGTTCTTCGAAAAGTTGTGCCTTTCCTTTCTTGCCGTAATAATATGCTTATTTACAATTGTACAATTCGCAGTGTGTTAGAATATTGTTCGCCAATTTTTTGTGACTTACGTGCACATCAATTTGAAATGCTGGAAAATATTCAGCGGCGATGTCATCGAATAGTTTGCGGCTCTTCATCGTGTAATTGTACTGACTTCATACTTTTAGATTATCGACGTGTTATTTCTAGCTTTAAGTTGTTTCGAAGTCTTACCACTGATCCTGAGCATCCAATTTACCATCTTGCACCTCAACTACTCCCTAACTCCGGACTTTTTCGGATTCCTGTCTGTTTGAATTTTATTATAGAGTTCTTTCATTGTTGTGATGTCGAAGCTTTCGAATGGCGGATTCTCTTTGTAGCAGTGACATATAATTGAATTTGTTTTGATTCATTATGCTCCTTGTTGGTTTGATTTCGTCCTTTTATCTATGAGCTACATGTGAATGCAAAGTGTGTGTAACTGGCCTCACGATTCCTATTTTTGGCGCTTCCAAATATAAACGTTATTACTCTTAATCAATGGGAGGTTAACGAATCGTCGTAAACAGTTGATTGCATCATGCGTTTTTTGTCTTTAAATTTGCAGTCACTCTTCCGTTTGCCTTCATTTTCTAATTTATAAGATTCTTATGATGAGTGAGAATGAATTGATTTGCACATGTACTTGATCCAAAATCAAAAGAAAATACACACACTTAAGTGGCGAGAAAAAAAGAATACGATCGAAAATTTTCGAAAAATGTAATTATGCATTTATTGTACTGCATTTATATACACTGAGGACCAATGCGATTCATTGAAAATCATGCAAGGTTTTTGCAAAACGTGTTAAAAAATTAAGACATTTGAAAAAATTGGTCATAATTAAATTGAATTGTTAATTTTTGACATTGCTTTGTTTCAAGGAGATCAAATCGTCCCTTAAACGAAAGGCTTACTTAATTTTTCGGATTAGTCATCCATGCCTTACCTGGGACAAACCCACGGCTTTAGCGATGTTATAATATTCCAACCGCTAGCGACATTATTTAGTCCTGACTACGATTTCAGCATTTTAATTAATGGATTCCATTGAATGGTTTTTCGTACTTCCTTCGATTTTTTAAATAGCTACATGAATTTAGCAAATAACACTATTTCATGAAATGAAATTGGAATGAAATGTGAATGCTAGGGCTGTGCGCCGTGCATCGTTGCACTGGTTCTCTGGCCGGTGCACCGAAATGCGCGAATTTATGTCAGATTGATTTTTTTTTGCATGGTTTCATTCATTCTCAGTCACAGCAAATTGAAAGGGAGAATATTTTAATTATACAGAAGTGTAATTAATCCAACTAGGAGAACACTAAACACATAGATCAATTAAATATTGAGTTGCATCCGCAGTTGAAAAATGGGAAGAGACAATGACTAGCTGCCATTTCATCCAAAATCAGGAATAATCAGGAGGCCTAATTCACATCTCTCAACATCGACACAGCTCCCTATTTAAGGTTACAGCCATGCCCGGGTAAATTTGAGATTTGCAATTAGCAAGTTAGGGAATTTCGAAGGGAATTTATTAAAAATAACTTTATGCACATTACTGCCAAATCGCCAAAGTTAGTGCTCCAGCAATAATCAATATATGCTGCTTTTGAAAACACAATGCAAGTAGAATTAATAGACCCGAGAATTTCGTAATCTCATAATGAATGCTGCGTGCCCTACTATTGCTCCTCTTCCTAAGATGTATGCTATCTTAGAATTCCAGTTGTCAGTTACCCATCCGAAAGATTTTCTACATCCGCAAGCATTGCCACATCACAGAAAGACTGCTTGAAGCCGAAATAAGTAATGTCGAGATGGTGACCTCCTTGAATAGTTGTAGATAATGATGATTTCCTATTCTATGAAGTTTGTATTGAATTCTATAAAACATAAACATTAAGTGTGAAAGATAGAGACCATCCCTTCAAGATTTTGAAGCTTTAATTGACACAACAATCTACAGCGTGAAACAAATTATATTTCGGTTACATCTATACTTCATTAAAACTTTCTAAAGTTTTCGGCACCCGAATGGTGCACCGGTGCCCTGATAGTCCGGGAGCTAGCGTGAAGTTGTGCAGGGAACGAGGTAGTACATAAAACTTTCACATGGCATAGTACACCTCTAACCTACTGCAAAACTTCGCGTCTGCCGGATCAGATCATTTGCTTTTCAGAAATAGAGAGGATAACACAATCCCTTGTATTTTCAATGGTAAAATTGTGACATCTGAGGTGTTGAATCCATTTTTTCGAGTTTTTTCCCATAAAAATGTACAAGTTGATATTTTGTTGAATTGGTTAATATAGAAATCATCTACAGATCATGATCTTTCAAATGAGTCATCATTCAGTGACAGAGGATGAAGTAAAGTGCACAAGCAGACACTTTTCGTTAAAGTATATCAACAATTTTCCTGAAATTTCTATGTTAAAATTTGCAGTTACACCAACGAAAAGTGTCTGCTTGTACACTTTACTTCATCCTCTGTCACTGAATGATAGCTCATTTGAAAGATCATGATCTGTAGATGATTTCTATAATAACCAATTTAACAAAATACCAACTTGTACATTTTTTATGGGCAAAAACTCGAAAAAATGGATTCAACACCTCAGATGTCACAATTTTACCATTGGAAATACATAGGATTGTGTTATCCTCTCTATTTCTGAAAAGCAAATGATCTGATCCGGCAGACGCGAAGTTTTGCAGTAGGTTAGAGGTGTACTATGCTATGTGAAAGTTTTATGTACTACCTCGTTCCCTGCACAACTTCACGCTAGCTCCCGGACTATGATGAATATGTTGATTGAATTCTGTCAACATAATCTAATATATGTTAGGGGGGATGGAAAACATCATGAATAACTATACTAACAAAAACGGTATTCGAAGGCTAAATACGAGCTATAGTTGGTATGACTCAAGTCTACAAGATGCTCACAAAACATGTAAAACATGCTTACAAGAAATGATTCCCTTTGTAGTTATTTTGCTGTAAACATACGCATTCCTCCATACTACATAATGAAAATTGTTTAACAGATTATCTACCCACTTCTTGAGGTCACTCGCATAATTAGGAATTCATGTGCTTTCGACTCTTCCACTCCCTGCTATTATTTTGTGCCCAATTACCCCTCTGAACAGATGCTATATATCAATTAAAGTCATATGCTCATAGAAAGCTGAGACGAAGTATTTATGGATACCATCTATCGACGAAAGTATTCAATGATTTTCTCATCTTATTATGGACAATCCGGATGCTGTTAGTTGAGGTCAATGTAAAAGTCCAAGTCAGACACTATTACATGCGCAGAGGAAAACTGTTGTGGTTGCCATTTGGTAGGCTTACACGCGATTATCTCTTGAAACTTTAATAAATGTGACGCAGCACGACCAAATTCAATATAGAAAGTCTTCACATTGCCAGAGCAAACTGTCAAGTAGAGGCATCCAAAAGAGCATGTTTGTCTTCAATTGATTGTGAGTGTGGTCCTCACCCATGCACTTTGCAAGACAGAATCTGTTTTACTTGCGTATTCCGCAAGTGTACAGCAATCCGGGCGGAACTTGTAATCCTACTGAATTCTAATTTTTCAAATAGCTCCCGAAAATGCAAGATCTTAAAGACAACTCCATACAAACACAGGAGAAAATTGAAATAGATTGAAAAACCCATCACGGTCGTATACTGCAATCAACTATACTACTTTTCTTGAAGTTTTTTGACCTCACTTATTCTTTGGGCTATGGTTTACCATCCGTACAAGTACCTACCGTCCAAAAGGATGAAATCAGTGCAATGTATGAATATTACTCACTTATCGCTTGCGTGAGCTAATTGGGCATGTAGTACTTTTCATCATTCAAAGTGCGACATCTCAGCAGATGAATAGCGATAGTTCAATGAACATCCATAATCCTGTTCCTGTTAGCAGACGCTACTTGAGCAGCTTAAAGCACATCCAGGATTGTTCATTATATGATGAGAATCATTGTATTCTATTCATTGTCGTTTCTGTGAAGAATATTGGAATTCTCATGACGGAAGAGCTTCTATTTTTCTATTCACTTTCATCCGTAAAACAAAAATCGTCAATAGCGTCTGTAATATATATGAAAGCAATTACATCGATCTCATACTCGACATGAAATGAAGGGTCATCCGACGAGGTTTCATTGTTTGAATTAAATCAGAATAGTTCGGCTTGTTAACGATGAACAAGGACGACGCCATCATAATTACACCCGAGGAAAGGTCTAAATAGGATAATCAGTCCATAGCAGCAGCATCGGCTTAAGAAAAAAGAGATGAATGAAATACGACACGATATCTCTTCTCCTCTGTCAAGTCTGAAATGAAAGTTTCAGTGCTAAGCATTCTTTCAATTGAATTAAATAAGCTCCTTCTTTAGCTGCTTATACGACAGAAGATTATTGAAAGACAGACTGCGCTCTCTGAGAACTGGCGATTAAGAAAAAGAAGCGGAAAACAGGCGAATCCGGGACATTTTGAACTTTAACAGAATTCGATAATACCAATAAAGAATTGTTACTTAAACCTAGCCGACCAGGTGTTTTGCTCCACAATTGAAGTGGGACCAATTCAATTTAATATGAATTTAATCAAACAGCCTTTAACAAATAGGCTAAAAAAATTATGATAAAACAATAGCAAAAATAAAAAGAAATGAATGAAAAATAGCAAATCAATAAATATCTTTACATATGATTTATGAACATGGATTGGAAGTTAGCAAGTTGTTTATTGTAAATCAATTCGTTCAATTCACAACTTCGAAATCGCTGCAGTTATAGGAAAACAATAGATATAGCCACAATGTATGCATCAGTGAAATAGATCAATGTTTCGAAAAAGAATGCCAAGGTATAGAAGTTCGAATGATATAATCGATTAAAATCAATAACAAAATATCCTCCCTTAACAGAACTTTAGGAGGCAATGGTAAATCACCATTGCTGGACTGATTGTAACAATAGACATGGCTAACGAATTTTATTTTGCTCAATTAACTGATTTTGACTGGCTTTTTTGATTAGTATTTTTTTTAATTAACTGACGGTAAATTAAAAAGCTGAGCATCAATGGTAAACTTTTTTTTGGATGGAGTGATATTAAACATATGAGCATTGCTGTGTTTATCGACTCCTTCACTGCACCTCTTATAAGACAAGACAAGACAAGAAATGTATATTTGTGAAATGAAAATCATAAGTTACGCATTAAGTATAGGGATATGTCTGAAAATGTTTACAAAGTGCAGTCGCTATTCACCATTCAGAAGAGTTTTCATTTAATTTAGAGCACACCCATGGAACAAATGAATGCAGTCGTCTAGCAGATACAGCAACAGGCTGACGTAGTTGACCAGAATAAGTCATTCTATCCGGGATCAAATGATGCAAGGGGTGTAACGGAGAGGATTCACAACTCCGGAAAAATCGCATTGCTCTTTCACATCTTTTTGAGGACAATGAGGGAAAATGAGTAATATTCACACAGTCACTGCCACAGATTATCCTATGCCCTCGACGATGGAACTTTTCAATTTTTCTTTCAATGCACTTTGGAAAAAAAGCAAAAAGTGGAGCAGCATACAACAGGAGCGGAGCAACAAGAGCATTGTATACAATTATCAATTGATCAATTGACAAAAAAGATTTCAAAGTTCGAATGACATATAATCGCTGCGCAGCAAGCTTTAAAATTTTATTGAAATGAAAATTCCAATCCAACGAAATGTTCCAGTAGACACCCAGAATCTTTATATTTTTCACAGTAGGAATGTCACAGTGTTCTGAAGAATCGAAAAATCTCCCCTTTTGGAAAAAGATCTGACTCGATTTACACAAATTTAAGGACATTTTGTGTGAATCAATCCATTCACTCACAAGTGGAATGTCATTTGGATTCTGTCCATTTACAAAAGGCTCTATTAAAGTGACATCGTCAGCATACAAAACAATCTTAGAGCAAGGCGAAACGTTTAGCGATCCCATGAAGCATGCAAACAAAGTCGGACCAAGTATTGATCCCTGTGGGACTCCTGAGTGTACATTAGATAATGGGCCAAAGTTGCCTTTCAATTTTACTCGTTGATAACGATTACACAGATAACTTTGTAGCCATGAAATGAACCCTCGATTGACATTATGAGTGTACAAATGATTTAATAATATATTGGGAAGAACTTTATCAAATGCCTTTGATAAATCTAAACACGTCATTTTCACAGCAGTTACTTCATGATTATCAAGATAGGTTGTCACAGAGTCATGGATTTTCACAAGTGCACATTCGGTGGAACCACGAGGACGAAATGCATATTGATAAGGTCCATATAAAGATAACAACTGAGTTGATACTGATCTCAATACCAAACGTTCTAAAATTTTGCTGAGAACAGATGTCAAGGATATAGGCCGAAAGTCTTTTACAGATGGATTTCGCTTTTTAGCCACAGGGATTACATCAGCGATCTTCCACATTGAGGGAAATTTCCGATTTGTGACGGACAACGTGAAAATGTGATGAATGGGCAACGCTAGCCACAATGCGCCCTCACGTAGAAGTCGAGTAGGGACACCGTCACTACCACTGGACTTTATCACTAAATGAGACAATTCGTGGAGCACATCAGAAACAGTGAAGTTAGGCGACCAATCTTCGTCTTGTATGTCAAGCAATGCATCATCATCATCCACGTTCATGTTCTTGTTTAATTCGATCTGTATTGACTGGGCTAAAGACTCTATATTCCCAAACTCATTGATCAATTTTTCAATTTCGTTCGGTTGAGAACGGCCACGAATCTCATTTACGACATTCCATACATGTTTCGGGGAAGTTGATTGCCGTTTTGCCCAAGCTGACTTTGCCTTTATGATCTCTGTCTTCACTCGTTTCTTATAATGAACGTAGAGTTGCCAATTTCTTTCTCTATAAGCCCTCCATCGGTCATCAATTAAGGACTTAAGCAAAGGAGTGAGCCAAGGCTTATCTCGATCTGTCAGAGTCACATACTTATGAGGAATGAATGACAGTTAACACATGCTTCATCAACACAGTCTAAACTCAAAACCATGTTAAAATCAGCAACAGATAATAAATACTGATATCTATCAATGTTCGAGCGTCGAAAATCCCACAGCTTTACAGCTCTATTGGTTGGTACATAGCATTTCCCATACAGAACGACAGTATTGTGGTCAGAGGACTCAAGTGGCGGACCTATAACAGCATTGTCTTGATAACTGTTGCGTAAGTTGTCACTCAACCAAATGTGATCTAGGAACGAACCTTGTCGAGTGGGAGATTTAACACAATTATAGAAAGAAAATTGCTGCTCGAAAATAGTAGCATCGAAATGATTGAAATCTCCACATACCATAACATTTAAGTCAGGAAAATTGGATAATTCTTCATCAATAACCCGTACAAAAGAGTCAGAAATTTCGTTCAGATCAGCAGATCGTAAGCTGGGGGGAACGTACACAGCAATTAAAAGTAATTTCAATTTCAGGAATTTCAAAATGAGCAATTCAATATAACAAGGAAAAGGATAATGTACCAATCGAGAACAATACAAATTCTTATTGACCCAAACACATACTCCACCGCCGATACGATTAACTCTGTCGCAACGGTGAATGTTGAAATTGTCTATTGCAACCAAATTATCAGAAATCTCCGAATGAAGCCAACTTTCGGTTACAACCACAATGCCAGGGTTAACAGATGACACAAGAAGAGATAGTTCATCAATCTTAGGGCAAATGGAGCGAGCATTCAAAAGGATAACCGTCGGGAAAATGGATGCGTTGTTAAAATCCTTTATCGAAAATTTCTTGAATTCAAATCAGAACGACGCTGGATTACATTCTTATAAATAACTACATCCTCACCATCATTTCGAAGTTTATTCAATTCTTCTCTCAGTTTCCTTTGTTCAAAAAGTTGTACTTTGGTTCGATCAGGATTGATGTACACGTGTTTGAAATTGGTTGAGTCATTCAAAGACCTTGAGTTTCGCAAAACTGTGTTCCTGAGTAATTGATTGCTGAGGACGACACGCAACAGACGCGGTCTCTCACCAGATCGACCAATACGCTGACAACTTACAATATCAGTTTTAGAAACTTGAGTCTGGGTTTCATCCAACAGCTTTAACAATTGTTCAAGATCACTTCTCTGCTTGTCAATCACAGATCCATGTGGATTTTCTTCAAAGCCTGACACTATAACATTATTCATCCAACGATTCCTTTCGACAACTTCATTAAATATCTGGCTACCAAAGTTATTAGCAAAATTATCCATTTCATATCTCAAAGTTTTAATCGTTTTGTCATGTTGTGCAAGTTTTTCATTGGTACTAGCTAGAGAACATTCAATACTTTTTACTCTTTCAGTTAATTCGCGCAAATGATCAGAGACTTTAGTGATCTCCGATGTCAACTTAGATATGATTTCTGACTTCTGTTCGGCAAGAAGGCGTTTGATATCACTTAAACTGATAGAAATGACAGATGCACTATTTGACCGAGTACTCTTTGCAGGAGGCGTTGAAGTAGCAGGCATCTCATAAATTGAGCAGATTCACTACGCCAGACAAATTTCACTTTATGTATTTTATTTTGAAATCAATCACTACGTCAAAAGACACGCAATAGATTTTGGCAAAAGTCACGAGAATGAATCGAACTACTAGTTTCTATCATCTTAGAATGAACCATAAGACTGTCTAAGTGTACAATTATCATATTCAAGTAAATTGTATCATTTAAATATTGAATTGTAATAAAATAGTAAGATTATTTGAACAAAAAGGAAAATAGTAAGAGCGGAAAAATCGCTAGCTAATCAGTTAGGTAGCCGTATCACAGTCAGTGAACTGGAGATCTTATCCAAGTGATAATTAAGAAATAGCTCACACTGCATGGTAAGTTCACTTACCAAAATGAAGAATTTCTACGTCATTCTTCTCATTAGAAGAAAGCTGGCTAACACAACTGTTGTACCCGATAATTATCACTATCACTTCACAAATATCTGTGAATCTGAGACGATCATCAATTTTCGAAAATTTTGTTATGCAATATGCACTGTATTGAAATTGGTGTTCAATCAATCAATCAAATTTTCTTCGCACGATCAGTTCATAAAATATTTTCTATATGTAATGATTTGTTCAAATCCCTGATTATGAATACCAACGCAATACATTCTTTGCATGATGTAATAATGTATCGCATATCATATTCTTTAGGTCTGGAAATTTTCTATGGCACCATCTAAGAAAAATCTTGGTTGATGTAGGAAGACAGATGCTGAAACCGTGACGAAAGTGGCTCATTTTTGTAGATATTTGTTTTGCGTTATATGTATTCCCGAATGTGGACCGTCCTCTGATCAAAAGACGCCGACGCAAGTAAAATGGACAAATATTTTCAAGCTTATTGACTTAGTTTCGAGTATTGTTCCTGCTTCAATTCTTTGAGTACATTGGACTCAATTGGGATACTCTCTTCTTCCAGACTAAATTCAAACTCGCTCCTCTCAATTTTAGAGGAGACGCTTGACAAGTAAGCGTAGGTCTAGAAAACTTTCAGGGTAAATTGGACGTCGTCAGTAAAGTTGATTGATTTTCTCCTTTGAATATTTAGTGAACAGCAGGGACGCCGGCAAGGGGTTGCAACACCTGCAACACCTAATAATCTAATAATAAATATTCTTCATTGTCTCACAAATTTACATATTCAGTGAGCACATCACAAGAAAATACACAGAAAAATAATAGCATAAAAGTCATGCCGCAGGAAGCACGAGCAGATAAAGTGCGGTTGTAGAACCGCACCATGCTCGTAGCCACGGGGGGAATGGGGGGCAAGGCCCCTGTTAATTTTTGTGCACTCTCTGCTAAAATAGTTACCTATATGATCAATATGCTACTTATTATCCTATACTAAAGCAGTGTCAGGACTACCTTGATGTCAGGTTTACAAGATTAATTTGCATTTGGAAACAACAATTCAAATGAAATATTTGAATCCTAAAATGTCTGTGAAAGAGTCATCTTCACCCTCTCACGATATCTTTCTTTTGTTGAACCCTATCGATGCAGTACCAAAAGAAAAATGATTGGATTTTCTAAATTAAGGTTCACCTTGTGAAGTGATCATGCACTGCAAGATCAGTGATTTTACATTCAAACTTATTATCACAGAAAAAGGCTTCAAGCAGTCTTAAATCGTCTGATATGCATGTAATGCATTCAAAGAAAATTAGGCTACATCATATTCATAATGCTTTTTCTAATAATTATGCAACTTGTAATTTCATGTATAAGCATATGCAATAGTTGATCAATAAAAGAAAAGGTTAACACAAAATATGCAGGAGTTTGCATTATCATGCATTAGAGTCTTTCATTACATAATTAATTAGCTTAAATAACAACAATCATTTAAACTACAAATGCAGATACTTTTAATTCAAGATTGTAGTCTTCTTATGGTTGATGATGTTTTCATCAACTTTTTCTCCTTCGGGGGCCATGCCTCCCCCTGTAGATCAGATCTGGTTATGGGCCTGAACCCCACAATATCATTGAAGAGTTTTTTTTTACCCTTACCTTACTTTACTTTATGCGGGATATTCATTGCTGAACTTCGGTTGACCGATTGCAGATTGCATGCCACAGTTTTCGCTCACGCGTTGCACCATTCAACTCGTGCGTGCTGAGTCCGGTCCATTTCAAGATGTTGTTGACATACTGAGTCCTGGGCCTTCCTCTACACCGGTTGCCCTCCATGCTGACTTCCAGGACAGCTTTTGTTAAATGGAATCCTCCCTCCCTGCATTGATGCCCGTAGAAGAGGAGTTTCCTTTTTCCGAATGTGCCGGAGCAGCATAGGGGTAGTGGCCAGTTGCTCGAAGATGCTGGTATTCGTTCGGTGTTCTCTGTAACTTTTGCGCAACATTCTCCTCCAGAACCACATTTCAGCAGCTTCGATGTGTTTCTCGTCTGCAGTTTTCAGCGTCCATCCTTCCGCTCCGTAGGAAAGAATTGGCCACAGAAGCGTCTTCACCAGCTTCATCTTGAGATTTGTTGGTAGTGTCCTATCTACCCAGGGCCTGTTCAGCCTAGACATCTTTGCCTTAGCCATAGCTATTCTCACATGGACATCTTCCGTGCAACTTCCATCATTTTTCTTGATGGAGCCAAGACATTTGAAACGATCAACCTCCGCTACAGCTATAGCCCCAACTGTGATCGTACGATTTTCATCACGTGTTAAACCGACTCGCAAAGACTGATTACTCGCAATCACTGAGATCATAGAATTGTAATCTTTGTGCTGCAAACCGATAATGCGAAATGCTCGACATTCGACACGCATCAAACTGTCAAAAAGATAGTCAGGTACATTGCAGAAGGATACACAAGAGTATCCTTAATCAAAAAAGGGCGGATGAAAGTAGGATCAAGTTTTTTGGGCATCTGGCCCTCCGCAAATTCCGCATAATAAGTAGTCTTTGGCATGCTTTTTTGTAAATATAGTCGACATGAGAGTTCCACTTTAGATTAGATGAGATGTAAATACCCAAAAATTTGATTTTGTCAACTTCCTTGAGAATTGACCCATCTGTCATCAAAGGATTCAAAGTTAGATTCCCTCTGGTAGCAACATTCATGACACTACATTTAGTAATATTGACAGGAAAGTTGATAGATGAAGACCATTTAGTGACATTATCCCAATCGATTTGCAATCTATCATCGATGGGATCTCTTGTAAAATGTAAGAACAAGACGTCGTCTCCAAACTGGATGACTTTCGTAGTAGAACACACATATTTTAAGTCATCAATCGTCATGGCAAGCAGAATGGGTCCCAAGACGCTACCCTGAGGAACTCCACTAGATACAGACGCCCATGAAGAGTAACAATTATTCCCAGCTACCCTTTGAAGTCTATGCAAAAGAAAGTTGGCAATCCACCTAATTACTGTCGCTGGAAATAAAATTTCGCACAAGCATTAAGGATATCAAAGTGGGTAGCTTGTCGAAATCCTTGCTAAAGTCGACACTGATGACACGAACAGCACCAGATGATGAGTCGAGGAATTCGAGTATTCGATGTAGCATCAGCACTAGTGAGGGGTCGCTCCTGATCCAGCACAAGGATCCAACACCTTTCCTAGAACCGGTTGTTGCAGGCATGTGCCCTCTTCATACTGAAATCCTCCTTAATTAATAAACTGCAGTTTCACGAATTTCATAACAGTGCTGACTCTAGGCTCCAAGATGGTTCGTGCTCATTGACTGACCAAACTTTACGTTTGTGCAATGAAATACAGTGCATGAAGAGCAGGAATAATTCCTGTAAACTTTGTCTCCTACAATGTATGCTAGAATTTAGGACGTACTTCTAAATAATTGTGGTTGCCGTGCTTGTTATTCTGAGAAATTATAGCAATTGACCGTAATAGACACAGAAAAGTGTGCCGAAAATAAAAGCTTCTTCAACCGCTTTCAATTCAATATTTCGGACCCCAATTCCATTTTCAAAAAAGAGAATATGTTATCTGCATAAAACATATCATTTATTAATTGAAGAAACACTA
Source organism: Prostheceraeus crozeri (assembly GCA_907163375.1). NCBI lineage: Eukaryota > Metazoa > Platyhelminthes > Polycladida > Euryleptidae > Prostheceraeus > Prostheceraeus crozeri. The sequence goes on along the minus strand of CAJQUW010007577.1, from coordinate 126,291 downwards.
TCTGCAATAAGTCGGAACATACAGAATTATGTACTCAAAACTACTTAGGATTCTAGCACCATAAGCATTTACTCATGAATGTGAAAGTGCAAAAATGCGTCGTTCGGTATGTTTGTAGAATTTGACTTGTTGGAAATCTGTGAGATTTAGGCTAAAATTGACAACAAAGTGATTTTTACTCATTCGATTTACGTACAGGTACTAATGCATACCAGAAATAGCTGTTGTCCGATGGGTATGGAATAGTTATCACTCTAAGGCTAACCGTTGCAAAGACTATATGCAAAACTATGTGCAATAACGTTTACTGCACGGTAAATATCAAGTACAGTTACTTTATTGTGGTAATCTATAAAGTTGGAAGTAAATATCTAAAGTCGCAAGCAATGCTACTGCGGCACTCCGACGGCATAACGTTTAAACAAGCTATCATTACATCACTCCCAGCCGTGCCGTAGTTCTTCATTGTACCTCTTCAAAGTCGAATAATTGTGCAGATTGCTAGATATTGCAACACCTGCTGTTGTGACATACGATTCAGTCTCCTAATAAATTTTTCAAGCATCTCGATCTCTTGGTTGAAATAGCTCAACGATCATAAGATACTCAGTTGATTTATTTAAGTTGAAATTGCTAAAGATGATGTTCAGAGCGAAACATTATGAAGTCATTAATTCTTCCAAAAGTCTACGGAATCATAATAGCATTTACATTGATCTTCTTCGCTTTGCTGATGGCGATTAGTAGAATAATTAATCTTGCTTTTTGGCAGATTTTCGGAAAACTGTTTTACATTAATGGATATTACAAATTTATATAGATTTGCTTCTATCGAAGGAGATAGCATAGCCACATCATTCAATCCAAAGTTCCATTTGAAATCTTCTCATATATTATCATTTTTATGTAAGGATATCAATTAACTTCATCTCCAACATAAAGTGACAACAGTGTCTTCAAAACGCTTTCATTATTTCTGAAGATTTCAGTCTGTCTAAAGTACTGAAGTCTGCACCCGACGAAGTTTCCTTTCACGTAGAATGTCCTGATTTCAGCAACTCTTCTACGATCATCTTCTACAGACCTATGGACCTCTATGATTTTCAACAATAATGTAACATTGACCATTAGAAGATGCCAATGCTAACGATTTTGCAGCTTTCTACACTTTAATGAAACAAACTGATTGAGGCTGAAAGTGAATATCTCCCTCTCCCAGAAACCTCTGGCCGTTTGTAGAGTCATGAATAATCATAAAAAGTCCACTAGGTAACATGCCACGCTCAATCACGCGTAATTCACGCGTAATTACACATGACCCCGAACATCCGTGGCTATGCGGGACATTGCTGCAACATCTGTTCTATAAGTTAATATAGTTGGCAGTCCTGTTATGTAGACTTTGCGTCTCATGTGTCTGCATGTATCAGAGGCTAAACAATGTGATAGGACCTCAATTTCATGCTCAGGGAAGACAGAACATGCTTAGCGGTTCATCCATGGTTCAAGCGGCAGCGCAGACAACCGTAGACGACGCGCAAACTATAAACGCTCGCCCGCGCGTATTCATAAACATTCCCCATGTTTTAACAGTATCAGATCAAGTGATTTCTGACTCCTAGTGCAGCGCGTATGTACGCGGGTAGAAGAATAGAATGTCCTTAACCACGGATGCTTGGGGAGTTCCGTAATTACGCGTGAATTATGCGTGGCATGTCACCTAGTGCCGCTTGCGTTGCTGATGGTCACAATTCAGACATTTTATTAACTTTTTCTTACAAATGGATTCCGAATCCTTTTGTCTTAGAGGAGCTTTGACCTATCTTTCTAAAGAAGTTAATGCTATTTCAATAGCTAATGTGGGAGCCAAGCAAAATAGAATAGGGACTTATTCATTTTTATTGTAGAAAAACAAAGTACGATTCCGCCATTAAATAACGAAATTCTAGGGTGTTAATATCAACGTGGAAGCAACACACCATGTTTCACGTGGATGTGTGCCTGTAACTTACATAAGAAGCCAGAGACAGCAAAACGTCTGTCTGATAATTGAAAGAAAAAATATATAGGCTACTAGAGTTGAATTTTCACCAAGCTTACACGCAATGAACTCAAAATCATGCCAAAACCGGACGATGGTAAGGGAAGTTTTTCAAATGTAATTGCTGAAACGAAAGATTTAGCTACAAAATTGCTCACATAGAAATAGAAGTTGCTTTTTCTTATGCGGCATCATGTGAAGCTGTATACTGTAATGCGACATTCCTCGTCTAGAATCGAGAAAGAATCCTCTGTTTTTTTATCTAGGTGCCTCTTTGCTCACAAAGCGCTCTGCATGAGCTTTTATCTTTCATAATTATCTCTTGAAAATGACTACAAATCCAAGCGATTGACAAGATCAACGAAGAGACATCTCAAACAGGTCAGTTCAATGTTTAGATGATCTAATATGGCGTATTCTCAGGGATCACATGGCCTATAACGATTCATGAAATCACTCTTTCCAGAATGGAGACAATCGAAGCCAAGGTGAGTAAAGTGATAACTAGCTTAAATAGGCTTAATAACTCCGAGTTCTTAGAAATCAGCAAGGAATCCACAGAAAACAACGGAAAGAAAATTTTCTTTTGTTTTTACTGCATTGGTATATACGTGTTTTTAAATGCTGGTTTCGACGTCAAATCAACCAAGCTGAAAGGAATGATAACTGATTGCAAATAGAAAAATTCGGTTCTTGTTTATAAATACTCTTAAACCAAAGGAGCATCGAACCCACTAGTTTCGAGAAATCGTCCACGTCGGCAACCACATAATCGATGAATCCGACCTTGACTTCTTATGTAGTGATGACTGACCTTATATTGGCAATTCCGTCCGAAGAGTCAGGGATGAGCTAGATAATTATCGTTCCTACTGTATAGATTTAGCAGCGTCTTGCACTTCATTTTCGAACAATGTAAAATGACTCGATCAGAAAAAAGTTTATTTCAAAAATACATGGGTAATGGAAGAGTTTTTAATCATGAAAGCTTTACATTCTAATATCAACTGTTAACGAGCATGGAAACTCTGTCGAAATTCATCTCTGGTCTCTGTAAGTCTCATTTCATTCTGCGCCCATTGTTCGTCATTCGCCTGTTGCCTCGCTGACCGGCAGAAGGTCTCACCAAAGGGATTCCTGCTGCATAAGTTCCTGTATTTTCAGAAGTGGTCGCACGATTAGGGTTACTTGACCTCATCGGAGTCAATCTCTGTGGACAAAACATGATACAGAACTGCTTTCGAAACTGCTTTCCTGTCGCCATGTAGATGTAGAATTTGGCGGAGTAATGACTTCTGGCGAACGCATCGACTATCGCACGAACGTTCGTAACTGTCAAGAAAATGTTCCAAGCTTTATCTACTTTGAATTCTTCCACTGTTAGACAGGGATTGACGTTTTGGAAGAGAAAATACAGGACGTAGAGAATTGTCACTGGCAAAGTCGCCGCAATAAGATAGAACGACACTGTGAGCATCATAACGGTCGTTGCTCGTGTATTTCGTGTACCAGATCCCCGCCCCTCTACGCCGTTGCCAATGGAATGAGGAGATCTACTGGCGACTTTTCTCATTTCTATGATGACACGAAGATTGATGATGAAGATAGCGCAGGGGACAATACCAAAAATAAGGATTTCTGTCGGCCATGTCCAGAATAACCAAAATGTCTGCAAACTGTTGTTGATTTCCACTGCAGACGTGCAGGAACCCTTATGAAGGGTAAAAAACACGAACGCTTGTACTGATCCACAAGCAAAACAGAACAACAGAAGTCCTAACGTAACCAGTTGGGCACGCCGAGTCGTACAAAGCGTCTCATGACGAAAAGGGAAACATACCGAGATATATCGCTCGACTGTAAACCCAAGAGTCAGAAGTGGGGAGGCGTATTGCATGGCGTAATTAAGAAACGGAAACAGGTGACACATGACGATATTGTTCACAACATAGATTCTAAATACGTGATGCAGGTACCAGAGAATTTGCAGGAGAAGGAAAGTAAGATCAACACAAGCCAAAGCACTGAGATAAACTGACGATGAAAATCGCATGCGGCGATGGGTCCAAACAACAAGACTGATCACGGAGCCAGGAATACCAAGAATAATCCAAACTGGCATTACTGTACGCTCTGCTATCGTTGAAACTGTGTAGATCTCGAGGAAAGCGTTTTGGCCTCCATACTGGTCGAAGATTGACACAGTGCCGTTGCACTCGTCAGAAGAATTGATGCTTTGCGTCATTCTGCAAAAAACAGGAAATTTTAGATTAAGAGGTTTTATCAGTCAGTATGCATGTAGATGCAGTTGTGAATTGCATTAGAGATGAGATTATGAGATTTTCGGTACAGGATAATCCGGAGTCGCATCATTAATCCTTTATATCCAGCACAGTTCACTTTTAAGGCAAAATACTTTTTCTCGCGATAAACCTTGCTATGAAAGCATAAACGAATTTTGCAGAGGAGTTAGAATTTAGTCATCGACTGCATCCTTCTATCTGTACCGGAATGAAGATGAGATTTTTGCGAGTTTCATTTTCACTGCATAGTCAAGCTTTTTCCTAAAAATTGTCGGATACGAAGATCAAAGCATTTTTAAAGTCGCAATTCATTTACAAAGTCATTCGAAGGAACTTTTCACATCACAATTATGCTGAAACAGCTAACATCACAATTAGAATTCATCAATGACATTTAGAGCCAAAATGTTAGATATTTTTGAATTCAAAATATTTGAATTACGTACTCTTTTAAGCACGGAGATACAAGTAAGAGCAAGTGAATACATCCATTGAATGAATAATCTATGCAATGATTTTATTGCAATTTTCCGCAATATTGTAGGAGATAAGCAAAGGCCGAATCAGATTCAAGACTCGACGCCCTCAGCGTGAATCATATATGGACCGCCTTGATTATTGCTCGATTCTCCTTTATCCTTTATGGTCTTCCAGACAGCACCTTATCAAAACTCCCACGCCAGTGCCCGACTCCTATTCGACGCCCTCCCTCGTGACCACATAACCTCCTTAGTCCAGTCCCTACAGTGGCTACCCATACGCGACCGTATAACATTTTGTCTAGCAGTCCTTGCTTACAAATGTCTCACGGGTGGTGTTCATTTAATACATTTAATATAATATTAGCCTTTTTACTACAGTACTACACAAACGGAATGCATATACGAGCATTTTTATAGTGCACGTCACTCTTAATCACTGATTTAAAAAAATGCATGTAGTCTGCTACTTACAGCTATAATCGATTACTCTTGCTCAACTGTTTAACTCTAATTTTGTATCACTAAATTGCGAAAATTAGTTGTGTTCAGTGTTGGCAAAAAACCCACCCCTATTGAAAAAACCCAAAGTGGCCATGAAGTTTTTTTAAATACATTCACCAGTTGATGGACGTACGATCGAATTTGAGACAGATATTGATAGTAAGCTATGTGCGATGTCAAATCGTAAGCTTAACTGTGTATTTTAATTTAAGTATCAAACTGCTCAGAACATAATATTTCTTCATGATCTGAAATACACGCCTTATTCATTTTATACTACCGAGACAATTCTTTCGGGATGAGATAAGACATAATTCAGCTTAACGTTTAAATGGGTTAATAATTATGCATCCACATGAAATTGAGTAACTTTGACATCAGTAGATTATCTAGTTTAATAATTATTCCGATGAAAACAAATTTGAAAAGTTGATTCACAACAAAAAGTGTGGCTATTACAAAAATTGCTAAAAAGGTATGTAAAATCTGGTGACCGTGAAAATTAAATGATATAACAGACTGATTAAAGCACCCCGAAACAGTAATATAGAATAACTATAAAAGTTTGCTAATCAGAGTAAGATATGTACAACTACTAACAAAAGTCTGACACCACGCTCATTCACCAGATGGAGTTTCAAAGTTGGGTAGGCTGTTGAATTTCCGATCTGATGATATAAAGCTTACATATAAAAATCCTGGCCTTATCTAGAAGAAACACAATCCACTATTTTAAATAACCCAGCCTCCTATTTAAAAAAACCACCAAACTTCCTATCTAAAAACCCACGGGTTTTTTTAATGTGCCAACCCTGCATGTGTTGGAATATCACAACTTTTAGCGCTTAAGAAACGGACTATTTTGGTAATTCAATTTCATTAATAGCCAACTACATACCCTAGCAAAGCCTACAGCTAAACAGCTAAGAGAGCAACTGAGTAAATACTTAGCAATTGACACTACTTCAAACTTTCTAAAATAAACCAAGGAGAATTCAAGATCGTCTTGGTAATATGAAAAGTAAACATGGACGACTGGAAATTATACAATTTAAAATCATAACTAGCAGTTCACATACTACACTTTTCATGGTCTTTGAGGGAAAATTAAATATCGAAAATAATGAAAAGGAATAGACGCCACAGTCGCTCATTTAACTTCCTCTCTTTATCAACAAGATTTATAACACTTCTAAACGTCCTACGTCATTGACCTGATGGTTTCCTTAATCAAGTTGCATTGCTCAATGTATTTAATTGCCTCGCTCATATAGTTCCAATCGCACTCTTTGCATTCATTGAGATAAACCACGCTAATTTGCCTTCCTAATGCTCGTCTTTTCTCAAATGGTTACTCAACTATCTTTAAGTACCAGCAAAAATCATTTGACAATGAAAAGAGAAGCTCTAGGAAAGCAATATATGCGCAGTTTTTCAGCAATGAATTTACAGAATGGAATGGTGTGAGTGAAGCTTCAATACTTCCAGACTTGTTTAACCAATACTTTTCCAGACTTCCCAGACTTTCCAGACATTTTTTTAAAAAAATACTTTTCCAGATTTTTCCAGACTTTCCAGACCCGCGGGCACCCTGGTATACATGTACAATTTTTCTGCATGCAATTTTCCGATAGACAATGATGATCACGAATCCCTTCACTTTGCCTTTATTCTTTTGGTTGACATTCAAACTTGTTGCAATCTAGTGCAGAAGTGTAACACGTCGTCAGCACAGTTGCAGACAATGTATCAATTGAAACTTCTAGACCGGTCCCACTACATTCCTACTCATGACTGCACTCTCTGATGAAGAATTAGGCCTGCAATATGAAGGGTGAAGGGGTCAATCTTAGTAACAGGGCAGAAGCATTGATAAAATGTGTTCTATTTCTTCTTATTTCTCTTTCAACGTCTCAATACTACTAAACAACAGATTTTGGCGGCAACTCCATTTTGGCGGCAGAATTGTCGGAGGACGCAGGATTTCCGTCAAGAAGGCACAACTTCCCATCAATCCTGTGGTTTTCTGTTGTGAGGTCGTTGAATAAGGATACCATGCGAAGGCTTTTGCAATATGGCACAAATGCATGCGCTATAGCATGTCTAACGTAAGTCGTGAAAGGATGCAAAGCTAATAATCTATGAAGAACAAGTGAATGCTCGTGTAATTTAAACAAAAACAATGAGAGGGTCACTTTCCATCTTAAGTGCTCCCCTCAATGACCAGCAGAAGTGGCCTCTGCCACTCATCTGATGCTTAAAAAGATTGACCGAAAACGGTGAAGTCAAGGGGCCTAGCACAGCAGGGTATCCTTGAAGAAATTCTTCACAGGCGGAAAATAACTGTGCGTCTCTTGGTGGATTTGCACAAGTAAAGCAAGAGTTTTGGAGGAAATATACAGGTGAAACTAATCACACATGCCCGGTTATATCGCTGCAGTATACATTGTGTAATTTTGACTCCTTTAAATCAATAATTGTTCTTGAGAGTGTATTTCGTCCACTTATCTTTCAGCTGAAGTCATATAAGTGACATCTGTTCATAATATTTCATTTATTGTCTTTCCTGACGCCTCGACAGCAGACAGAAGTTTGTCAGAAATAATATATTCCAGCAATCAGATGAAACCTTTGAATGAGTTTCCAATTAGTTTACAAAGTAGTTAGAATCGAATCCAAATATTGCAATCTAGCATGTCAATGAAGACTAAGATCTAAGAATTGTTATATTCATAAAAATTGAGTCAGAAAAACGATTTGATTATGAAAATAACACGCACTTCATTAAGGCATCAACATGCCAGCCAACGTGATGATATTTCATTCAATCTTAAGAACTGTGGAAAAATCTTGTCTGTCACTATTATTTGCGTCTAAAGGGTATCTTGTACGTAACTTGAGTGTGCGCACGAAATGAGTGCGTTTACTATCAGGGGGAGGCGCGGGGCACGTTAAATATGAACAAGAATGTTCACTTTTTTCTTCCGATTTACTAATTTCATTTAACAAGCTTTGATATCACAATGAGAATTTCGTGTCGGGATTAAACCACAGTTTTGTATGAATAATGCAATATTGTGCATAGAAATTTGTTCTGTATTATTTATTCGAGCATAGATCAGACATCACTGTTAAGTTGATTTCTCTAGCTCATCAACATTCAACACTAATGTAGTCATTTGGTTAATTTTACAGCTTAATTTTATATAACAATGAGTTGAAAATGAGAATGGTTATCATAATAAAATAAATGATATTCATAAGAATCTAATCAATCAAAAATCATATAGAAACACAAGATAGTTAGATTAATGTTAAATATTTTTGGGTGTGAATAAATGAAATTCACAGAAATCTTACGTAAACTTAACTTGAAGTAACTTGATCAGCATACCTACGTATAGACAAACCCTCTGGGTCTTTATAGATACTTATATAATGCATATGAGTTGACCTACACTAAAAGACTTAAAACATGCACTGAGTTCTTCATTCTACTAAAACTACGATATTAAATTCAAAAGTACCCAAGATTGGGAAATTTTTGCTATATTTTTGCTCTTTGGTAGCTGTTTTCCCTTAATTTAAAATGATCAACAGGTATTACTAAATATGTTGATCACTTTAAATTATGGGAAAACAGCTACCAAAAGAGGATAAAAATAGCAAAAATCTCCCAATCTTGGGTACTGATTTTTCGATCCTGAGTAGGCCTATTTGATCTTGGGTCTTGGAAACCTACCCAAGATTTTGCCCAACCTTAATTATACAAAACAGTGCAACAATTTGAACATAATAGGATTTAACAATTATTTTACAATAATAACACAGCATCATGAATAGAATCATATCATGTTAAGCAGTTTCATGGCAACTACAGTCAGTCAGTCAGTCAGTCAGTCAGGAACGAATTATATTTGAGTGACATTTCACATGTTTACACGTCTCAAGGCCACTGTACAAAATTTCATCAAAATTATAATAATAAAAGTATGTAAGTAAAAAGCATTTAGTACAAAAATTACGTATAACAGGATTTTAAGAAATGCTGCTTAATTGATTTCTTAAAAATATGCGGTTCAGAAATGTTCGTTATATGCGGTGGTAATGAGTTCCATGTACGAGAGGCTTGCACACAAGATGAACGTCCCCCGATAGTTGGGCACTTTACCCGAGGAACAATTAGTGATTGTGTTGTTGAGGATCGAAGACCAGGGCGTCTTGAAGAAGTGTATTTGAAGTCGTGGGCCAGGTAAGAAGGAGCTTTTCTATGAAAACATGCATGTGTCAACGCAGCCAGCCTATAAAGCGGACGGATGTCCGCAGGAAGCCAACCCAGATCTCGAAGTAGAGGACTTACAGATGAAAAGCGTGAAGTTCCAAAAATCAAACGTGCACTAGCATGTAACACGGATTGAAACTTGTTAGAGAGTTTACGTGGAATAACTACATACATATGTTCTCTATAAATTGAAATGCTAATTAAATATTCACCAAAACACGGTTGTCTTCCGTGCTACGTGATTACAGAAGAAAGATGGTAGGGAGCAGAAGTGAGTTTGCATCACGCCTCTGAGTCTTTCGAACAAAGTGGTCTTTTAATTTTCATTACTATTGCGCTGAATCAACAAATATTAAATTTAATGTTGTCACCTTTTCAAGACAAACTGCGCACCCAAATGGAATAAAATGGAAATCATAAAATTAGCACGAGTCATAAAGTCTCATTACTCTGATGCTTCGTTAGGGCCTCGATTTCACTCCCAATTGACTATGTTAAGATAGAAGCTGAAGTGATGATTTGAAGCAACTTAACTTGCGTGAATTTGTATAAATTACTTTTCATCATAAGACGATCTCTGTACGTAAATGATGCTGTTTGCTTGGTGAACAAAACGTAAAACGACACTTCTATTAATGCTGTAAATTTCTGATGTTATGAACAGACACGTAACTAACTTGATTCCATTAACTTGTGCTGAATTTCAGCAAAGTCTAAAGTAATATGTGAGTTGACAGCTGAACGCGCTCATTATTCCATGTCTGATGCTTAAATAATAGAAGAAATGCATTTTGACCTACTGATAAAATTTCCAAATGACCTACTCATAGAATATGCATGTGCACTGCCAACTGAATGGAAGTAATGAAATAGAGCTACGATCAGTGAAGCTATGACTCAAAGTTTCGACTATTTTCAGCTGGACTGCCGTCTTGCATGCAGCATTTGAGCCATGCATGGACCGCACTCGTGCATAGAAGGTCTGGAACCGTGCTAAGACCCGTGCCTGGAAAATGACATGAGCCATGCCAGTACCCGGCCTGAGCTTAGAAAACTGCCGGGTAATAGCATGCCCAAACTTAGATACCAGGCCGATCCCAAAATTACACCTTTTTCGACAATTGAAATATCACAAAAAAATATCGAAAGAAATTCAATTGTGATTTGATCCGTTATCTGCGAACAACAGAGCAAGGCTAAATCGATACAGTTACAAATATCTGGAAAAATCTGTAGGTCCATCCAACGCAATTTGATAGCATGTTTCAACTTAAGTGAAAACTAGAATGTAACTAGAAACTGATAATTGCGAATGTCTGGAAGAATTCTGGTCGGCATTATTTTTCTTTGATCGGAATTGTGCACTGATTCCGGTTAGTGGGGATTTAGCTTGACATCTTTATCAGACTGTCATTCTTCAAAAGTTTCTTCTCAAAGTCAACCGAAATGAGATATTTGTGAGACATAGAGAAACAGAGATATTTCCCACAAGGAAAGGAAAGCAAATCATCGGTTGATACTTCTGATAATGACTTGAGTTTCAAATGATTTGCCGGAAGCGAAAGACTTAAGTCTCAATTACAAAATCATCTTTATTAACTCCATCGAGCAATTCATTGGCACTGTTTCATTAATACTCAGATATTTCTATATTCTCAGGGGACTGAGTGTGTAAATGGATTTGAGACGGTCACCACTCGTTTCCGATTTCAGTGTTAAAGACAGGATACGAATGAGAGGTTGATTTTGGAATCGTGTAAATTGCGAGGATGTATTGTATTGTCTTTGTAAAAGTTGTCATTGCTTTCAGTTGAAAGTTGCATTTCTCTCTTATTAATGGACTATTATTCATGCATTCATGCATTTGTCGAGGATCACAAGTCAGAGGACCATTAGGGGTAAGGTCCAGCCCCGCTTTAGAAGCGCTGAGTGAAAAATGGACTAGTGGGAAGGTCCTCCACACCGATCTCGTCAAGTTTGGCTCTAAAATGTAGTCCTAGGATAGTCAAAAGTTTGACGCGCCTTGAACGTTTAATGTCTGCCGGTGGGAACGCACCACCTGTCCTCTTAAGGACAAACCTTAAGTCTTATTAACTATAAGTTTATTAAAATTATGAAACATGTAGACGTCGTTATGGGAATGTCCCAGCTTCAATAGTTATGTGCATTGACTTTCGCTACAAATCATGGCAAGCATTATTTCCGTGATGTTTCACTACAAATTGTATTCAAGTTTCAAGCTCATACCCATCACTGATGGAGTAGCACATTATCTTATTTGTAAGAACGAATTAGAAATTAATTTGAGCTTCTTTCAAATGGGTCAAAACAGATTATCTGTATTAGAATGATAGTACAGGGCGACTAATAAGAAACGTTCTCCTTTTATTATATTTTTTATCAAAAATTAAAATTTATTTTTGTATGCCAGTTACAAACATTCACACAGATTATGCTTACAATACTGAGTCAAATAGAGAGCCTTCTTGCTCAATACAGAGGAAGCAGCGACGAACAAAATAGTCATATGCCCTCCGACAAGCATAGCATTTACAATTTATTAACTATCATCGAAGGTTGGCAGTCAATTCCGTCATGTATCTTGGAAGTTGCGCACATACACGTTTACATAATACTCCTTAAAGAAAGCAGTCGCAAACAGTAAAGTCTGGAGAACGAAGTGGCCATTCAACAGAACCTTTCTATGGCCAGCGCTGCAGTACTGTGATGAGAAGGGTTCCATCATAGAGTAGGTATATTAGGTAAAGTGGTAAACTCCACACTTATTAAATCCCCAATGTGTAAACACCTTCGATTTTATTAAATGAACTCGAGGGGATATAGTTGGTAATTGCCACCAAATGTGAGATATGCAAATTTTTGTAGTTTTGAAGAAATTGCCACGGAATTGAGTGATCATGATTGTAATGCAGCAGGAATGATGGCATTTTACAGATTCTCAGTGTCATGACTGCCTTGGAGGTCTGATGTTTGTTAAATTAGCAATTCGATGGGTTCCTATCACTTCTATGCTGAACCTCATGAGTATTTTCTTAAGCGTGATCATATCACAGGCAGCCTGCCACTGGCAGAGCAAAATAGCAGAATCACAGACCATGATTTAAATTAACTTTGAACGATGTAAATGGGTCCACATCACTATTCAGATTCAAGAAATGAAACATGAGTTGAGTGAATCATAAAATCATGCCGGTGAAAATTGAATTAAAAACTTTAAATTTCAGCAAAGAAAGCACGAATAAGATTGCGACTTTTTCATGAAGACTGCCATTATAATACGGATCATGAAATTCCCTTGATAATTAGCTTAATTTCCGCTTAGGTAGGATGTTTATTAGCAAATATTCATTCCTTTTGATATCCAACTTGTTTCATACTACTTATATGGGGACGTCATCTCGGTAGAATATAAATTGGTAAAATTTTGACTTTTTCAAAACTGCTCAAATAATTTTTTGGACCGCAGGAACGCAATCTCTGCAAGAAACTAAATCTTTCCATATAAAAATTATCACTGTATACAGATACTTTTTTGAGTCGACACTCTACCTATATATCCCTACTCTATGGGTTCCATCCTGTCTTGCAGCCCGGCATGTCTGTTCCAGTTATTGATTATTGAGCATTAATAACTCATGCTGACGCCTTGAAGCTCGACATGGTCGCTGCTCATTGTTTGTATACTGATGTCGAACTTCAGGACGCCAGTATGAATTATCAATAGCTCATTCTGTCACCGAACTCCGGTTAGACTTTTCGACAAAAACGGTTGTCTTCTCGCTTCTCAGGTAATTAAGATGCATTTGTTCACAGTCGCGTTCACATGAAAATAGTACTAACCTTGCGAATGAGCTGCAGTGCCAACTTCCTGTATGTGCGACTTACCGGTATAATTCCTGTATGTACCTGTATATAAGGTGCAAAGAAAATTTAACTGTAAAAGTTCCGTCGTGCCTATCAGGTCAGGGATGAACATGTCTTCCTGTGTGTGAAACTCCCTCAGTGTATTTTACTTTGCGAGAGGATTGGCTTATCTCAAATGGAAGACTCGTTCTGATTGACTTCAAAGATTATATAAGAGGTGATGAGTTGAAAATATATGATTTTAATAATATGAATGAGAAACAGATTTGTTTGAAGTTGCTTTGCTAGATATCCACTGAAAATTTGAAAACAGGATTCTTGAGAGATTCTGAAATTTTCTGAGAAATTTAATGAACTTCATGGCAAGAATGAAATCCTAATTGACATGTGAAGAAACTATGAACATGAAGATGTTTATAAATCAATGATTATGTGAATATACTGCCATGGTATGAATGATGTGAAACAATATTTTCCCTACAACATCTGATATTTGTCTGTTGACTAAATTGAAAATTGCATGATTACCTTTCAAGGAAGAGGCAGAGCTGACTATTTTTTTATCCAAGCTGTTTATGACAGGTGATCTAACCTGACAGACATGCAGTTTTGTAGTATTCAAGAGGTGCACGATGCTATGTGAAGGCCTCAGGTACGATCTCGTTCCATGCCCAACGTGGTACTGGCTCACGGACTAGAATGGATCGATAGAAAACTCGGTATCGGACGTCATCAAAACCCCTGGACGCAGTTGTGAACAGCTTCAGTGATTTCTTTGAGGATTTACCTGTGCTCCCAAATGAAAAGCCTACCATCCCAGACATTAGATGAACTACAAACTGTTCTAAACGTGTACCAGTACATGATTCAATGCATTCCCTCATGCAAATTCCTCATGATTTTTCAAGAGATTTTTCTCATATACGTCTCATGAAGTTTCATGCGGATTTGAAACGTTTTCGCATAAAATATCTCATCAAATTTCGTGAGTTTCTCATAAAAATCTCAATACTAAATTTACAGTTGCTCTTTCACACTTCTCAATATATTTTACTGGCATATAGTTATTAAGGCTTTCTTAGCCTCACCACGGTCCCCCTGAGCATTCCCACGCCATATCCACAATATTATTTCATTATTCGTAATAATAAACTATTATGTTATTACAATAAGATGTTGAACTTTATTGCATGTATCTACATTTTCAACATCTTGCATTCAACATGTAATTGTAGAGTCAAATTATATGTGCATCATTTCAAGAAGGCTGTTGCAGATCGCTATGATACGTTCTATATTGTTGTTGATATTTTCCTTTATAGAGTACATTTGGAGATTCTTATCGATTGAATAAGTTTTGTTATGACTCTTTCTTTTCGCGGCTAGCATGCATACCTTGCTACTTATTTTCACAAAAACCTCATGATTTTCCCATGAGCGCATCATGAGATATTATCCGTATGAATGTTATCATTACCACTCATTATATCATCATCAGAGCATCATGAGAACATCATGAGTTTTCTTATGAGAATGCCATGAGACTCATCATAATCTCATGAGCTCTCATAAATATCTCATGAATCCGCATTAAATTTCATGAGTTCTCATGAAAAATTTTCGTAAAGGTTTCTTTAATTGAAATTACAAAATTAATGGCATGAGGCAAATTACTGCCACGACACCCTATGCATTTCAACGATGAGAAGAAGTTATAGAAGGTACTATTATTAACATTACAGTGCTAAGAGTAACAACCCCTTGTCTGACTGACATAAAAATTAATCAATAAAATTAACTAAAAGTTTTGAAAACATGTGTAGCTCATGCTATTGCTAGACTGCAATGTCAGTTATTGAAGTGATCAAATAATTATATTTTGTATTGCACGTTAAAATAAATACATAATTTCCATCAATCAATCATATTTTAGTATATATTGCGATTATGAACATCAGACGAAATCTACGATCTCACTGTGAAAATCTGCGGTTCCAATTAGGGACCGCAGATGCCCTCAAAATACATTACGATATGCCAGTGAATATCCATTTGATAGAAAACCAGAAAATAATTCTGAGGATGATATTTGAAGAGTCTGAATTTAATCACTTTCCAGAGCGATAATTTTTAAGCAAATAAATAATGCCGAAGATTAAATAGAAGATAAAGACTGAAGCTGGTGCTTCCCAATCAAAGAAAGAAAAATGTTCATCTGAATACGATTTACCGAGACAAAGAATACTTTATGAGGAATCACGTCGTCTAGCCGGTACAATTGATTGTCTGCATCTTAAGTTTGATCGGCAAGCAGACATTCGCTACATGCAAAAAGCATTAGTCTACATCAACAAAGCGAACCTTCTTTCTCATCGGAAGTTCACCATACTCATTTCTTGAAAGTAGCTGATAGCCTACACAGCTTTATTTATCCGATCGTCACCTTGTTGAGTTTTAATGCAGATTTTTTGCCTTGGTCCCATACTATGCTTCAGCATCAAACAGCAGGAGGATGTCTGGATAGGAGTTCCGCGTTTTCCTCTCCGACGATTCTTTGCCTGTGGCTGGATTTGACCCCCTACCGTCTGATCGCTATTCCATTTCACTGACCATTCAGCCACTGTTCACGGTCTAATACAGATTGCATAGATTACAGTAGCCTTCATCATACCGAAAACAGAGGCCTGGTATTTGCTTTCTGGGCAAATACTGCAAGCCAGTCATGCACGAATGACTATGGGAAGACATTGATACCCCGGTTCCTAAATATCATCAGGGTAAAAAGCATTGGGATGGGGAATTTGCCTGGTTGACAGAAAGAGAAAATCTTAAGATTGATATTTTCCTGCAGACTGGGTCTATTGCTTAGCTGCAACCTGTTTCTTTATCCTTCGAATAGCAGAAGCACCCCAAATAGGCCTACTAAATAGCCACTAAAATAGCCTGCTACTAATGGAAGAAATGGGGTAATAAGATTTCTATAATTTACATTAGGTTCACGTATGACACTCGCCACACAAGCATGCTCACACGAGGCGTCTAGTCTGAATTATTTACTTGCCATTTTACGCTTCAAATGATGGGAATGTTTCGCTTCCAGAAAATCACATACAATTCACGCGCATTTTCATAATTTCTCAGAATTCACGCATAACTCACGTACATTTTCAGGATTTTCAAAATTTGCATGCAATTCACGTACATGCTGTTAGCCCACTGCTCAAGTTGATAATAAGCAAAGTTAGCATGTCAACCTTTCAAAACTGACTGAAAAATTGATTCGAGAAAGAGCAATCAACTTTCACCAATGAGCTTCACAAATTAAATGTCTTGATACGCATGAAAAAACATAGCTGATGTTCGCAATGAAAGGTCATTTTCCTCAGATATCAGTCTAACATCCTGATAACACCTTCAACTTGCAAAATGCTACTTCCATCTAGATAAACATCCAACAGGGAAGAGTAAAGTGTTCGTCTGTTTTGACGTAGACGACAAAACATAAACGAATATTTATAAGATGGAGAATAAACATAGAAATCGGTACGAGATAAGATTGACGTCTTGCATTTGTAAATAGCATCTCAAATTCACCTCGTAATAACTGGATAAGTTGAAGTAAAAGTCTGAAGATAATCTGAAATTCTCAAAGGAAGACTCCGGTGTATTGACAATCGCTAACATCATTAATTGGAATGGTGTAATTGCGTGCACCTGTCCCTATTCAAGAGAGCTTTCTCTGTCCAAGCAGACGTCAATGCATTCTTATCAAAGTTACAACACTGACAGAAAATTCCAGACATACTTTCCAGTGCAAATATTCAATAGTGAGAAAGCTTCTGATGCTTTGGCTCACTCTAGATTGATGCAAAATTCGTGCGAAATTCAAAATATCTGTCAGCAGCAGTGATATGTTACATCTTCCGCATATTTGTATTATAAATAATCGTTTTGCATCATGTCTATTAAGCCTTCAATTTGCCAAAACATTAATCCTCGCCTCGAAGTTTATTTGCCCTCTGTCGAAATGCTTTGTGTTCGTCTATCCACTTTACAGTAGCTTACCATGTATGACATGGTGCTGCAACATTTTTGGGTCATTGGAATGTCAAATACATGACTACAACTCAAAAGCACATTAGCAAATTACGAATATTTAAATGCATTTTTATGCTATTTAGTTGAGGCCATTTAGATATACTATAAGATGTTATTTCGTATGCCGAAAGATCAATATAATCATTTATTGATCATGTTGAAGTCATTTTCATCTGTTTTCAGTGAGCTGGGAATGGGATTTCGCCGGTAATGGCCGAATATGCATATATGCACCGTACAACCTGAAATAGACCGCCTAATAGAGGTAGGCGGTCAATTTTTCAACATCTCCATGTCCAAAAGTGTCACGAAATGTCTCTTTAGTAAAGCTTGTGTTTACGTGTATGTTCAATCCATGAAACTCAAAAAAATAAATTCTTTACTGAATACCCAATATATTATAGCATTATTTACATTATGGCTTATTAGCGTGACTTATCATTTTATGACTGAGAATTTATATGATACTAAATAGATATTTATTCACTACATATTTCATCGATACTCAATAAAGTGATTCATAGGTACTGTTGGCAATAAACATTTAGGCCCGTATATCAGTAATAAAGCACCCAAATAGATGGCATGCTACATCTACTTTGTGCATTGTACACGCAAGATGACTACCTATGAAGAAAACAAAATGACAAGCAACACAAATCGTGATTAACATCGTGATACCAGCACTTAATGGTCAATTTAAAGCAATTGTTGATAATGAAGAAGTCAAAAACACATTCAAAAGACACAAGGACACATGAACAAGTGCCAGCAACACATCACATATCAGACTGGCCCTACATAAACAAATAACTTGGTACTTACTACTTATACTGCCGAATTATGGAAAGTGGCGGCCTATTGCAGGAGGCGTTGTATTACAGGTGGGGGTCTATTAAAGGTTTTACGGTGAATAGTGTATAGGGCTATATCAGAGAAATATTAAATGTTTTTTCAACAAGTCCCGGTAGTCTCATATGAATCACATAATCAAACATGTAAAAAGATTGGTTTTCATCGATCAATTTCTTTACATATCTTATCATCTTTATTGTTTTCTCATTTATTGCATGCTACAACGTGTGTAACAAATCGCTGATTCCAGAATGTAATTTTTAATCTGACACTTTTATTAGCAACATAAAAATACTATAATATCACGTACGATGTCAATATATATATGTAGCATTAATACCAAAATTAATAATATGCTATCATAATATCTATGCTGAAATATTATATATAAATTAGTATGGATAAATACTGATTTTACAAAACCATGCCATGACATCTTGCGCAATATTATTGAACGATTGATACAAAAATACGACATGATTTGTGGCTGCACTGTAGCTTGTAACTTACCATACACACTATTCAAATATGTGTGTATTATAAGGAATACAACTATCTGAAATTTGAAAATGCATGTAAGACTGACAGCAAATTGTTAAATTAAATTTCATGTCCGTTTACGTCGTTAAATCATCAATTTATCGTTACGGCTTCTGAGATAAAGTGAATTGCTTTAAATGTTTTCAGATATCACTTAATTTACTACCGAGAGAGTGAAGTTATATAATGAAATCTCTGTTTAGCATCCTGATAAATAAGACGCGACCTCAGCTTACATAATCGCCTGTTCAGTTTACAGTCGGCGTGGGAAGAATCCCTCAGAAAGAAATCAAACATCGAAAATGCAAATAAAAAACATTCATAAGTGGCTGATGAAAGGTAATCCTCTTTGACATTGGTGCAATAAACCTAAAGATTGAATCACTAAAGAACACTCAACAGCTATGTCTTTGATCATCCAAATCTTCAATTAGCTATAGCACTAGCTGTTTATCATTTAATTGTACCGTATATTTATTATTATTATCATTATGGCACATTATAAATATGAAAATATTCCGGAAAATGAAGAACACCACCTTTACGATCACCCATAAGGAAAATCCGATAAAAAACATACTAAAAGTCAGAATTGTAGAAAAAATTGATTTTAGAAAGATTGCTAGGATGGTAGGACACATGTATAGTATGATATGGTAGGCCCGTCTGGACCGTGTTTTACGTTTTGACTTTACATTATAAATCTCGACCGAACTTTGGGGAGTTCTGCTGATTCGACTTGTGAACACATGTATATTTTTATACAAGAATTGGTGAATGTCATTCTTTACCATACCTAAAAAGGTTACAAAAATCATGCATTAGAATTTAAAAGAAGCTTGACTATAGAAATTTATTTATGCAAGTATAGAAGTTTGTTCAGCTATCATTTAACATAACATCTTCAAAGATCAGGATCAGAAAAACTCTTGAATAGTGTATCTAGCTGCGGTTGAGTTTAACGGCAATTCTGATGTTTGTAATATATTTCAGGATCCAAATTTTTGCCATAATGAAATTGAAAACAATGAACATTGCAATATCTGCTTGTTGGGATAGTTGCCATAATTAGCATGACCACTATCTTTGTTAATTGATGGTGTTCATACTGTGAAATGGTTGAAGCATTATTGAAACCTAGTTTTATGCTTTCATTCCATTCATCGATTTAGTTGTAGGCCCATATACAAACTAAGTCTGATTTTTTCTTCAATATGAGTCATTCGTGTTGTCATGCCATTCTGGCAATCAGTATGTCTTTTTGAATACAGCTTAATTTCCAATTAATTATCAATTCATAATTATTCAATACACTGATGAATGATTTTTTGCATCGTTGCAAAATTGTAGAGATTACTCCTATTTGGAGTGGTTGAATAATCGAATAAAATAGCTGCTGACAAAATAGTGGGAGTCACAAGCATGAAACAGAAGATTAAAAAAACGTCATTCATAATTCTTGTTTATGTCTGAAATTTGATTTTTGGATGCATTTTGAATATGATGTGTTGTTGCAATTGCAAAACTACATCAATAAGCCTGGACTGTACGCAAAAGCTCTTGTTGCACTTTGGTCAATGTCAACAGCCAGGTCAAGTGATTTCCACACATGGTTTGAGCCAAGGACTACGGAGATGCAGCAATGCAAACAACCACAAAGCCACCGGACCATTTGTTGACCGCCTGAATGAGACAGAAAGGCATTGCTTTAGCGCAAGCATCTACTGCATTCTGATATCACTTAATGTCGAACAGCCCACTGAATCTAGAGGTTGCGGATCATGTAAAAACTGAAAGTTTATAGAAGTTTGATGTTTAAAAGAAGCCTTTTCAAGCAAGAAACACCGATGAATGTAGAGATGCCGCATGTATCTCACCACAAGGAAAGGTGCTAGCCACGAAGCAAAGCAATACTAAATGAGCACCTTCCAGCCATTTATTCTCTTTTCCATTTGTAAAAACTCATACGCATGTCACGAAAGTCACTTTGCTTGTAAATACACCTGTCAGTCCATGGGACCTGTGGGTTGCGCCTTCAGGTGTGCACATCTCAACCAGCACTGAGAGTGCAGGCGCTAGCACCTTTCCCTCAATGCATGTCGGCACCAGCAGCGAGTGTCCAAAGCCGCCACCACTATTCATCCATTTCTCTCATCAAACCCAAAAGTAACCCTCGATATTCGAAGCGCTTCTCAAGGACAGTATTTTTCTAATCTCGTGTTCCTTACATGTTATTTGATATCTATGTAAACAATACAGGCTTGAAACAGAAGAATTCTTTGTGCACAAAATTTGATTTAATGGCTGACTTTCTTTGTCATCTGACCTACCTTAAGAATCCTTTCGCGTCGTTTCACATTTTCAATTTGCCTTTCCTTCATTTCGCATAATCGCATTTCGAACAAGTACATGTTCATTGTTCATATTGACGTCAACCACAACGTCAATCAAATTTTGGAAACACATTTCAAACAACATCTGTACTAGGTTGAACTGTAGTCACTTTCTAAAATTTAATTGATTACTGCGAAGAAGAGATCCCTTATGCAACGCAAGCCCACACGCTTTGCATGTAGTTAAACAGAATCCATTCAGCACAGATTTTTCAGCAATCAAATTCCTATTTTAGTTGATTTGACAGCAACATATCGAGAGACAACGCTTTTTCAAATAAAAACTCGTGTTTGCAGTTTCAGGTTCACCATTTGACTTCATGCAATTAGATTCAGTATGACATATTTAGCATTAAAAAGGACTCGTTATTGCAATGTCACAACTGAATAATTATGCGTGACTGAGAAGTAGATGATTTCAAGTTATCTTATTTAAGTAGCGATGATCAACCAAAAAATCGATGCTAAAATGCATGTGATATTTCCGTAATTATATTCTATTATTCACTAGACACAAGAAAATTACATGCACTCTCACAATAATTTCAGATACTTCAGGCTTATCTCATTTTCTAGGGCTGTTAGGATTATCAGAAGCCTTTACAGTTGGGGAGGCATGCCAAGCATGACCTTGGAATCATGACGCTATAATGCGACAAGATTTCTTACTATAGAGAAATAAGAGGTCCCGCACTAAACGGAAGCATAAAGCAGATAGCAAATCTAATTGGCATCTAACCCTATACATAGTGGAAATGGTGTTGTGATTAGGCATCCAGGCGGATTTTTGTTATGGATCTTATAGAAATAATAGTCTAGCCTTGGTTTTTGTGCATGTCAGATTAAATGTAGGTCAATTTTCAAAAACTTACCTTAAAAATTGTTGGATTTGAACAACTGGAAAGCAAAATTTAAGACCGTGTGATATCTATCAAAACGAGTCTACAAACATTATACCACAGATATCGAGTGCAATCATCAATTGCTATAAACACTATTTACGCCATCGATATTTTTAGAGCTTGTGCATTCAAGAAACATTTTGCAATATTTTCCGCACCACTTCTGACAGCCACAACTATTTTGTAAGAATCTTATTTGAAGGTACTTAGACGTGCAAAGTAGCATTTCACAAGTGTTTTTGAAATTAGTATTGTACAAATACTACTCAATAAAAAATTTAAACAATGATGATATACTTAAGAAATAATCTTCGATCTCTTTATCTTATGAATGCTTTATGAATCCTCAAAGCGCATGTTTTGCTATCATCTCATATTTTCTCATATCAGAACACAATTTCACAAATATATTGGACCACCTACTTCTGAAAGAAAAATCCTCTATGACCAATGTAAAAACTAATCTAATCTTCTGTGCATGTAGCTATTTGACGACCACAATTAGGAATCATTAGCGAACTTTATGTTTGGCTGAGTCTCAAAATTTTCAAAAATTTATAAAAATCGAAGATTAAACTTTTGTGTTGATATTTAAAGTACCAAAATAAAATTATTAGGGCAAATGACTAGCCTATCGGAGAAGTCACACGAAAGGAATTATTTAGCAATTTTCATGTAATTCTAAATTCTGAACAAGATATAATGATGGGACAAAATCCCCGATGCGGAAATGATTAAAGACAAATAATCAAAAATCAATTCGCACTTAATGCAAAAATCGTCCGCTCTCCTGATTGCTGTCTTGGCAATAAACTATGTACAATTTCTAAAATAAATAACAGCTCAAGAGACGGATCGTTCACCGATACTTCAATATGCTTTTATATGAAAATAAAGAATGTCTCTTCATATCAGATATTCTAATAACTTCAACCGGTTTCGATTGGAGAACAGTGAGATGGGCTAATGGCCGCTATCTTCCAAGAATTGGAGACTGTGGCCACTAGCCCATCTCACCGTTCTCCAATCGAAACCGGTTGAAGTTACTAGAATATCTGATTTGAAGAGACGTTCTTTGTTTTCATACAAAAAAATAAACTATGTACAGCCTCACACGCCTCGAGCTTTTGCTCTTCCTAAGGGAAAAATCACATCTTTTTTGACGTTCAACCATATGTTAGACTACAATTCTAGAATAAATGATTATATAATGAATTACTGATGAAGCATTAAGTCTTCAATTCTCTCAAATGGAGGCTTTGACGGTGTTGTGATACTTTCAGTCCGAATACCCCTCCTACTGACTTCAATGAAATTCTCGTGGTGATTCGACCCCAGCTGGTGTAACATGAAGATGAAAATATATTTCTGTCCTTTCAAAGTTTTGCATTTTCTCTAAATCGTGATGAAGTATTCGATGAAATTGTAGTTGACTAAAATTGAAATATATAAATCGATTGACACACGAATTGCACAAATCAAGAATGAAGAACAAATAGTGTCCACTTTCCTACGAAAATTCAAGGCTGTGGTGCAGTTAATTTCTGCCATCCGTAATTAATTTTATGAAGATCATGAATTTTAGAAAACTGCTCCGCTGCAAACAAAACAAAATGCGGATTTGTTCGGCAATCTCAGAATCCGTATTAATTTTAATGAGGACTGCGAGCCAGTCTTATGAGGACATTCAGCACAAGTCAGTATGCGACTTGGTGGAATAGGTCCTAGTTCTACGTCCACCTACGTGTAGTTCTATCGACCTTTGAAGGCGCGAACGCCAAAGCACTGATTTGTCTTGGTTTATATACGGTACTGACTTTACTAGAAATTCGACCGTAAAACAAAGGGCACTTATCTTTTTGGCCTTCTCAATATGAATACAATCTCCCGTCGTTTGGTCAACTACGTGAAAAACAAAATATCGCATTTCCATGTTGTACAGTCCAATCATGCTCTGCATCGGTTTTAGCGTTTCAATTGCATTTGTCACATGTCTATTAAAAATACAAATCCTATCATGATATTTTTATCTCTATCTGGTACATCCTCGGAAACATTCGAGACAATGCATAGAAAGCTTTCATGTGAAGTGAATGTGAATACGCGTGAAATAACAGCATTTGCAGTATTGTGAACGAATGAACCGTGATTATTAAGATTACCTGACTACGACTCAACGAATGCATAAGGATTAAGATGACGCGACAAAATGGGTGGATTCCACTTCAGCTCAAAGCAGTTCACACCGCGTAGTTCTCAATGTGATAATGTAAAGGAACTAAGCAATCGCTAGCAGAAAATTCACCTTATCCGAGTTCAAGACGAAATATTGCAAGGATTAGTGAGGAAATTTTAAGAAAGAGAGACGATAAGGCTCTAGTCAGTTTTTAAACACAAATAGGTGAGCAGTTTTTGAGTTTTAGAACAAGTGAAATAGTGTAGAGGTGATCCGATGTGATATCAAGAAAAGGAAGAAGCACAAATGGACAATCACAAGCAAAAAATATATGAAAATTAGCAATTTATAATTCAAATTGAGCAGCAATTTCTTTTAGTGATGAAAGGAATAGTAGAAATCATAGAAATCCGATTTATTTCATTTATTTAAGTAACATTACTAGAATGGACAGCTGGGGTTTGTTGATGGTTAAGAAATGACTCATGAGTGTACCGTTGCTATAGTCATGACTGAACCACGATGCATTGTTCTGCGATATTGTTGTGACCATTCTAGTTAAAGTGTAATAATATTTATTAGTGCGCAATAATATTAATCGGATTTATATGGTGAAAATAAATCCCCCATTCAGACTTTCAGGTTATAAAATGAATAAAAAGGAAATTTGTCAACGTAAGATGGTCATTTTTTATAAAATGATATTTACAACATGTTCTAAATTTTATGTCGGTAGTACTGTGCATCATCTGCATGTGGGAATAAAAGAACATCTCACATGCAAGGAATCTAGCATCCACAAACATCTTCTAATTTCCTCATCCCATTATTATGTATTCCCTCTAGAGTTTTCCATCATAGCTTCTGACTCCAATGCCATTAATCTGCATTTCAGAGAGGCTATCTATAGAAGAATACCTATTGTGAGCTCCAAACATTGATATTCTGATCTATCCTTGACTTTTGAAGATTTCGCATGAACCTTTTTTCTGTGAACAGGCCATCATACCGGCGAAAATTTGGGTAAATTTACACATTTACAGTGAATTTACAAATTAAAATTCACGGTACGACGTATTAAGGGCAACTATCCGCATCTCTCCAGCTTCCCGACTTCCTTCGTAAAATTATTCTTGATTGACAGATCTATGCTATCTGTACAAGAGATGGATTAATCAATCATTTAATCAATAAAAATCTGAATCAATTAACTTTTTGAGGCTAATCATAATCACGTCAGTGAAATTTAATTCAATCAATAATCTCAATCATAATCAAGGTTTTGAAAATTTAATCAATCATAATCAAAATCACTGTAATTAATCAGGAAATTTGATTAAATTAATTTTCATCATACAAAAATCAGTTAAGATCTAGGGCCCTTTTCAATGTAAGGTCCCTAACCTCACTAACTTCAGGCTAGGTAGGTAATGTCATGCTCCCTTATTCAGGTGGATTAGCGTATTTCAGTTTCAAGGTATGGCTGTGCCGATGAAGTATCTAATCGAATAACAAGCAATTCATAGACTCCTGTTGTTGCGTGGAAACCTATCTTACCTAACAGAATTATTCTACATCATGAAAAGAATGAAAAAACTTGAGGTACCTTAAGCTGGTGGTATCTTGCCTGTTTCAATTTTAGGTTAGATGGCAAAACTTAAGGTGAAGACCAAGGTAGTGAAGAGTAGATGCAAAGTCGATTTCAGAACTTTCGATGATTATCAAACGCGCATAGTGCTCAGCAGAATTTTTGTAATACTTTAACTGAATGAAAAGTGAGTCTTTTTCATGATATAAGGCAGGTTTTTGTTTTACACCACATCATTGACTGAGAGCGTAAGGCTTTAAAGCGTCTGAAAGCCTCACTCATCATCATATTCAACCTACCCAGCGTCCATGATAAGGCGTCTGACCACATTAATCATAATCACAATTTCGAACACCTTAATCAATCATAATCGCAATCAGGCCTACGGCCGCCTTAATCATAATCACATTCTTCACCATCTTAATCAATCATAATCATAATCAAACCTTTGAACACTTTAAACATAATCTCAATCATAATCAATGTTTTTGAATATTGGCTAATCGTTCCAGCTCTAATCCGTGCTGAGATTGTGAAACACTTCAGTGGCAATATATTGGATTCCACCTTAACTACTCATCTCCTTACTCCTTCAGTTTTCTCTCAGTTTTGCATTGACTGATTCATGTGCTTTAAAAAAGACTTGCATAGAGAAGACTTATTGAAATGATTGATTACAGGGCTTTAAATTGGGGGTTATTTCAGTGGTGATCATTTGACATGATATAGAAGTTCTGATATGATGACTTCGTAGTTAGCCCAATGGAAAATTGATTCCGATGTTGATAGGAGCATCTGCGAACTCTGTCTGGGAATTTTATCTATTTCTGAAACAATTTTATTGGTTTCAAGACATCAAACGATTAGGATTTTAACTGAATAACAGACTGATGATTTCCAGTCGACAAATGAGACAAATGAATTCTTAAAAATTGTGAAGTGCATTCTGCACTTTGCAAATTTTCGCAAACATTTGATATTCATTGATGATGTCGAGCAAATATGACCTCTGCCAAGCAGACTCAAGTGAGTCTAAGACAACGTCTAGACTTAATTGAGTTAGTACGAAGGAACAATGTGAAGATTGTAAATGTTATCTGAGAATCTTAACTTCATATTTTTGAAGAATTTATCAGAATGTTCGCATCAATTGAAATCCAAATTATGTCAGCATTCATTTGTTCATATTAATGTACTGTATATCCTATCTCCGAACTATACAATTGAATTGAAAGATCGTATATACTTGCAGTGAAAGCTTGCTCAGCTACTATATAAATTATTCATAAATGTGAGCTGCCGGATTACTTGGATTGTTCTTCCAGTATCAAATTCATGCATTAGATTAGCTTTGACCTGTTAAATTGCATTTTTGAATCTGTAGAGTACAATCTGTAAAGGCCTTCGAAAAAGTACAGCACAAGCCGTTGATGGCCCTACGTAGATCTCTAGATGTCGATGGGCGGGAAGTCCAATTAATAACGAACTTGTAGTGGAATTAGCAGGCAGCAGTGAAGATAGATGGAATTTTCAGCGATTTTGCTACTGTGGAAAGAGGTGTTCGACAGGGTTGCGTTCTGTCCCCTCATCTCTTCTCGTTATACACAGAAATTATCATGAGAAACGTTGAAGAAATGGATGGTGTTAGAGTTGGAGGTGACAATATGAATAATGTGCGATACGCAGACGATACGGTACTTTTTGCTGACACTGAGGAAAAACTACAGGCTATCGTCGACAAAGTGACAAACGAAAGTGAAGCGATAGGACTCGACATCAATCGCAAGAAATCCTTTGTAATGGTGCTTTCAAAGAAGCGTGACACTCCTCGCATCAATATCCTCGTAAAAGGTGTGGTCTTGGAACAGGTGTCTCACTTCCGGTACCTGGGCGGCAGCGGCACGTCGGATGCAAGGTGTGACGAAGATATCAAGCGGCGGCTTGGTATGGGAAAGACGGCATATAAGAAGATGGAGAGGGTGTTTGCTTCACGTAACATTGGCGTGGCAACGAGAGTCCCACTACTAAGGTGTTACGTGTGGTCGGTATTTCTTTGTGGATGTGAAGCATGGTCCATAAATCAGACGATGCAGGCAAGGTTGGAAGCGGCGGAGATGTGGTTCCTCAGGCGGATGCTGCGTATCCCTTCGATACAGAAAGTTAGCAACGAAGCCGTACTCGAACGCACATGTACATCAAGGCAACTGATGATGACAATCTTTACAAGGCAAATACGGTTCCTTGGTCATGTCCTTCGGAAGGAGAAATACCAAGATCTTGCTCTAACCGGCAAAATCGAAGGAAGGAGAGAGCGCGGACGTGAACAATTATCCTCCATGGGGTGGCTTGAGAGAGCGACGTGCAGGAGAGCCACGACCATCATAAGAATTTGCAAGAGACGAGAAGAACACCTGACTGTCGCCAACGTCAGCTTCTGACACGGCACTACTGATTGATTGATTGAGAGTACGAGTACAATAAAATGTTGTTATTCCCAAACGTTTCCGGAAAAACGATCTTTTCCACATATCGAAGCACTTCTCTTGTATAGCATTTCGAACACATCAAATTTAATTAGACATCGTTTTGTACTACAATCGTCCACTTTTGACTAAAGTCTGCACTACATTGTTATTAAACCTACGCATCTGATTTGAAGTTCACTATAATTACATTGACCCTATTTTACCCAGAAGAGCCCCTATACATCGCTTAATATTGCTAAAACCATTCGAGGACTACGAGAACGACAGCTATTCCAGAGCAGCAACTATTCAAGAACAACAGCTCTCGAACTGCGAAATTGCTAAGTCTATCAAATGTACAAATACAAAGCGATTATGGTAAGACTGATTTGTGCATGGAATTTAGCTCAAAATGCGAATATGAATTGCAGTAGATATTCTTTCAAAGCTAGTTGTAAACACATTCAACGTCTATGTGCCTTCAAGTATTTGAAACAATAAGACTAAAGACGACTTAAAGCTAACAAAATTTTTCTAATACATACAGGGTGTCCCACAAGTCTGGACACATAGGAGAAAATCGCATATTCCATTCATATTAATCATTTATTCAATCTTAAAGTAAATACTAGTGGACAAAATGCATGAAAGTCAAAGGATGTGTTCAAAATGTCCACCACCGTTCACAGCACACAATTCCAGTCGATATCTCCACTCCATCAAGACTCGCTAAATGATTTCTGGGGTAATCTGCTGACAGGCTTCCTGTATGCGCCACCGCAAATGATGAAGGTCTTGAATCTTTTCGGAATACACCATAGCTTTCAAGTGTCCCCAAAGGTAGAAGTCAAGCGGAGAAAGGTCTGGACTTCTTGGCGGCCATTCAACCGTTCCTCTTCAACCAATCCAATGCCCAGGAAATTGTTCATTCAAAAATTCACGAACAATGACCGAGTAATGGGCCGGGGCACCATCGTGTTGAAACCAAGGAGGACCGTCGTCTGGTAGACTTGGTAGTGCTTCGTTGCGTAGCAGACTCAAATAATTTTCTCCCCGTACTGTGTCCTCAAAAAAGAATGGACCAACAACCTGATCTTTCCAGATACCACACCACACCATAAGACGCCTGGTTCCTTGATCTTTGGATCCATCAAACCAGTGAGGATTGAACAAATCCGCTGCGTCTCTCGTGCTATGATTCCCAACCAACAAAATTACTTCAATGCGCTCTTCAATTGTCAATGGCATGCTCGCTGATAAGACGTGAAATGGAAATGCGATTGACTAGCCAACCTCTATATGACAATACCGAGTACTAGTCACATGTTCTGAACACAATGATAGATAGTTCATTTGCACAGCTATTTGTCGCTGATGACATTGAAGTTAAAGATGTTAATCAGAAGGATTTACGTACAAATACATTACACACATAGAAACTCATAATTTCCTATGTGTCCAGACTTGTGGCCACAAAAATCCTACTTCATTCAATCATTACCATCAAAATAGTAGTATATAAGTAGTAAATAAGTCGCATATACTTGACTTTCAAATTTTTAAGCTGTATGCAATGCTTGTGGTGCAATAGATGATTATGACATGATTTTCAGACTGCAAAGACCAAAGTATATATCGAAAATCTGTGCGCTTCATTAGAAGCACTCATGGCCTACAAAATGTTTGCAAAAGGTGGCAGAATTCAGAACTTCGAAAGAAGAACTTTTTCAGATAGATTGTAAATTTCAGCAGGCCGAATAAAGAGTAAGAAATAAAAACGTAATAAAGAATAATAATAAAGAATAATAATAAAGAAAAGTTTAAAAACACTGAAAGTCACAAGGCGATTTAAAAGCCGAATCCCCTCCCCCGGTATTGAAAGGTCAAGAAAAGACAATTGACAGTTGCAAACTGTGAAGAGTTCCTCGAAGATTTCTGTAATTCTAGTAAAGCATCGGAGTGAAAGTATTTCGACTAAAAACAACTCAATCAATCGGAAGTGACGTAACTCATTTGTTCACGGAAATGTGTTGTGAAAATGTCTGAATTGACAAGTTGTTGGCGCTACTAGTGCAAACAAAAAACTTAATCATAAAAGCTTCCAATTAACTCATCCGATGCAGTTAGCTAATTGATGAATCATTCATTAAGAGAACGAAGAAAACTTGCTAATTCCTTTAGTTAATGAAATATTTCGCACATTCCATGCTCATTGGTATCCAATAATACGATCATATCTCGTGCGTGTGAAAAACAGCAAAGGAGCTAGGTCTAATGCACAACTGGAAATCTGACTAGCGCATTCGATCAACTCGCACCAGTAAAAATGTCAAAACGAACTACAAATAATTCTCATTTTACTCAAATAGTCAAATTACTAAACTCTAAACTTGATAATGACCCAATACAAGTGTCAATACTGTGTGGATTGGGATATATATACGGGGCTCTAAATTGATGAAAATCCAGGAGTTGGAAAATTTCGAAGGCGCTGTCGCTTGAATTCTTCTTACTACATCTACTGACCAGAACATTACAGTTAATTTCGCATCATGTCACAAGCAACATTTCACATACAATGCAGCAGCCGGATTTTGGTTGCATTTAAATACTTAAAAAGTGGGACTACAGTAAACTAACAAACTGAGATCTTACATAGATGCGAACGGAACACAAAAAGAAAATTTCGCTGGACGAGTAATGAGTCTATGAGTAAAGCAGCTGATTGACAGCGGGGTACGTCCTAATGCATCGTGTGCGTAAAGCAGCTTGATAGGTGCATCAGTAGATGATTTATGAGTGAGTGTAGAGATGCTCAGGTGCGATAGCTTGCCGAATAAGGAATGAACACTCGATTATTTGGAGTAACTCTGCTTTATTTAAAGTACATTATTCGTAGGGATACGTTGAAGAAAATAAGTCAATGATGAGTCGAAAATTCATCTCTAAAGAATGAGACAATCTTCATATGAAAAGGATTCAATTTATTATTCAACGATGTTATGTACTCTAAGATTTTCTTAAGTGACAATGGATGTCCTTATGATTTAAGTGCACAATTTCTGATTCTAAAACTTATAAGTCGTTAATCAAATAACAATCGGCACTATGTTTCAATCAATGTGCTTATACTAAAAAGTACATATAGTCACATTGAATGAATCCCACCTCTAAAGTTTTATATCCTTTCTTAGTACCACATAGGTGGTATAAGACAATCTCTTCAGTAATAGAGGATTATTCACATGTATTCGCATACGTTATTACATCATGAACTTTCTTCCGTGGAAAATCTGTCTGGAATTACTTTGCACCACAAAATTGCTAGGATATTTAGCTGTCAGTTGGGATAAGGCCTCACATTCACAATAGAAACTTCAGTTTCTCTTAAGGGTAGAAGATTATTTTGGGTGAATATGAAGCTATAGATAACCTGTTAGGCCTATTAGCGAGTCACTTTCCCCTGCACTGTACAAACTTTAATCCATTTCACAAGTCAATTCAATTATTGAGTGGGTGGCGATTATCTGCAGCATGCATGTGTAATGGAAAATAGCTTGGAACATCAATCATGAGTTTCGATTTCTGATCCTAGATGCTGAGCACCACAAAGTTGTTATTATAGGCCTAGAGCTTGTGGAGAAATATATGACACTAAATATACTTACATTCATCACCCTTAAGCATCCATCCTAGTATATAATAAGGATGACCTAACATTTAAGTTATTTGAGCATTATTTGGCATCAATGTAACTCCTCAAGGATTACGACCCGTACATATTGCTAAATAATTAATCACGCAATAGAACATATTGATTAAAGAAGATCGTACATGTGATATCTGAATATTGAGAAGAATGTAGGCCCCTATTATCCTTTTCATGAAATCTATGATTATTATCTGAATATGAACTGATCTCATGTACTGTCATATGACTCTCTATCATTCACTGAAATATGATATATGAGCTAAGTACTTCAATGAGAAGATTGATATGATTAAAAGCAATAGCAACAAGTATCTAAAAATTCAGAAATCGATGCACCGTGCTTGTCGGTAATATCTTTGAATATTCATTTCGTCTACGTAAATCACATTTAATTGATTTAGAAAAAATATCCGTTGAACTTTCATTGTCTTCTGATTTCTGATCTGAAATTGAGGCAGCGCCATTGCCATTAGCAGCAGCATTGCAGTTATCTTCATTTTACAGCAGATGGAACGAACATTTCCATGTTATGATTATCATTGGTGTTCAATGGATTCAGAAATTCTGAACTTTAGTGGTTAGTAAGAAAAACGAATGCATTTTTAATTACTCTCCAAAGCTTGAATCAAGCACATTAAATGCGATATACATCAGCTGTGCAGCGAAATCTGATTTGATAGCTGTATTTCGCAGTCAAGGCATCATACACATTCAAAAAAGATGAGATATAATGAGGAATCGATAACGGCTTTGATGCAATGAATAAGAAATAATGAAAAAGGTGACACCAGAGATATAGCGTCTGAATAGACATATGGTTTGAAAGTCCTCTGTATTGCACCTGTAATTGCATATAAACATTCATATCGCGCTTATAAGAAAAATCATCAAAATTGTCTTCTGTTGAGGTAACCGTTCGGAAAACTCTGGTATCTACCAATGAATGTTCTTGAAGAATTTACTTTGTAGGAGTTGGCTGCATTTAATTTCATGCCCGTTCGCCGTTTGTTACAATTTAACCGCCTAACGAACATCAGCCAACTAATCTGACATTTTTAAAATATTTCAGTTGAGTGTCATTTCAATAGACTTTCGGGAAAGAGCCGATATAGACTATACGACCAAAAACTAGTTATTTGGTGGTTGGCTAACTCAATCAAGCAACCATTGTGAGGACTCCCATCCAGTGAACTTTTGTCATGTCATGATCATCACTCTGCAAATTTGCAAATATAGACCCTATGGATCTCACGTATTTTGTATATGGTATATGATGTATATCATGATAACTCTGAAAATTTGTAAATATATATCTCATGTATTTTTTATTGATCTTAAACTTTGTTATGCATATGTTTCATGTGTTATCAACGCTTGCTTGCAAGTGCCCTTGCGGCCATTGCTTTGCGTCTTCTGCATATTTCAGAATAAGCATTTGTGACTTATGACTTATAATCAAATGTCCCATTGGTACCGTCTCATCACAAGACAACTTTGTCATAAATGCGCGAGATAATACGCAGTGATATGCACTTAGAAGCGGTCACTACTCACGCAAAGCAATACCCTTCAACAGAGAAGAAAACGAAATGATGAATTAGACCATGTTGTCTCGTGCATTCACAATTACCAACAATGAAATCAAATAAACGGTAGATAATAATAAAAATTATTGATTATTGATAATAATATTATTATATAATTACATAATAAATGAAGTTATTCTTTGACTATGGTTGTCGTCAAATGTTGTCAATGATTGTTGAAGCGGATCCTTCAACCTGTTCGGGTTAACCCCCTAACAGAAAAACTCCAGCAAACGTTCCAATCCTTTCTTGGACATATTATGTTCTACTTAACATCATGTGTTAAAATCGATTCCCTTTCCAGAAAAGTAAAACCTCCAGGGTGTCTTCTCGGATAGTCAACCTGCCGAACTATATCGTATTTTTTGTATCTTCGAGTGAAATGGGAATCTTCTAATTTGATAAAACATATTTTAAAGATAGCAGTCACTACTGAATTAAACAGAACTATATAACATGAAATAGTACATGTCCCCTAAATCTCTTGAAAAAAAATAAACACTATCAAGACTAATTTTAGTGATCAAAAATTGAGTGGAAAACAGCGTCAATCAATTGTAACATCATTATTGAGTCAAGTGATTTCTTCGAATAGAAATTGAATGACGCTTGCGTAGGAGTGAGCATTCTCAATTCGTGATAGAAAGTAATGCCTTCAAATAGACTGCTTTGAGATTAAAGAAATATGGTCATATCTTCCGAGTGATCAAGTGTTAAGAAAATCCCTTCAAGCAAAAAGTCGTGTCCTTTAATATGAGTTCAAAACGTTGCGCTCATGATAAGATCATTGATATTTTTTCAAATTTCCGATGACCTTAAATCACAGCCTGAGGTAGGTAGACACGGAGAGCGTATTCTGGTTTGCAGCAACAAGAAATGCCAACTCCATCGATACATGAAGTCGACGGATAAAATATAAATAAAAAAAGATAAACACAACAGTGAATTTCCGGCGCAAATGGATTTGCCAGGTTTTCTAGCTGTTTGAATCACGTAGACCACGAATTCGAGCTAATCGCTTTATTTATAAGAACGTATTAAAAAATCATAAAATAGTCAAATTACCTCTAAAATGAGGACTTGTTATTCAAAACACAGGTGATCATAAGCTGCCGATTTCGTTTGCGTGCATATTATTTTTACGTGCTTTAAGCGGATTAGAATTTTTTTTACGTGTTTTAAAAATACTTTCTGTAATCAGTCAGCACATGAAGTGCATCAAAATCTAGAACGCGAATAAAAAAGAGAAATTTTAAACTGAATTTTCTACTTTCTGAAGAAAGCATGGCAATTCACGATAATTAGTCTTAAACAAGAGAGTTTCAATTTGATTATAAAAGTGATGATGCTTCAACATGATCGCTAAAACTGGGGAATCATCGTCTTTGAAAATTGTATTTGCGATGGCTGATTGACTAAAGAAGCTCTAAATTCAGAATTCAGCTAAGAATTCCTTAATTCTCACTTCATCAGGTTCGAATCGGGTCGGCGTCTCGCCTTTAGGTTCGGTCGAGGCTGCAAAGGTTTGAAATGTCCGCTCTTAAAAATCATGGAGGTCACGAAAATTTGAAACAAACGAGTAATAGACATGATAAAAGAAAAACAGGTGCTGCTAACTGCAATAATTTAGAGAGACTCACTACTCTGGACATCTAGAAGTAATAAGGAAGTACGAACTACTTTCTGTCATATTATAAAGAGAACCAAGAAGCCAAGAAAATACAAGGAGGCTAGGGTTGAATTTGCAAGCTTTTTCGATTTTAGCAAGGCAGCCAGGAGTTTCTGCAGGGAGCGAGGTCGAAAATGAAACTTTCACAGAATGATGTTCACCCTATCCCTACTACGAATCTGCACGTCTGCCAAGTCCTACCTGGTTCCTCTTCTTGTCAGGCAGAATCAAAGAAAAACACATGTAAATCCAGTAGGCCG
The DNA here is from genome assembly GCA_907163375.1 of Prostheceraeus crozeri. NCBI lineage: Eukaryota > Metazoa > Platyhelminthes > Polycladida > Euryleptidae > Prostheceraeus > Prostheceraeus crozeri. Next base: position 90,553 of record CAJQUW010007577.1, on the reverse strand, counting down.
CAGATTGCAGTTTTTGGTTAAAATGAAACTTCCCATGATTTCGCTTAATAAGCGAAAAATGCTAAGTCTGGAGCCATAATTATTGGTATGAGATGCCTTCAGGCAATTTCGATGATGCATATTATTACTGAATTGTTTATTATGTGCACACGTTCAATAAGAAGCAGTAATGCCACAAAATATGTGACACTATACTGAATTCTATATGCTTCTCTGGTGTATGGCTGAATCATTCTCTAGATCACCTAGTTTGAATTAGCGTCCATAGAATTACACGGATTTCATCATTGCACTGTGCCATTAAACTTAATTCAGTGATTCTTACAAAATGTTCCTCAGTTAAATCATTCAAATCCTTTTTTTGGTAATAAGCTTTTGAACGCGTGTGTTTATGAGGGTGAGTGAGTGAGAAAGAGAGAGAGAGACAAACAAGATCCTGAAAAAATTAAGAAGTAAGTCGATATAATAATCAAGCGGATTCTGAGTGCCTTGGAAGAATGCCTTTGAGATGTTTTCGATATACGGTGCACTGTATAAATTTCGTTTTCAATTATTTCTCATCAATAATCCATTCTGGAACTGTGTCATTCTTCAAAATCGGCTTGAAAATGGATTGACTCAAACGTTTTGAAAATATATCTTTGACAATCAGCTTAATGACAAATACGGACTTCTAAGATTCTCCAGGGAAATCAGTGTCTAAACTCTCAAGTCTCCATGGTGCTCAATAAACGCAAGCTAAGCCTTCATCTTTAAATTCAAAAATTGTCTGAAAGTTTTACAACAAAATTTGCTAATGATGGAACGGTACATTTTGAATTTTGAAACAATGAGCAAATAATAAAGGTTTTTAAAAGGTTGAAATCAGTCCTTAAATTCCAAAACAATAAGAGGGTTGCAAAATCTAATAGATTTACAGGCAGGCTGAAAAGATTTTGAGGAAGTTCAGAGAAGGATTCACAATTGATCGCTCTTTAGTGGGACTGAAGTTCTGCAGTAGTTCTGAATTGTGCATTCGTTTATCTTAAGGATCAATGTTCAACTGCACCGAGAATGTGAACTGCATAACAATTACTTTCTTTGTAGAAATGGAAATTCGTCGCTATCTCTTTTATTAAAACTTATTGAATCTCTCACACTAAAGAATCGGCAAAAAATGATGAATAATGAAACTAACTCGTGAAGTTTGTCTCTCATGAACTCTCATTAACAAACCGCTACCGCATATTTCACCAAGATTCAATAATTACTTCTGTATTTGTCGGCCATGACAAAGTGAGATGATGGTCATAGCACATAGAACAACAGTCAAAGTCAAACCAGAAAAAGAGAATTTATAGGTGTGTTATTATGTTCTAGTCATCCCCTGAGCAATTCAGATGCTATTGTTGAAAATTTTGAATTTGATGCAATTATGACCGATGCAATCATTCCGGTCAAATAATTTCTGAAAACTTGTGTAAAATTTGCAGTTTTATTTCCTGTGGATGAAAATCTTTCACAATTGCTTATTGATGTTAACTCATTGATGCCGCTTATCGACCAGCATCTTTTGGGACAATGCATCACTAGGGCGCCCAAATAAATGACCATTTTGAAGAGGAGATCAACGCGGTTCTAATGGCACCACTCCCGACCTTGTCCAACGCCTGGAACGCACACACATTCCATGTCAAATTTCTCTCTAAAAAGAACTCTAACTTTTGAATGATACGCTCGTCATTAAAGGGCTAATCTTGAAAATCATTGGCAATTTTTTTCGAATCGATTCGAAGCTATTTCTATGACCATATATGAAAGCCACAATTCAGAACGTTTCAGAAACTTAGTCGCATTTTCAGTGAATGTTTCCGAAAAGTCTTCGTGAGATATTTCAGAAAATTTATTTCAGGATGATTTCACTTATCTACATGTAGATCGCGCTGAATAAAGACATTTCTGCCATTATACACAGGGAACTCTAAAGCAATACAAGGTGTGTTGATTTCATTATGAATAATTTCATCCAATTTTAATTATTTTTTTAATGTAATTTTATATGTATCAAATATTGCAATGTGTTCACAGTCTGAGGATTCGACACTTTAGATAATAAATTCCGTATCTCACAAGCTCAATGTAAGCTCGCATTAGGATTTATTAGGATTTATCATTAGGATTTATCGCTGCCAACTATTTTTATAGTAGCCGATAATGAAGTTGTGTCAACGATGTAATCCGAATTCCTACATTATTAATAGCGTTCTTCCCTTCTCACATTTGAGACGATTGCATTGCATAATACGTCTGATGAGATAAAGCATAATTTACGGATTCTGTATTTTAAGCAAGATCTAATCAGGAGAGACTCGAAGCTCTGTACCAAGGTAAAAAAACTGGTAAGATTCTTTCTCAGCTTTTCAGCAATCTAGATGGCTAACAAAAATTATATTTTACCATTTTGAAATGCTGTTTAAATTCCGCTGTCTGTTGGTTGATAAGATGATCACAATATTCCTCTTGCTGTGAACCTCAAAGCAAGCAGCATCTTCTTAATCGAAATGTAGGACACTAATTCCCGAATGTTGTTGTACCAGGGATGCGGAGTCGGAGTTGGAGTCCTATCATTTTTGCTGGAGTCGGACTCCGGACTCCGGCCTATAACCAGACCAGAAACATAATACAAACAAATTATTTGTCCTCGTGCATATCTGTCACTGTTTTGATGTCAATTTTCTCCGTCAAAAAAAAAGTACAGAGACACTGCTGCATGCAAAGCTTGTAATTGTTGAAGGAATGAACCGTGAAAGTGAAACAAGGAGTCTTTTCACTCGGTGATTTAGTAGAGAAGACAAGTCTTTCTAGCCTCGAACACACCTACGCACCAAGGGTCATGTCAGAGACAAAAATGAAATACTAGTTTGTTTGAGGACATTGCCTCCTACCCTCACTTTAATCTTGTGTGATGGGTCCTCCAAAGCGCATATTAAAATCGAAAGTGTACTCATATTTTTTGAAGAAGGATGGGGATATTCCTGCCTGGTAGAGACTGGAGAAAAACCATGTAGGGCACACATCAACAAAATGGGACGAGCCGAGTCGCATGCATCCAACTTAAAGCGACATTTGATCACCTTTCATCGTAAATGATTGATGATTGATACAGCAATGATCACTAAAGATAGGTTCAGGTGAGCCTATATTGATCTATGATACGTTACCAGTTTTTTTTCAAAAAACTAGGCTATATATGCTTGCCACCCGGAGTCGGAGTCGGAGTCCTATCAACCCCCGGAGTCGGGGTTGGAGTCCTATCAAAATGACATACAATAAACATACAGGGCTATGATGTATGCCCACCGAATTTCCGGTTACCATTACACGGTTCTCTTAGTGTCACTGACATTTAAATAAAAGAAAACTTCGACATAGTATGGGCAAATCGAAAACGAGCAAACAAAGAAGGGCTGGTTGGATACCAACCGCTATCACGAACCATCCCGGTAAATCGTGGTAATTCCGTCAATTCGCAAATCGTGAATGCTAGGCTTGTTGTAAGTTCGCAGCTGCCCGGCGATTACTTCGTCTGCATTGCAATTTTAATACATCCCCATGGCCCTATAGAACGATAATGATAATTTAGATACAATTTTAGTATTTGCTGAAAGACCAAACTATTGCATTGAATTGACCACTTAGACACCGGAATAAGCCGCTTTTTGCATTAATGCATTTTGTGTAAACTCTCGGGAAGAAGACAATTTTTTATCGAAGTTAAAATCTTTTATTGTCTGAAGCAGATGTGCACGCAGCGTTGCTACAATGCTGACTTCTTCCTTCTATCTTCTATACTTTAACCTTGACTTCTAACAAAATCTCCGGAGATTGTTACCAACACCTCCCGTACACATCTTGCATTATTTTGCTAGCGCACGTTCTCCAGGCTTTTATGCCCTTGTATATGCCTCGTATATCTCACCAGAAAATAAAATTGATTTCCCTTCATTATTGATTTATTTCTCTAGTAAATTCATTTTCAATAGCTTCATCAGTTCCCTTTGACCATGTACGAAGAACTCAACAGTGACACATTCGCTAATTCCTAGGAGGCATAGGCCATTTACAAAATATTCGGCTGGATTTTAGAGGATTGATCACGCTAGCAAAGTAGACATATAGCTTAACTTATCTCAGCCTATAAGCAGAGCACAATTTTCCACTTAGGGACCAATAATTATGCAGTCTGCGTTTATGCGAGGCATGAAATCAGACATGTAATAAACTGGTACATTAATGTACGAATGGCAAACTTTGCATAGAGTTTCGATTAATTTCCCAGCTGTGCATACGTTTGTTGTTTTAGGCTAAAAATATAGCAAATTCAATTTCTATAAACTAGCCGTTTAATTTGACGTCTTCAGAGTACTTTGAAACGCCCACAAGTGTTTGATTAGATAAAAATGCAATTCCGACTATATGAAATTTCGGCGGTTTCTCTAACAAGCTGGCCAATCAATATAACATTTCAAGAAGTTCAATGTTTGAAACACAGTACAGCATACATGCAATTATCGAATGAATTGACTTTTTTGAGATAATCGAATAGTCATGATCCTTGACTGTATTGAAAATAAATCATATTAAAAATCATTGCTGGTGATTGCATTCAAGGCTTTAAATAACTAAAGTGTGTCTATATTCTCATCGTGTTAGGACATTCATTTAAGAATACCAGTTATTCATGTATAAAAATGCTTCTTTGCTGATAGACGGATGTATTAATGAATTTCATAAGTTATCTGCTGATTTCATCAATGATTCAGTCATCCCCAGAATAATGTCAAAATGAACAATCAAAGCATCCATTACCCCCGAACTTCTGAAATATTTCTACATAATCAAGTCGCCGGAAAGATTTCATGAAACACCGGCCTAGTCATAAACACGTTTTACTCCGTGCTGGAACTCAAGTACAAGCGGCTTCGATTTCCGCTGTGAGACCGCGAGCCTCCATTCTAGGATCTTATCAAAACCACGATGCGGAAATCAATCTGTCATTCACATGAATTATGATTGCAGCTGTCTCTGTAATTTAACGGTCAACAGATTTCACAAACACAAGGTCTAATCACCAGTTCCGTTTGTTTTCTTTTCAAATAACGCGTCTGAAGTCACGGCAAATTGAAAATAAGGATGACCTGTCACTCAATCATTTCCACTGAGCGAAGACCGTGCAATCTGATCAGCACAACATATACCAGAAGGTTCCCCAGGGGACTCAAGAAGGACCGTTCAGGGGCGTAGCGCCTATAGTATTCTAATAATCTGAGAATACACCGGAATTTACAAACGAAAATGAAATTACAAATATGTGATGATAGGATTTTGATTAACATGAAGGTCATATAATCTTGTTCGATGTTTCCGTTTTCCAATTCACAAAACTTCTTTAACACAGGCGGAGAGATACGAGTATTCTATCTCGCGACAGAATCACACCTGTACAGCAGTAGAGTTATCAATAGCGCGCCTCTGATTGGTCTGGATGCAGCAAACATTGTAATGATACGTCTCCTCTCTGCGTCGCCCTCCTGCCATGTGTCTGCTGTCTGATATTCTAGAATCAATATCTGCTAGCAGAGTGTAACCACCCTCTCCGGTCTTCGCTATTACTCAATTACATCGCTACTTATAACGGAGAATACTCATGGCAACTGTCGAGGAATTGATAAATTTACAAAATTCTCCTTTATCCTACGCAAAGAAAATAGAACTAAAAACTAAAGGAAGAGATAAGCCGATTTTCACCTTTGAAGGAAGGAGAAAGTGCAATCTTAGTGTGCAATATCAAAAATACGAATGGCTGACTGGTTGCCCCATTAGAAAGACACTTTTCTGCTTTCCGTGCCTTATCTTTAAACCAAAAACGACAGTGTTTTCATCGACGAGAGGATTACTCGACTTGGCGAATTTCTCTAATCATGTGAAGAGACATATAAAATCTCCTACGCATCTGGCCGCGATCACCTCTCTTAAACTTATTGGCAAAGTAAGGATCGATGAAATGTTAAATGAGGAGTTCAAAACTTTGAGAAATATGCACAACGAGGAAGTGAGGAAGAACAGAGAAATGATGCGACATCATATTAAAGCCGCTCTTTTCCTTGTTTGCCAAGGCCTTTCTTTTAGAGGTCATTCAGAGAGCACTGACAGTCCAAATCGTGGAAATTTCATTGAATTGATTAAGCTCCTCAGTGAATTTAGTTCTGATCCGCTGATTAAAAATTGTGTCTCTCCTGATCACAGTCTCCCATTTTCAGGATTATCACCTGATATTCAAAACGACTTGATTAAGTGTTTGTATGATCAGGTTCGCGGTGAAATCGAGAATCGAATCAAAGGTGCTCCTTTTATATCTATAATTGCTGACGATACAACGGACATTTCAAATACAAGTCAGATGGCTGTCAGTGTCCGACTTGTTCACAATGGATCGGTCTTCGAACATCTGATTGACCTTGTCAATGTGTCAGCAGACAGATCAGCTAACAATCTTGCCTGTGTAATATGTGAAAGTCTTGAGTCCGTTGGTGTAACCAAAAATACTTCAGTGATCGGCCAGTCATACGACGGTGCAAGTAACATGATGGGTAAGCACAATTCAGTGCAAACTAAGATCAAGGAGATTTGGCCCTCAGCAAACTTCGTTCATTGTTATGCACACAAATGGGCATTAGTAGCACAAAGTGTCAGTAAGAATATTCCGTTGGTATCAATATTTTTCGGATTTTTGCAAAATTTGACAACATTTTTTCGCGCTTCACCAAAACGTGCTTCTATGTTATCCAGTCCATTGCCTCTTGCGTCAACTACGCGTTGGTTGACGAGAGGAAAATCTGTCTGTGCTATTTCTTCTAAGTATTGTGAAATTTTCAATGTTTTAGAAAATATTTCTTCGGAGTCCTCTGCTTGCTCAATTGATTGCTACACCCGCGCTGAAGCGAAAGGATTGCGATATCAATTGGGAAATTGTGAGAATGTGTTTCTCTTATTCTTTTTTCGTAAAGTTTTCGCATTATCCGACATGATGACAAAGAAACTTCAAGGTGTGATGATTGATCCAGCTGAAATATCTTCGAAGGTAGCAGACTATCGTGCAAACTTGTGTGAACTACGCTCTGAAGTTTCCTTTCAAACGTTCGTCGAGGAAGCGAAGCAATATGAGCCTTACTTTTTTAATCATGAAAAGAGAGTCCCACAAATCAACGAGCAACATCTCCTTGACAGCGGTTACACTCCAAGTAGGCCTAAGCCATCATCTTCGTCATCCCAATTTGAGAAGGATAAACTTAAGCGATTAATGTACGAAATCATCGATACACTAATTTTTCAGTTAGACCAACGATTTGAAAACATCGAAAGTCTTCAGTGGATAAAACTATTTCAGCCATCGAGATTTGATGTACTGAAAGCTGATGCATTTGAAGTTGTACGACTTGTGAATGAACTGAAGAAACATCACCCAGATTTAGTTCAAGAAGAATAAGAGAAGTTGCGCAACGAATTACACATTCTATTCACTGATTCAGATTTGCGAGTGGCACTTGGAGAAGCAAATGATCCTTCTACCCTTCTTAAACAAATGCATTCCTTGGATTTGTGTGACGCTCTACCTCTTGTCTCTAAAGCATTAATGGCTTCACAAACAATTGCTCTAACATCGGTGACATGTGAAAGAACCTTCAGTGTGCTTCGGCGAATCAAGACCTACCTGCGTTCCACCATGACTCAAGAACGCATGAAACAACTGGTATTTTTAAGCATCGAAACTTCTCTTCTCAAACACTTATCAGGAGAGTGTTCGTTCGTTGACACAATTATCGACAAGTTTGCTTCAATGAAAGATCGTCAAGTAAAGTTGTTATATCGTAAGTAAATACATCAGGTTATAGTGTTATGATTTACCTGTATTGTTTTTGGTAATGACTATAAGTGGAAATGGAGTTGTTATGAAAATTGATTTTGCTCTTTAAATTATAATAATAAAAAATATATTTTGAGCAATGCGCCTAAAGGACTAAAAATTGACTTGGAATTTACATGTAGGCCTACGTTCTTTTCCCGGTTCTTTCATTAGACTCAGATTACCTCATCTGAGGTGGTCTGCTACGCCACTGGGACCGTTCACAGTTTATCAAACTGAACACCCAGATGAGCATGCAAGCTCGATTCTCCCACTAAAGGCAAAAGCCGATATCCGCAAATTTGGCATTTTTTAGTTAAGTACGTCTTCGCGCATCCTCATCATGCATTGCGTCTTCTGTTAAAAGTTGAAGATCGGAGTGTTCGTGGGTTTGAAATTTCGTGGCTTAGGCCTGTATCAGAAAAAAATGCGCTTCATATTGAAGACAATATCCTTATCTACACTTCTTGTAATCAGACTAATGCTTAATCTATTAATTACTACTAATTATCTACTAGTGCTTAATTAATACTAATGTAGACTAAACCAACACATCTCGGTCTGTCGCTTTCATCTTCTTCTATGACACCCACCGCCTTCATGTCTTTCTTCATGTGGTCTTTAAATCCCTTCCTAGGACATTCGCTTTTCCTCCCCTCTGGCTCACTAAGACACCATTAAATTATTGTTCTCCTTGGTCCACTGCAAACCCAACAATGCCACATCATTTTCTCTTCTTCCGCACCACCTTTATACGAGTGCTTCCTTGCACACAACTTCTGTCGCATGACATTCGTCGCTTGTACTTAATCTCTTTCGGAACTTCGTCCTTCCACACAGCTTCTATCGATTGTATGTCCTTGCATACGGCATTTGTCGATTGTGCGTCCTTGTACATGACATTTGTCGCTTGTACTCCTTGTACACGGCAATTGTCCTTGTACGCCTCCTTGCACATATGTGTCGCTTATGCGTCCTTGTACACGGCATTTGTCGTGTGTACGTCTCCTTGCACATATTCGCCGCTTGTGCGTCTTTTTGCACATATTTGTCGCTTGTGCGTCCTTCTACACGACATTTTGTCGTGTCTAGGTCCTCTGTCGCTCCATAGAGGAACCTGAGCATCCGCATTCCCCCATTTCTGACATCCTTGCTCTTGGTCAACGTCACCTTCTGAATTATGCCGGTCATCATTATGTAGCACCTCGTGTCGAACAATCCCGCAAAATTGTGCATACACTCTTCACATCACTCACTTTAATGCGTCTACCTCTCCTCATCTCATCAAGTGAAGGCAACGTAACTGAGATAACAAAACCTTTTTGGTCATCAGTAGCTTAACTATACTTAATGTTGAAAGCCAAGTCATAACAAGAGCAATTACATGAGGCAAAAATATTGTAAGTACTTTATTCTTTTCATAGACTAGCTTTAACATCTCAATGCACATTCTTGCTTTGATCCATGGAGATCTCCTGAATCCAAGTCAGGAAATGCTCCTATTTCTATCGTCACTATGAAGAAATTCCAAGCAGTCGAAGTGCATTTAGAAGTCTTTATTAAAATTTCCTGCTACATATCATTTTTGACCGATGAAATTTTTTTTCACTCATCACCACTCCGAGTCATTCTCCAATCACAGAAGTATTGAAATTCCGCGGCATGGAAGTTTTTTTTCTGTTCAGCGTGATGTTTTAGACGAAAATATGTCATACTTTATTTCATGATCTTCATTTGCTGAGCATGTGTTCTCCTCATCATGCGAATGAAGAGCAAATCATCAATCGAGACGAGATTAATCAGGTTTATCAGCAATACTTATTTACTTACGGCGACTTTAAGAAGCTTTGAAAGTTCCTTCGTGAAACTACGATGATTTGCCGACGATGCTGACTTCACCACTTGAAAACTTGGTACTGCATCCAGAGCTTAGGAGCTTCTCCCTGCAAGAAGAAGAGAGATTTCTTTGAAAGATAAACGCTCGTATATGCTTAAAAATATTTAAGTTGAATAATGAGTTGTTGTTTAAAAGACATTTAAGATGATTCCACCCATCGATAGACCCATTTCGTATTGCACATAATCTATATGCATTCCACAAACAGAATTGACAAAATCTGAAAGAGGACCTTTCCAATAACTTATTTAACGCAGCCCAGTTTGTGTGTGACTACCTGAAATCGATACTCGCACAAAAATGGTCGTTTCACTTTCACATGACAGAGCATTCCTATCGCATCCGAAAGATGCGCTTTGCAGGAAGAATTTTATAACGGGTGATTTACATTATTTTTCCAAGAATTGAGTTGGATTCTCTCGCTATATTTCAGCGCAATTGATCAGTCAACTTTCATTCAGCTTTGTAACTGTGAGGTTTCTGTTAAAAAAGAATTTGAATAAGATTGCGAAGAAGTGCGACTTGGGCGAATCAAATTCTTCTTGTCTTGACATGCTTGCGTAGGTGTGTCTACATAGCATCTTCTCTAGTTTCGGATGCAAAGGTGTTAAGATGATTATGTAATACATTCAAAATGTTCCAGACAGGATCAATAATTGCTTCAATGCGGGATGTAAAGGGACACAGCTTGACAAACAGTCGCATCGAAAGACTGATATACTTTTTGCCTCAATTTTCGAATATGTTATTCGACTGAAATATAATGGAGCTGCATTTTATCTTCACAATGATTGAAAGCAACTTCTAATCCATCTCTGTGAATTGTAATGCATCTGATTATGTTTAGAAAATTCCATTATAATTGCAGACTTTTTATCATTTCCATTTTTAGAATATAATGATGACTTGCACATCAAAAGATATGAAATACCGGTACGCATTATTCACCGGTTTCAAATATGTTATGAATGCTTCCAACCACTTTGCACACAATTTCATTCATAACAGCATCCGTAGATTTTTTGAAAAGCAAAGTCACACGGACCGAAAACGACGAACAACGCGAGGATCTCATCATGAGCAAAAAAGACTCTCCTCGCTTAAAAACATCCGATTGTCAACGTTTACTTTTCCTCCAAACAATTCATGTAGACTAATGTTGAAGAAATTATTGAACTAAAATGAGATGAATGCAATTTTTAACTTCCCATAACAACATCAGTAAAGGAAATAATCCCCATTAACACTCTTCAACTGTGACTCTGCTTTATCTATCACTAATGTGAAACAATGTTTAAAATCCTGTCTTAAGGATAAGTAATGCAGTCAACTGAGTTAGTAAAGACTAAAACTTTAATGATTGCAATTTATGACAGTTATGGCGTCTTTAATTTACCTGACGCAATTTGACAGCTGATGTTTGCATGGTTAGACAATACAATTTCTAAATGCATTGCTGGAAATTCCCCCAGATTGAAAATTTTGTTCTAGAGTTGTAAAGAAAATGTAAGAAAGTCTGCTGATTAGCTGCACACTAATGTGATAATTAAAGCTAGGATTGATGAACATGCTTTCCAATATATTTCATAAGTTGACTGCTTGTTAGGTAAAAACTGCTCAACTAATGCATTTAGAAATATCAACCTGTAGAGACATCCAACTGTATTGAGCATGCTGAATCATGGTGAATGACCACAGAAATAGATTGTTTATCTGAAGTTGACTAGAATGGAAATTGACTCAAGGTCGCGGCACATCCGGGGGAACTAAGTTGGGGCATAGATCACCAATGAAAAGCTTAGAATTGCACATGTGACTGATTCTAACCCAATGATGCAGCCGTTGACAAGTGTCTCTAAGTGAAAATGCGTGCGATTTATGTGCCGTTATTGTGTATTGCATGATGTTTTACTTTCATTCTAGAGGTTTTATTGTTAACAATTTCTATGTGAATGACCGAAGATTTTACGAAGCTTTGACGTCAGTACCCCCTCCATAGTGGGGGGGTTGGACCGTACTGAAATAGTCAGACATCTCTGGAGTGTTGTGGTAGTTTTACTCCGGATGCCCTTCCTGCTGACTTCCGATGACATTTTCGGGACTCGAACTGAAGACCAAAAGATTCCACGCAGTATCGACATATTCGTTATATGTCCATCATCATAGGACACTCCACGTGGCAAAGCCTCTCTACGTCTTTTCCGAAGTGACTGAAGACGACTGCGCGGAAATCTCCATGCTAGACAGATTTGATCAAGTCTTGCGTTAGTATATAATTATCTTTAACAACATCCGTGACGAAATTCACAAATACAATTGCCTAATATTCATTTATACCCTGGCATTACGCGAGTATTTTTACATATGCATCTCCTTTTACAGACTAACTGAAAAATTGCCGAGCTGGAGGTACGTGCCGTTACAGATATGCCCACAGTTCACCAATCCAAATACACCCTAATCAGTTGAATCACGGACACCGTTGTTGGTCCTCTACATGATGGTATCGAGTAGACATAAGACAGAGGTCACTTACTTAAGTTATAAGACGGCATGATGGCGATAAAATGATTAGATAGAATTATCCGCTGGAAGATCAGTTGATCAAAGAATACACAGTGGCAACCAGTGAAATAATAGATGCAACTTGTCCACTGTTTTGACCGGCTGATGATTATGTTATCAGATTAAATTTCTGTTGACATCCAGCAGTTTGACAGAATTTTGACATGCCAACTGAAAGTCTTTCAATGTTTGAACAACTGAATCATCGTGTTTGACTTTCGATGTGATGATGCAATTATATTGCTGCATGTAACGATGGCAGTCTCATTGTCACCTGTGTGCATAACGGCCAAGATCACAGCTGGTAATTCTCTCAAATAGTCAAAATCGTCCGCCTGTATATAATTCACATCATATTTAACACTTCATCGTTTTCATTCGAGTGGTCATTTTCCATCGAATACATCAGGAGAGTGGTAGCAGACGCGACAATTCTAATCAAAACATTGGCTTTTTGTAGCATTGATTTTATACAAAACAAGTTCAAGTGGTCGCCAGCACCCTTATTCCCGACCGCAACTTGTCTGAACAGGAAGTACACGACTAGAATCTGCTTTACAGGGACTAAATATCAATTATTGTACCAATTTAGTAATTGCACACTTTAACACACGAATTATTTTGAACTCACTACAGACATATGCACGGCAAATGGGATGTAGGCCTATGTAAATTATAGATCATATTCTAAATTTTTCATTCTAAATTTGTAGTTCTTTGACTGAGAAACCAATTAAAAAAGAATTTAATGTTCTAAAAATACAGCATATTGCTAAAAATGAAATATTAACTTATTATAAGTAACTACTTATTATATGCGGCATTTATTTCGAATAAGTATGCTACCGTTGACTGTCAAAATCTAACAGACGGTGTGAAATTACGAATTTTCCTAGATGCGTCAGGGCCTCACTCACACCACCATTTAACATCCATTTCCCCCGTGTTTAGAGTATTGGACGTATAGACCGTTAGGCCTATACTAGGAAAAACAATCTGAATGTTGAAATCAGACCACGAATATCGTCTTGCACTCACTACTAGAGAGAAGATACGTCAAACTCACTGTACTAAAAGGCGCCTAATTAAGGAAGATAGAGAATTTGCCCGGTTTCTGTTTTAATAACAGAATTAGATTTTTTAAGCGTGTCTCTTTGCTAGAAGTGCGAATTGATTCAAAACGATGGCACATGCAGAAACTTACTAAGTGGGCAAAAAGGAAAATGGAAGAAATGGGCATATTTTCTCGATAATGTTGGTCCTTCCGATCATCATTTAAAAAGTTAGCAGGCACAAGAAAATCAGTTCAGCAACTTCTCTGTAGAGCTTGACATCGTCTGTGTCTCTTTACAGTATGATCCAGTTGATAAGCCACTGAAACTTGACGAGTATAATTTGACGAGTTCAATGTTGAACTGGCCACGCATTGTTCGATTGTTATGGTTTATGTCTGCTGACTGTGCCATTTCATTAGCGCTACATGTTCCAATGCTTCCTTTCTAGTCAAACAGAAGAAGAGGCGAGCTGTCTAGTTCTGTGGTTCTAATCCATCAGGTCCGGCTCGCTTACATGTCTGTCCCGAAAAGAATCACGATCAACTTTGATCCCCGTACCGTACGAGTCTTTCACAGAATCCTTAACAACTCGACTGCAATGAGCTCTCTCATCAGCATGCAATTTATATCCCAGAAATGCAATTTTCCCAAAAAGGAAGTGATCTTTCGAGAAATGATATTTCATCGAGGTGATGTTCTTGACAGCGAATTTGAGTCAGTCTGCAGACAGAGACGGCAGAAATATGTTGATGAAAGTGAGTCGTAATGAGACCCGAGCCGACCTATCTAATTATCATTACTCCATCTTCGCGAGAAGCCTTTGATTTTGTTGTTCTTTTTATAAAGGAAAACCTCGAAATTCCTTGAGGAAATGAACATGTTGAGGCCATCAACTCAATTCGGTCTCAGGAATTTGATTCCCTTCTTTGTAGCTGTCAACGCCTGTTGAATATTCTCTTATCATAATGAAACAGGTAAGTTTATTGACAAAGTCAACATGATATATCGAGGAGAGAAGAAGGAACGTTTGAGGATTGGCGCCTTAGGAAGGGACGTGATTGGACCGTGTATGTTGGTTGACATCGGGCCTTTGATATCAATTTTTATTATGCAGTCAGCGAAATCGAAATCGCTAGCTCTACGAGCATCGACAAGATGGTATTTGATGTTTTTGAAAGAGATATCTCTCTTTATTTTGACAGAATTCCTTAGTAAACAAGATTACAATCATTATTAGATGACAAACATCCTAAGGTTAATACAGCCATGATAGAGGATGTCATATGCGGGATAAATATATTAACGAACTTTACACCGGGAGGGGCGAGTAATGCCTAAAAGCTTGATTGAGGTCATTTTGCCATAAAAAAATAAGAGATTATTGTCTCTCGCTACTGTCACTCCTTCTTTAACTTCGGAATTCGGATTTATTTTTCTCCTCTATTCAAATATCTTCATTGATATTATGATTAACTCAGTGAGCGAGTTGCAAATTCCTGTAACACACCTCAAAGAAGTAATCGGTCCGAAAATTCATAGAAAATTCATCGAACATTCACTGCATGACTGCACCATATGAGTAAGAAAATTCAGGTTTTGTGTACTTTTATCACGGTTATCTGTGTTTATGCATGCTGTCTGAAGATCATTTTTTGTTTTCGTCAAATTGAGAGTTTTTCAAATACATATGTGCACTATTTGTGGAGTTATTTTATCAACATCTCTTAATGGTAAATAAGGATAACCACACACAGGTAGCCGTGCCGCATGCCTAGACGTTTGAAAACACACATGTAAGAGATGCAGCATGTCTTTGTCATACCGAAGCGGTATAATTTTTGCTTCAATCCAAGTTCAGTCAAATGTTGCATGATGGTCATGAGAGCTGGAATCGGCCGGTGTAGTCAAAACCGGCCGGACTAGGCCGGCGTCTCTGCTGCCTACTAATTAAGAGTAGCAGCTGCTCAACTTAGACCGCTAGACATTATTCGATTTCTCGATATCTATGTAGCATGTGATCGGTTTACCTTAACGGTACTCCGGATAAGCAAGACTTCCCGATGAAGCGTAAAGATGTTGAGTTTCATAAAGCTCTATCCAAATTAATCTTCTATCAGGTATTCGTGCATTGATAATATATTTTAAAAGAGTGCGCGTATGAAATGATTCAGCAGCAATGTGCGTAATAATTCATTCAAGATATGGAATAATTTCGCGATAGATAGGCTAGCGAACACACAATTCCTGAAGAGTATTGGAAACTCTACTTGAGATCGAGTGCGGCTTAAAACTAGATGTACAAGTAAGTAATTGTTTATGGATTAGTACTCTGCATCGACGTGCTCTCACTGCCGTCAAGCCAACTATGAAAACTTCGCAGTACTCACTACGAAGAACCATACTTAATTGCGACAATCAGGAACCTCAAAAGCAGCCGTGAATTCAGTAATGAATTGATTTATTACCCAAGATTATTGTTAATGTACTTCCAAATAGTTGTGTCTTTTTTTGTCACTATTCCCTACAAAACGGAAAAAACAAAAATTAAGAATTTTTTCTCATGCGTTGTAATGGTTAGTCTAAGTACCGAAACTTCTTTATCATCGCCAAGTTTCAGCAATATTGCACGGTTCTGACAGTTGCTTGAATTACGATTTGAAGAATAATTTTCAAGAAACTGTTCGCAATATTTGTGTCATAAAAATGATGCTGTCATACTCCTACAATGTTGCAATTCTATTTTAGCTGACTAGACAGCTAATTTTAGAATGAATGTCGTCAATCGTCGACATAAGCCTAGTCAGAATAACCGGCCGATCGGCCAGCTAAAACCGGTTCCAACCTTGATGGACACATCAAAGCGGATAGTATAACACAGATCGAAGCTTTGATTCCTCCAATGCTTTATTCAAAAGGAAGAGATATCTATTGTGCAATATTATGAGTCTCATTTTGCAGCCATTGAACAGACAGGAATGTCGACACGGCCATGAGAAACTGGAGCTGTTCTCCAGATACGATCTTCTATTGCAGTAACAAACGGTCCACGACAATTTATGTTCAGTTCTCACTGTATTTATACAAGTACATCCGCAAAGTTCATACAATGAGCAAAAGCAGTAGCTACTGGTTTAGTAAGAAATTGTCCTAGATGTTGTTTTACTTGTTTATATTTCACCAATGAACCACTTTATTTAAGCTTCCACCATTGTCATCCTTGTCAAGAGCATAAAGTTTTGGAACACGTTTGCAAATTAAAAATGAACTTTCATCGTCAAAAATAAACGATCTAGCAGAAATAAACTCTTAAGTGAAACAAGAACAAATTAAAGAGTAGCAAGGTTCATTTTTATAAAAAATTAATAATTGAATATGCTGCTTGGATCCAACGATCAGTTTTTTTCTTTTTGTAAATGTACTAACATCAGAGCTTCCAGCAAATACAGATCCTTATAGATCTATCCGATAGATCAGACCTTTGGAGACCATAACCTGTCATTAGTACGTAAGCCTCGATAAACGAATCTACATGGATGAGAGAGGCTTGACGAATTTCTTCAATTTTGAAGTCAGTGCATTGCATTGATAAAAACTAATTGTGTAACTGAGATTCAAGCGTGACGAGATGAAGTAATTCTCCACGATATGGAGACTAGTATAATACTACAGCGGCATGTATTATCCAACTGAAGCTGCATCGGATTAGCATCTTTCACCTATCTAATATATCGGCAATATTTTGACTTAGTACATTTCAATTGTTCATGAGATTTTTCAGTTAAATTATTTTTACATATTTTTGAATTATCTTAAACTACACTATAATGCAAGTTATGTTTCCACAAAATCATCTATAGCACTGTTGATATTTACAATATGTTTTGTCCAATTATCCTAGAATCTTGTGGACGTACTTTAAGTATTTCAACAAATAAACATGTTCAAAATAGTCAAAGAAAAATTTAACAGTAGTAAAACTGCGATGAGGGACAGATTAGAATGAATATTCTCTTAGACCTCAACTTAAACTTATAAATAGTAGAAAATGTCTTTACTGCTGTTTGACCTCATTAAGTCTTAACTCATAAAATATTTCGGCTGCGTAAAGAAATAAAAGCGAAGGAGATATTCTTTCAAATTAAACGAAACATCATGTAAGATGCAGTACGTAAAGTCAAGTCCGGTTAATTCGACATTCGTGGAATATAATATGTTACCGGCCTATCCGAATCACTGAACAAATGGATTTGACTGTTATTGCGGAATTTATTAAAGTAATTGCTAATGTCTTATTAGAATAACACTTAGAAAAGGAATTGTTTGTACTGCTCACTTCACGAATAACTCTTAATTTTAATGAAAATATAAGTACTTTGATGCTATTTCGATATATTCATCAAATTTAGTTGAAGATGCAACTGCAGAAATACTTACAATAAGGAAGATGTGTCAGGTTGGGGGTTCAGAAGCTTATATCTCACGGCCTGAAATTATTTAACTTTTATGATGCTCCAAGCACACTTTTTGTAGATAATATCTATACAGTAGAGAAAGGATAGTCAATAGGGGCGTCTTTTTCTGCTGCGATCTACTGATGAGCAGGCTAGAGAACAGCTCATAAAATAATAGGTAAAACAAATAGCAAAATATTTTAATTCACATAAACAACAGAAGCACAGATGATTACATTGTTTTGTTAGATAAGATGGAAAACTTTTATGCGCACAACATTATGCCATTCAATTGCAGCTACCTTTTTAGAGAACTAGCGTAGACAAGTTTTTTTAGAGAATACTGTTATAGAGAATAGTGTAGAAAGGTAAGCCAAGCCACCACATAACATGTAGATTTTGATATGATAAGACTGATTTTTCCATGATTTCTTTGTGCATCTCTCTTGCTATATCAGCACAAAACGGAATAGTTTAGCAGTGGCTCATTTAAATTGACACGGTGATTAAGCTTCAATATTTTTAGCAACAAAACTTATTTGAAAAGAGCCAGTCAGTCTGTCTTGATGACCTTGTTGCATTCGCTGTATTTTATTCGCTGTCTTCTGAAACCCTTTATACTTCTACAAGCATGACTTTGAGTGACGACTTTGCAAGTCGACATACTTATATATTGCTATGAATTCGGCCTGAATAAATTACTAAAGGATAGCAATGACGGACATTGATAACATAGGAAGCCAGGCATTATTAGAAAGATAATTAAAAGATATAATATTTTAAGGATTTGTTATAGAAATTCTATTATTGCTTTTTGATAATTAAGTTAGAAATGCTAGAATCTATTGATTTTCAGCTCATGAAAATTGGTGCTTTCCCGGTCTCAGGATGCAAGTACTGTTGCATTTCCTGATGGAGGCTACTTTTCCAGTCACAGATGAAATTCAAAGGACTTCTACATGCCTGAGGTTCCAAACCTAGTTTCCATCATCAAACTACCTTTCTGGGAAAGTAAAAACAAAGTCATCAATGTGAAGTCGCTTGTCAAATCAACATCCACTATCTAACTCAAAATCTAGCGTCAATATGTCATTCGAAATGAGTTGAGTCATATTTCGGGGTAGACTAATCATCTCAGAAAAATATGTGATGGGAACTGCCTCACTCAAAACTTGTTCGCTGAGAATTGAGACGTCGCTTCTAATCATCGGAAAGGTCCTCCACCTCACTTTTACGCCAACCACACCGCATCGACTGACCAAGCAATTGCTCCTTTCTTTTCAGGTTGGAAAGCTGAGGCCTCACGCATGGTCGTGTTGGTCAGGTGCAATACTTTTGTAGGTACGCAATGACTGCTACATAGAGCTTTCTCAACCCCACAAGAACTTGCGCTGCAAATTATATGTTAGTCTCTTTCACACTTGAACTTCTTGGTTGCTTCTTCATTGCGACATTGATCAATTTGTGAAGATTCGATTGTGTGTGATCATTTGATCGTAGTGAACATGGATAATTGTTTCCCGAAGCTGAAAGGATACTAGGACGTCATCACGTATTCGCAACAAAGATGAGATATATCAGTTTCATCATCATCATCGGTTGTTGCAATCCTGTTCTTATCTTATATATCTTGTTTTTTTTCACATCACATTGTCCAAATGATTGTGGGGAATATAGGTACAGAAATATTATTTGGGTGACCCCAAATTTCGCGTAGACGTTGTAAAGCTGGGACCACTGGCCTAAAGACCGCCAACTTCATCCAACAAATTTCATCGGCGCTTTTCTTGTGCTTCCAAACTTCACTTGCAAATCATACAGGTTCACTAACCTCACAGCTGATCCCAGGAAGCAGCAAAATTCTTTTTTTTCAATTCGGCAACATTTGAACCAAGCTCTTGCAATCCTTTTAAAAATGGAGTGTGAAATTTATGGAGGACAGTGAACACTAGCATCAGTGATTATGTGCATGCCATTTGATGATGCACCTCTCAGATGCTGGTTTGATTACATTTCAATAGTCACCACTCAACATTAGAATACCAGACAAGCAGTTTAACTTTTCGATTGCACTGAATACCTTCTCTGTAAAATCAACTTGTTGCGTGGCCCATGAGAAGAGTTTTCAAATTGTGCCTCAATGATGATCATCTCAAATGTAGACTGAGCATATCAAACATTGCAACGAGTACCGCATTATTCACATAAAAGCAGCGAAAATAGATATTTTATTAAAAAAGGAGAACTGTGAATCTTGAATATCGCAACATTTTATTCACTAGTTTTCAGTAAGTGAACTGTGTTACACGTCCTTCATGATCTATGATTTATTTACAAATATCAACACAACTAAGTGCCATCCTGCAAATTCTACGAAATGAAACAATCAATGTCGCGTAGCTTATCTTAAGCAGTTTTGAAATAGAAGGTTGAGATAGTTTTGAAATCCAAGGCCGATTTCGTGACCGAATTTCATTTTATTAGCTAACATGCTGATATAAACTTAGTAGACTATTACATGACTAAGAGTTAGGGGAATTTCTGAAGACAAAACATGAGTATTGCACGATACACCATTGATGGAAACTATGACACACGCAAATAGAAATTAATCGAAATTATCAAGTTGCAATAAATATTCAAGTTCAAGCATGCATGGACATTTCTCTTATCTCTATAACCTACCATGGACCAACAATTAGTTAACTATCCTTAAGTTTTGGCAGGATGAGACAACGTGAATGATGGGGTCTACGTTTAGCGCATATTTGCACGAATCTCAAAACCCCACCAGAAAATGGTGAAAGCCCTGAATATCCGGGAATCGCCGGAAAACTACGAGCATTGAGCACGACCGAATGCACTAAAATATGACAATTTTTAATAAACACTTACAAATATTCAATATGGACGGAACTATTGTTGACTGACATATAAAAATAGTTAGAAATATTTGGCACGAAATCTATTACACACCAACCTTACGGACGTAGACAGTTTTGAGCTAGAGCCGTTTAAAGTAAATTTGGTGAAATTTGTGTATTTTTTTTAATTTCAGATTTCAGCAATGTCCATCATGATGCTCGTCTAGCTGAAATTTAAAGGTCGTGCGATATCTAGAAGGGCACTACATTTGTATTTGAAAATGAGTATATTTTTACACAAACACAACATTCCATTCTATTTTTAAATCGATCTCCTGAAACATTTAGAAAAAAAGTGTTTCTACTTTTGATTTTAAAAAACCTGTAACTCCGATTTAAAATCGAATTTTTGCATGCATTTTTTAACTGAAAGAGTAAATTATAGATATTCAGAATCTACAAGAATCTCAAAATTAAAAATGACTCATCGGTAGTGTTCAATAG
This sequence comes from Prostheceraeus crozeri, assembly GCA_907163375.1. Taxonomy (NCBI): domain Eukaryota; kingdom Metazoa; phylum Platyhelminthes; order Polycladida; family Euryleptidae; genus Prostheceraeus; species Prostheceraeus crozeri. Next base: position 69,275 of record CAJQUW010007577.1, on the reverse strand, counting down.
ATTTCGTGCCATCTGTTGAATAATAAACCGCTGACATGAACAATAGCTATTTAAACAAGATAACGACAATCAGAACTCGAGTTATTATTATTATATGACGTTTATTATCATTGCTTCTTTGACACTTGAGGAGTGGGACCAACCCAATGAATCAGCGTGTTGTCGAATTACATTTGAGTTCAAACACGAGTTGTAATAAGATTGCCTGATAAAACACACAGTTGCGTATCCGAAACAAAGAAAAAATGAAAAAATAATAAGTTCATTCATTACTTTCACCATCATGTCTCTGAGTATTCGAATATGTTTGATGATAAGTTCCAAGCAAACAATACAAGCTGATGTCGATGACAAAATGAGCATAAATACATGGCATAAGTGGTAAAAATATATGGTATAAGCAGGTAATCTTCTGAAAACTCGCAAGAAAAAATCACAAATCGCAAGAAACAACCAAAAAATCGCAGCAGCAATTAAATCGCAGTAGGCATCAGGAATGTTTTCGCTTCCTTATGTGTGACGGTGCAATGGCATATGAAGATCCGTCGGGTACATATTTTGACTGCGGATATATTGTACAAAATTTAATTTTAGTCGTCAGTAATATCTAAAAACGGTTAAGTCACATTAAGAGTCATTAAAGCTCGCCAAGTTCACTTTAGTGTGATTCTTCTTCACTTTGTTTGAACTATTGTTATCACGCAAATATGTTTCGATGCTGATTGATTGGACTGTTACGGATAGCCGTCCTTGAACTATTTAGGATTATTTCCACGAGCAGTCAAAGACTACTGACTTTCTGGCTGAGTGTTTAACAGAACTCAAGGCTTCAGACGTTGCTGAAATCGTTTCTGCTATTGAAATTATATATATTGTGGCTTTTCCTTGGACAGTTCAAAAAAGACCATTCTGGAGAAAATTTTGACTTGGAACTCTTGATCTGTTCTCTGCTTAAATAAAATATCAAGCCACCTATCTACAAATCTATATCATACTCTTCAATACTGGGATCTAATTCATAACTCAAAGTCATTGCCTATTTGAAAGCATGTCTAAAAGAACTGTTTAAAAACATGCTTGAAACCAAGGTAATGAAAAACATTCTTATAACCCTCATGACCACGGTTTGAACATATTCACATACCAGGTTCTACAACCAAGTTTACATGTGTAACAGCGTATTGAGTTCATGTTGAAAACCGTGGTTTTAAAAACAGCCGTAAACAATGTTTAAAAGGATAATGCATCACATGTATAACAGCTGTTTCACCCCCCCCCCAATCCAGCTATTCAATTGATATTAGAAACCAACCCTTTGCTTATTTAGCGGAGTACATATAAAAGAGTGAAAAAAAGTTAACTATAAAACTGATGCTGTATACCTCTGGCAGCGTCTGTGTACGGTACATGGGGATATCAGCTAATGTAAGCATCCACAAGATCGCTGACCGCCTTGCGATACAGAAAAAATGTCGTATAATGTCAGTCAAACCTCTCAACATCAACGTTTAGGTGTTTGTCTGACAAGATCTAATGCTATCGCATTCTGGCACGAACTCTGCCAGAAACAAAGTGGCTCTTTTTGCATATCTTTAATGGTGACTTTTTACATTATTTAGGTTCTGTAGGTCTTTCGACGGAAATTTTGAGCATTCGGGCAACGACCTTACCGTATGTTCTTTTCTTTAAAAAAAAATACATTTCGCAGCAGTCCTTCAAAAAAACACGCCAATGTCTTACCATTACAGGCTTGCCGTTCTATTAGGATCGAACTCTTGCGAAACACCCAAAGGCATGATAAATGCAATTGTCATTTATTAACTAAGGAAGTCTTCATTTAATCAAAGAATGGAATATCCCAAAATGACTTTCTGAAAATAATATGGATCCTTCTGCTGCTTGATTTTGAATAGCATATATTCATCATGTTCTTCTGTTCGGCAAAATAAAGCTCATTCTGTTTTTGTGGTTTAGTTTTGATAAAATATAGTGAAGTTTAGTTTTCATAATTTTTCCGTATAATTTAATGATTCTGACCACATGGACATGCTTCATGGCCTTGCAATGATTGTAGATGAATTATGACACATGAACGAATGAATGCACTTCGAGCAAAACATTCATCCTTTTCTACGCGGTGTGTTAATTGAGTTCACGTAAATAGAGGCCATGAAAAAATTGAAAACTGAGAATATGAACACTGGCATGATATATGGCTTCATAATGAGCGACAATGGTGGAATAGATTGATTCATTTAAGTGGTATAATTTTTGTAATCAATTATGTGTTATCTCTTTACACACCTACATTTCTATGTCAATATACAAGTTAGCGTCGATGGCATTGGGAATTCCACTTGCTATTGAAAATCATAATCTATCTTTTCATAACTACTTCATGGATATGACCTCAAAAGAAGATTTAACGTCGACCCCCCTGGGGGGATTTTCGTACGGATGTCCTTTCGGCTTGCTGTCGACTTCCAATGACCCTTTCAAGGTTCAACCTCTGAACCAAAAGACTCGTAGGCGAAGCACCGAACTACTGTTCTACTGAGATCACAATGTTTATGTGATAATCCATAGCATTGTCATTTTAAGCAACTTACTGAATCTAGGAAATCAGCCTGTTCCACTTTTCACATACAAGTTTCAACAATGACAATGTTCTAAATTGTTAATTTCATCGTATCCGGTCTTTCAAAGGAAAGTCCGGATATTTGCATTTCAAACGAACACATTTGAGTTTTGAGGCAAAAATGTTTGAAATTCTGAAAACTTCTGAAGAATTTTTCATGCTGATCACCTTTCGCTTCCTGCACCTACAGTCTGTGTTGAGTTATGCCGCTATCAGTTTTAGTAAATCTCCAGAACATATTAGACAAACAAGGAGATAGATAAGCGCATGGTATGAACAACCTGCTTCGAAATATACTGAAATTAAAGCAAACAGACTCAATCACGAAATATGAAAGGCAACCATCAACTGCCGGAAAGCAAGACAATGATGAGATCAATTTATATTTCATTTCAGCAATAATAGATGTTACTGTCAAAAAGGTTGTAAACTTTCGCCTAATTTTGATGAAGGATGCGTTTTGCGGAACTGATTATTGATTGACAACAGCATCAGGAAAGATCCGTGCTTCTATCAGTGAGAACAAACAAATCACCTAAAATAACTCAAAGGAAAAGTTTGTTTAATAAAATCGCAGGTTAATTATCAAATAGGTGATAGGAAGGCTCATACGCCTTGCTTGAAAGAAAGAGAATAGGATAACATTTCCTTCAATAAACGGCAGGAGACGTAACGTGCAAGGCAGTCTGACTCGGCAACACCAGAAACAAACCTTCGCTACCTGTAATAATATAAATATGAATAAAATCATGAATAAGTAATATATCCCGGGTTCTCAAATTGTCTACAGCTCTGAAAGAATTTTTGATAGCTTAAAAGATTTTCTTTGATATATTGACAAGCCGCATTCAACATTTGGATTCTCATTCATCATTGAGTCGTCCATCACGCCTGGATACGCTGCCAAACCAAAGGAGCTGAAGATTGCAAGCTCTCCAAATATCGCGTTCTACTTGCACGGTACTGTTTCGAAAAACTAGCCTTCGAAACGAGTGGTTGCTTAGGTCCAAGAACGTTAAGGACTATATCCAGGTTGGGTAATCGGATTTCCCAGCTTGAAAAGGAACCGCGGGAGACCGATTGGCTGTTTCAGCGCATCTCTCTGGCGATTACCAGAGGGAGCGCTAATTCGATCGTAGCAACCAACAATTGACGTTTTCTTTTATATTTCAATTTTCTTGCATTTCGCTTTTTTTACTTTAATTCCTTTGGCTTTTATATTTTCGTATTTATTTTGCTCTTTCAGTGGTCTCTTTGTATTATAAGATTTATATTGTTCATGTTGAAACAGAATGAATTGTGTTATGAGGAATATATATTACAATGAATATAATAATGTGGTGACCATTATGATGACACATCCACTCTAGATTGTGAACTTCGACCTGTATTTCTAATGCATAGAACAGACTGTTTATCTTAAATTAATTGGAATGAAGAAATATTCAAGGTCTGGATGCCGAACGAGGAATTGAGAATAAACTTGAATGATATAAAGTTGTCGATGCTAAGTTGTCCACAGATTTCAGCTCGAGTCGATCCCATACTAAAGACGCAGAGTAAACCTTAGTGAGTCTGCAATTCTTCAACTTAGCCAAGTCTTGGGGTCAGTTTTTGCACTTAGTCCCCAATCGCATCGATTTCATGCATGGAAAAGGCATCCACAGACTTGCCGAGAAGCATTTTGTCCACTACCTCATTTATTGTCCTGAAACCACAAAATGGTATTAAGATGTTTTCTGTGAAAATATTTGAGATGCATTCGAGATTGAGTACTTGTTTAGCTGGCTGGTTGGCTTGCGTTCGAATCCTGGTCAAACAAGTTGCGGTTGGGAAGATAGGTTGTTAGCGCACATTTTCACTTAATTTGTGTCATACCTATGTTACTGTAATTAGCAGAATTAGAAAGCAATCTTTACATTTCGCCTGATGAAGACCCAAATATGATGTGGTATTGGAAAACTTAAGTGCATTTACATGATAAGCCTGCTGGATAGTCTGTGATATATTTTCGAATTTTTTTAATTATCAAAGAGATCATAATCTCTTATCAAGTAAACTTTCCACACGCCGTCTAAAAAAGTTATGACTAGAATATTGAAGCATTCATAATCCCATGAGATACTCCCGAAAGAGACTGAAGGTGCAGAATCTAGAATTGTGACCTCAAAATTTCAGTTTATTAACAATAAAATGCCACCAGATACGATCAAATGGAAAGCTTTTTACAAATTGTTGTAAACATCGGCATTTAGAAATGATTAGTCATAATTCATCATCGTCAACCTACTTCCGACCTTTTGATCTGACAATTTAAGTCATCAGATACATTCGATCCACAAGTCATCATGTGTTTGCAAAAATTCGAAGGTTCCGGCTTCTAATTTTATTCAATCTTGTCGAGATTGGAAAGAAATTCAATGGGCAATGTTGCATTGACATCGATTGTGATTTTGATTTACAGGGGACTGTTGAGATCTTCAAAGTGAAGCCTCATGTGGGCAGTCGAGAGACATCTTGGAATTTTCTGCATATCAGGAAACTTAGTGGAAGCACTGTTTACATAATGATAGACTTCCGAATAGGTAACGAGTATCAATTTCTCAATTACTTCAATTTAATTGGTTCATCAACTAGCTTTGACATCAACATATTTTGAATTATGCTGTAATTGCGACTGACAAAAACAAGTTCCTCTGCTCCCTGGAGTTTTATTGCAGGAAAAGAAAATTAAAATACAAACAATTGATTGCTAAAACCGCGCCTTTCGTCTCACAGAGCCATACTCATGGGTAGCTGGTGAACCAGCTGATTTCACCTGCTACCCATGATTCATCTCGCAACGAATTACTTCCCGTCAAAAGCAGTTAACAGTATATATGCTGTAGTCATGATAAATGTAGTAACGTCTATTGCGAAATTGCTCTTTTTATTCTGCACCAACGTTTTATGAGTCACTATCTACTCATTGGGGTCCCACTCTTGCAATTTCTTTTGAATTCAAGTGGTGTTTTTAACTGAAATGTTGGGAGATCCATAATCGATATCGCATAGGTCCATCATAATGGATATAAATCGCATCCATTCCATCGCAAAACTTCATTTTCCGATGTCAGAAAATCATTCCGTCTTGTTCTGGGAGCCAACTCTATGATGCCATCAGCAAATAAATCAGATGGCAATTCAAATTTCAACGCCATTTTGTTTCCGGATCGTGCTTCTGTTTAAGATCCAGTCAAGTAGTGATAAAGAAGCGGAAGGTTGGGAATATTTATGCGAGCCACTGTGTTGAAAATTGCAAATTCTCACTACTCATTTAATCAGTAGTCTTGCAGAATATAAAAATATTCAGGTGACACTACAGGCTACATTTTCAATGTGTTTGACCTGAAGGATAAAAACTAATCACCTAATTATTGTTTCATGTTTATAGACTAAGATTGTATTATGATTAGATACCGATCCAACTTAGATTTTCAGAGACTATATAATGTAGCCATTTTCACTTATCGCAATCTGTCCTTTGGCGTCATTGAGGCCGACATTTTGGATCTAGTGAAAGAAAATCACTGAAAGATTTACTCGTTTGGATTCACTGAAAAAAAATAATGGATGGGAGAAAAAGGTTAGTCATTCCAAAATGAAATACAACAAGCATGAAGACAATTGAAGCATCTAAATTCAAACTGATGCTTATAAATTAATCAAATAAAATTCTTTTGTTTCTTTTAGCACATCAACAGCACACTTCTTTTACTTATTCATAAACTTTACTCTGATGCCTGTCGGTTTTTATGATAAAAATGTCCGACAAATATGACTCCTGTTTTGCGGGTTATCGAAAACTGAAGCACATCATTTGCTCAAAAATCTGCATCTCATCCCAGATGTTGGAACGCGATATAATTTGGAATTCTTCAATTTATAGATTGATGCTACAGCAGTGAAGCGCAAACGAAATATGAGCTCAATCAGTCGGAGAATATAAAGAAAAATTGTTGATTGATAGATTTTTTGACGGATTAATCCTTCGTTATTTCATCACGTCTACAACGAAAAAACGCGAAGTCCCAGAAAAGGCGTAATCCTAGGACAAAAGAACTTTTAGAATTTCCGTCAGAAAATCAACAAACCGATTATCAGTAAAAGCAACAAAAGGATTCTTCTACCTGACATTTGTCGATCGATCATAAATTGCCCGAATATCAATACGCTTAATGTTTGAACAAACATTTACCAACCTTATGTCCTCAGATAATCAATTCCTTGATCAATCAAACTTCTGGTTTTCATTTTGTCACTCACTATTTCGAGCATTCAAGTGAAGAAAGCAAAGATTCACAGCTGTAGAATTTAAATTGTGTGATCAGATAATAAAGCACTTTCGTAAGCTCGAAATCAATTCGTTCTCAAGCTTTCTGACATTGTCCTCCGCCAGGCGAATACCGCTGGTATTCAAAAATCGTGCATGAAAGGTTTTGTCATCTTTTACTGATTCTAGTGTGATTCAGATCCTTAGTCCTCCTGTAGTGAGCGAATTCATGTTGGCAGTTGGTTAGGGGTTCGAAAGGGAGATTTCACATACTATCAAGCAAGTTACTGACCGTTGATGAGTCTTCTTTGAAACTGATGATTAATTCTAAGCATTGGCAAGCAGTTATTACATGTCAACGTACATGTGGGACGTTCATACACCCGACTTGCTTTGCCAAATAAAAAAACATTTCATGTCACCTGTTGAGTACGCACACAAACCGCAACTGAGGGCCAATAGGTCATGAAACCTCTCTGATGCAGGAATTTCTTTAGGACATGTGCTTTAGGATCAATGTACATTACAACAATGTGTTGTGATTCATTTAAGCAAGGGATGCGCAGTCCTATCATTTTGATGGGACTCCGACTGCGACGGTTGATAGGACTCCGATTCCGAGTAGCAATTATATAAAGCCTAGTTTTTTAAAGAAACTGGTAACCTACATCATAGATCACTATAGGCTTACCTGAGCATATTTTTAGTGATCATTTCTGTAACAATTATCAATCATTTCCGATGAAAGTTTATCAAATGTCGCTTCAAGTTGGATGCATACGACTGGGCACCACCCATCTTGCTGGTGCGTACTTCACTCGTTTCTTCTCCAGTCTCTACCAGGCAGGAAAATCACCCATCCTTCTCCAAAAAATCTGAGTACACTTTCGATTTTAATATGCGCTTTGGAGGAGCCATCACACACGATTAACGTGAGGGTAAGATATAATGTTTTCGAACAAACTAGTATTTCATTTTTGTCTCTGATGTGACCCTTGGTGCGCAAGTGTGATCGAGGCTAAGAAGGCTTGTATTCTCTAATAAATCACCGAGTGACACGACAATCCCTTTTTCACTATCACGGTTCATTCCCTCAACAATTACAAACTTTGAATCCACTGCTGTTTCGACTGTACTTTTGTTTGACGGTGAAAGTGGACATCATGACAGTGACAGCTATGCACGAGGACAAATTGTTTGTATTATATTTCGGGTCCAGTTATAGGCTGGATTTGCTATCATTTGATAGGACTCCGACTCCTCATCCCTGATTTAAGCAGACATACAAGATCACTGACAATCCTATGATCAGTAAAATCAGTATGAGAAAAGCAAAAAATAAAAATAAATAAATGAAAATTTTTAATACGGAAACACGGGAATTCTCGTTTTTTTACACCAGCATCTGCGTTAATTCGTGATCAAGCCCTCTGTTATAAGTGTCGCGCTCAGTTCCTACCTGATGAAATATTTCTGGTCATCTTCACTAATTTCTAACCGGATACATTGGTTTGGGTGAATTGAAAAGCAATTCAACAGAATTAATCCATTAGCCTATAGCTCCAAGTGCACTTCAGTCACAGCGATTTCGTATGGAGGCAATTGCACGCATGAAAACGTTGATTGGAAGCTCACTCTCAACCCTAGAAAATGGCTGCTCATGCTCCGATGAGCGATTGGAGTACGGACGGTTCGACTTGAAGAAGGGAATAAAATTGTGATGGTAATTGTCTAAATTGAAGATTAATTGAAGAAAGTCAATGAAATAATCGTGCAATGCATGCAGACAGCAATGTGTGGCGTAAGGCGTGTAAGTTGATTTCATTCCGGCATAAGATGACATTGAAGAACGTCATCTTCTCGAAATTCTGCGTTTTTCATTAGATTTAAATTTTCAATCAACTAATTCTTTTCGAGACAGCTTTGACGTCAGAGATGACATTTGTCACATTTCAAGACAGCAATTCTGATATGATTTAACCGTTTAAATCAGTCAGAAACACAACAGCCAAAGGCTGGTTTATACTTCCTCCGTATTGAGAGCGGAGACAGCTCCTGAAAACGCAGACATCTCCGTTTTACGGAAGCTGCACAAGTCTGCGTAATTTCTTGTAGGATACGGAGACTAAAAAATACGGATGTATGTATATAGTCCATTTTGTCAGTTGCATATGTACGGAGGCTCGATTCCCTGAACAGAACACAACCAGCTAGATGTCACGTGATGACATCGCTTCATCTTCAATTTCATTGGCTCACAGTCAAACTTCAGTCGACTGAAATACGGAGACATTCAACCAAACTAATGTCTCCGTATCGTGATTTTTGACCCTCCGTTTCATGTCTGCTGATAAAAAAATACGGAGACATCTCCGTTTTCGCACAATATTTCCCGGAGACGTGTCCGTACAAGAAACGGGGGAAGCATAAACCAGCCTTAATTATGTAATTTTCAAACTATTCATGCAGATGATTGAGGCTTCAACTGTTTCCATTGTTCTTTTCCCATTGAAGTTTAAAAGTCGGCAAAAAGAATGAGACTTTGATTTTATGCAGCATCGAAAGTGTGTCGCTTCTCACGAATTGAAGATGGCTGTTTTCCCTAAGCAGTTCAAAAGATGTGAACTACATGCACCGTCCGCCTAAAGAAATTACATGCCTAAAATGTCCCGAAAGTTAGTAAATGATGTAATCCAAGACATGACTGCTCATTGACATCATGTGTTATTCTACAAGTCAAGTCCGCCAACTGTGGGATTCATATCTCGTCAAGTGTAACTGAAGAAGGATGGTCAAGATTTTATAAATTAGAGTGTCCACAATATGAATATCAATTATTACGGGTAAGGGTAACGGTACGAAAAGAGCAGCAAAGGGGAACCCGAAACGTCTGCAAAAATTGCATTTCATCTCAATTTACTTTTTGTCAGAGACATTTACGGGAGAGAATTCAAGCAATTTGATTTTTCATTCTTTAAAAAGAATCGCAATTATTTGGGCAAAAAGAATTTCATACATCCTTGGGGAGCATTTTATATGAGAAATGCCTTTCTAAAATGAATGCTTCATAAAGAAATATCGGGTTTCTTATGTAAACAATGCCTAAAATCTTGTTTTAAAAGTACATTGACTGATTTGAATGACAATTCAGCCTGACTGCACTATCGACTGATTCTTTAGTACATGTTTTATTACGTTGCAACCCTGTTCGTCAATGATACTCAGCTTTTGGATTATTCATCATTTAGAATGTCTGATGATATCGCTGAGGTGCATGCAAGGAGGTTATTATCATACAATGAACAAATCTGCACTTCAATTCAATTTTACAAGTTCATGTCTTTTGAAAACGCATACATTGCACTTGTACGGAAAGTAAGAGAAATTTGTCAGGTTCCATGAACATTTAGGAAACTTGGACCGGCGCTGTGGCCTTGCGGTAGAGTGCTCGCTCTGCGCACGGAAGATCTTGGTTCAAACTTTGGTCGAGTCAAGCCAAATGCACATTATCAGCTTTCTTAAGTGGTCACAATTCATGTAACAATGCTTTTGACAAGGTGCATGTCAACGTAGGACACAATTATCGCATGTTGTATTTTTCTATATGGAATTGGGCTTCTTACATCAATTGAATGTCTGTACTGTCAAATGGGAAAAGGAGGAGTTTTAAAGCCATGCCTTAAAACCATAATTGAAATGCTGATACTGGATGAGCATGATAGGCGACTGAAGCATTTTCTACGTGTGTGAAGTTAGCACCAGCATCGCCATTTTGAAAATAGGGTGTGCCACTCAAATACACCTTACAGATCGATACATTTGGAGTGTGCCAGCATGTGCAACCCATTATTTTGAAAGACTTCCTTATCGTTTAGGAAGAATCGCTAATCGTTTGAAATGGCAGTGATGTGAAGTTAGCACCGCCACTAAAATTTTAATTTCTAGATTACACATTCATTGTCCGCGAAAGCACAAAATGCCGGTGATGTGAAGTTGGCACCGCCGTCTTGAAAAATGCATGTGCCGATGATCGTGTTTGAATCGATCTAGATGGAGTGTGCCACTCATTTAATTCACGGAAATCGCACCATATCGGTTGGAAACCAACCCGAAAGCTCATTGTGCAAGCGTCAGCGAATTTGTTCTGCTTTAATTGATCAGATCGGATTGATCGGATTCTTGAAGCTAGTTTGGGCCATTCCGAGCCGCACTGACGAGCCCTTGTAAAGCGAAACACAGCGTCTACGGCTGCCGAAGAATTTTTGTGCTTAATTTCTTCAAGTCTGATGGAAATCTTTCTGCTCTACGCCCAGGCGAGTTGGCACTCTGCAATCTTCATGAGAAACTTTTTATATTCTGCCTGAGCGTTAATATGATCACCAAGGTACTAACAGCTCCATTGGCTTATGGTAGCCGCAGTCTAGGAATAAAAGTTATTAAACAACTTTCAAGGACTATGTTAGTGAGTAGTATGACGTTCTCTCTTGATTGGCATTTTGACTCTGTGACTTTATCGGAATTGATAGCTTGAGCCCTACTGATATGCAAACTTTACTTTCTCATTTTTCGTCTCTTCTTCCTGATTCCACCAGGGTTGGACGGTGCTATGATGACTCTCTTCCACTACCTTTGATCCAGAGCAGTGTCCTCCAGGACCTTTAGATATTCCAGGCCTTCCTAAGTTAGTAAAGTAGGCATTCACATCAATAAAATTTAGAAAAATATTCCAATGAATAGTTGGTGGTATCGTGTTTGCCTCCACCAAGCTGATGGTAGACTTTCACTCTAAATCCTAAATACGAGTACATAGCCTACTACTAAATCGCAACTGTGTGGGCTGTACTGGATGTGGCCAGATATCATTCATGTTGCCATTCGATAATACGAGGACATTCTCATTGAGGCTTGCCCTCACAAACGCAAGAATCTGCATCAATGCTGATGATTATAGATGTATCATTCTACGATGGCGACGGTTGTGCGATCGGTATTTGAATATGCATAGACTGCTTTGATTGGTTTGAATGAGAGAGAGAGAGAGAAAGATTTGTTTATTCAAGTTAATGAAAATCAATCATATACATATCATAGGATCATATATACATATATAGTCCGGGAGCTAGCGTGAAGTTGTGCAGGGAACGAGGTAGTACATAAAACTTTCACATAGCATAGTACACCTCTAACCTACTGCAAAACTTCGCGTCTGCCGGATCAGATCATTTGCTTTTCAGAAACAGAGAGGATGACAAAATCCTATGTATTTCCAATGGTAAAATTGTGACATTTAAGGTGTTGACTCCATTTTTTCGAGTTTTTGCCCATAAAAAATGTACAAGTTGGTATTTTGTTGAATTGGTTATTTTAGAAATCATCTACAGATCATGATCTTTCAAATGAGGTATCATTCAGTGACAGAGGATGAAGTAAAGTGCACAAGCAGACACTTTTCGTTAAAGTATATCAACAATTTTCCTGAAATTTCTATGTTAAAATTTGCAGTTACACCAACGAAAAGTGTCTTAAGGTGGCAGTCAAACTGGATATCGGAGGGTGGTATTATCACAGATCTTCTTTTGACAAACATAGTTTGCGTCTTCTAGCAATTCAAAGACAAACCGTGAGACTGACACCATTGATCAACATTGTTAATTTCTTGTTTGATTGTGTCATCAAGATTCAGAGTTGAAGTCATAGGCAACACCACAACAATATCATCTGCATATTTTGACATAAAACTGTTAGAGTGAAGAGGTTTCAGTGAGCGCATGTATCCCAAATAAAAAGGGGGACACCTTTCCACCTTGTGGCACTCCCGAATCAACTGGTACGGTTGAGCTGATTTCAGTCCTCAGTTTTACCCGCTGTCGTCTGCTCTGTAAGTAATCGCAGCACCAATAGATGAATTTTGATGGAAGCTTTGAGTCAATGAGAGATGTAATCAGGTGAAGGTGGTTTAGCCGTTCGAAGGCTTTCGCCATATCAAAAGCAATAACAACTGCGCCAACATAGTCGGAATCATCCATTGTGGTAGTTATAAAATCATGTAGAAATATATTGGCATGTAGAGTTGAATAGCCTTCACGGAAACCAAATTGATTCTCACCATAGGCTTCAATAAGTGATGACTTTAATGATTTGACCACATATTACTCGAGAATCTTTGAGAATACTGGCAGAACCGAAATTGGTCTCATATCGTATGCGCTTGGATTCTTGCACTTCGGTATCGGCGTAACATTTGCCAATTTCCACTGATAAGGAACTTTCTGATTCGAGATTGATAGAGCAATTAAATGGGATAATGGACCACAAAGCTCTTCAAATGCAGCTTTAGCTAAGAATGGAGGAAAATCATCACTCCCGGCGGCTTTGGAAGTCTTTAAATGCTGAAGATATTATTTGGTTTTCTCAAGAGATACGTCAACAATCCAGTCTACATCATCATCATGAAGTTAGCCTAAGACGTGAGACCAATCAGGAGACTCCGAAAAATTGTCAGAAAGAGCGTCATTGATGGCATGAACTGCTACGGATGTTGAAGTGAAAGCGTTTAATAGTGTATCTTTTGTTTTCAGGACTTTCCATATATCATTAGGTTTCTGTCAAAGTTTCTGGATCCATGCAACCTTGGCGCGATCAATTTCTTTTCTTATTTTCTCACGAAAATGATAGTATTTCGAGAAGTTTCCTTGATGATATTGTTATCTCTTTTGTCTTCTGCGGGGCATGCACAATTTTATTTATTCTTTGTTATTAGGTTAGGGGTGGTTGTTTTAGTTAAGGGTATTTTGTTATTCAATCCATTGTTTTATTATGTTCTTGTTTAATACCTTTGTTACTGTTGCTGTCATTATCACTATAGATCTGAGCTGGCCAAGTCAAGTGGTGCAATTGGTGAAGTGAAGACTGTTAACGCGTAGAGCTGAACGCGAAGGCAAATACGCGATTTCTGTCACAACTGCGCGCTGACGTTGTCCTGGATGGTCGCTGCTACCCGTCCTCTCCTGCTGATGCTGACAGAAGACTTTGAAGACTTTCTGTTTTCCGACTTTGTGACTGCTAAAGACACCCTTGAATACTTCTGTTGAAAATTCCTGTATTTTCCTGGTGACGTATAATAATACATGAACCATTATTTATTTTCTCCATTATTTTGTTTTGGGAATAATTAAAAGATTACTAACTCGTAACATATTTTGGGGGCTCAGCCGGGATACTAGGTCTAAATAACCATTTAGGGCCTATTAATCAAAATCTGGGTTAAGTTAGCGAGATCATTTCTTTTTTTTCAATTCGTTTTGCTCAGGAGTTTCGCAGAATACTTTGTATTTATATATCTTCTTCATTGCATGCCCATTAGGTCTTGGGTTTTTATTGAGTTTTTCTTAATGTCTTAGGATTGAAATAAAATGAATTCTAACGACGAATCAAATGATGAAAGAGAAGAAAGAAGACTCAATAGAGAATTTAAGCGAGAAGAAGCAAAGCGCCTTGAAAGGAAGGAGCAAAGAGAATTCGAATTAAAACAAAAAGAATTTGAGCTAAGGCAAAAGGAACTAGAGTTGCAGAAATTGAGAGTTGAAGGGGATATTCAGCTGGCAAAGTTGGAGTTGGAAAGGTTAAAGAGAAGCAGCAAGGATGATATTAGCAAAAAAGTTTCCCTGGTCCCAAAATTCAACGAAAAAGAAATCGAAGAATTCTTTTATTGCTTCGAGAGAATAGCAAAGAACGCTCAATGGTTAGAGGCAGATTGGACAGTACTCCTACAAACTGCGTTAGTCGGAAAAGCCCAAAGAATTTACACGTCTCTTTCTGACGACGATGCGAAAGACTGCAAACTTGTGAAGCAGGCAATTCTACAAGCATATGAAAAGGTATCAGAGGCGTACAGACAAAAGTTCCGAAAGTGGAAAAGGTTACCAAACCAGAGTTGTATTGAATTCGCCAAGGAACTGCAAATGCTTATGGATAAATGGTGTGCTGCTGAACAAGTGGAATCCGTCGACGATTTACGAGAATTAATAATCTTGGAACAATTCCGAAATAGCTTAAGCCATGACGTTCGTACGTTCATTGATGAAAGGATGCCCAGTATGGTAAATGAAGCCGCGAAGCTCGCCGATCAATTTGAGCTTACTCATCGCTGGTCAAATCAAGGGACTCATTTACAAAAGAAAATAAAACAAGGAAACTTTAAATCTGATACAAAAGAAACAGGGTTAAGAAAGGAATCTGACACTGAAACTGACTTCAAAGGGAGGATTCCAAAATGCAGTCATTGTCGTAAAAACCTAAACAAAATGACAAATCGGTCTCCGTCTTGCAAAAGCAGGAAATTCTAGATATGTCCAAACAAGAAAAATTGATTGATGAGGGTCGAAACGCTTTCTGTACAAACGGGCTGATTGGAAATAGCGAAGAGGATATGTGCAACGTAAAAGTATGGAGAGACACAGCGGCATTTCAGTCACTTTTACTAGAAAAATCGTTGAAACATCCAGAAAACTCTAACCTTGGAATATCAATTCAAATAACTGGAATTGGAGGACCACAGATAGTTCCGCTACACAGGGTGTTCCTTAAATCCACAGTCTTTGATGGCTTCGTGATTGTTGGTCTTGTTCAAGAGTTACCCATCACAGAAATTGACTTGTTATTGGGAAACGATGTAGCAGGATCTCAAGTAGTTGAGAGAGTGGATGATCAAACCAACCATGACAAAGAATTCAAAGAAAGCACAGACCAGAAGGAAGCCTCAGTCCCGTCTGAAACTGATCAAGCCTTTGCCGAATTGTGTATGATAGATACAGCTGTAAATGTTTTGACTAGGTCACAAATGAAGGTAAAAGAAAAATTAGAGAAAGAGGTCATACCAGAAATGCAAATCGATAGATTTTCTTTGATTGAAGAACAGAAAAATGATGAAAGCTTGAAAAAGTATTTCGATGAGATAAGTGATGGAAATGAAAATAGTCAAATTAGATTCTATCAATTAAACGGCGTACTGATGCGACGATGGAGGCCACGCGACGCGACATTAGGCGAAAATTGGCGGGAATCGAACCAAATAGTTCTGCCCAAGAGATACAGAAATGAGATATTGAGTCTAGCCCATGAGAATTGTTTAGCCGGACATCTCGGAATTAACAAAACAAAATACCGCGTCACTCAACACTACTTTTGGCCTGGAATGAATCAAGATATATCTAAATTCTGCAAAAGTTGTCATAATTGTCAGGTCACCGGTAAACCGCAAAGCAATCCTCCAAAGGCACCGTTACGACCAATTTCTGCGTTCGAAGAGCCGTTTAACAGAATTCAAATCGACTGTGTGGGACCAATGCCTAAAACTAAAAAGGGGAATCAATACCTGCTCACGATACTTTGTATTTCCAGCCGATTTCCGGAAGCAATACCGTTAAGAAACATAACAGCGAAATCAGTAGCAGATGCATTGATAAAGTTCTTTACAATCTTCGGTTTACCTCGAGAAATACAATCAGATCAAGGAAGTAATTTCGTCTCAAAACTTATGAAACAAGTTACGAACGAGCTTGGCATTAAACAGACGTTCTCCAGTCCATACCACGCTGAGTCACAAGGTGCTATTGAAAGGTTCCATCGAACGTTCAAGACTATGATGAGGACATACTGCCACGAAACAAACAAGGATTGGGATCAAGGTGTACCTTTACTGTTATTCGCTTTAAGAGATACAGTTCAAGAGTCAATCGGGTATAGTCCTTTTGAACTGGTATTTGGACATGCTGTAAGAGGACCACTGAAGTTATTCAAAGAAAATTGGTTAAATGACAGTGCAAATGAAGAAAATGTAATCGATTGTTTCCAATTTCAAACAGCGATTATTGAGGATTCGTGAATTAGCTAAGTCAAATTTGCTACATTCTCAAGACGGTATGAAAAAGTGGTACGACGTTAATGCAAGAGAAAGAAATTTCGATGTGGGCGATGATGTACTTGTTCTACTGCCAACCATGGGTAACCCTTTGACTGTGAAATACTGCGGACCTTATAAAATAACGCAGAAAATCAGTGATTTGAATTATGTTGTATCAATGCCCGACAAAAGAAAGAAAAATCGGTTATGCCACATAAATATGCTCAAACCATATTATCATCGAGATAGTCTTGCTGTCACGCCGATTTTTTCAAACATCGATTCACATCTACAGGACGAAAATATTGAAAACAACGAAGCTGATATACCTCCAACAGTAAAGCTACAGAATTCAGATATTTTGAAAGATCTTGACAAATTCTTGAAATATTTAAATGATCTGCAAAGAAATGACATAGGAAAATTGATCAATACTTACTCGGAAATTTTCTGACTCACCTGGACGCACGAATTTAATAGAACATGACGTTGAAGTGACCGAAGTAAAACCTGTCAAACAAAAGCCCTACAGGATGAACCCAGAAAAGAATAAACGAATGAAAGAAGAGATAAGTTACATGATTGAAAATGCTATAATTGAGAAAAGCAAAAGCGATTGGAGTTCCCCCTGTCTGTTAGTACCCAAACCGGACCAGACCGATAGATTCTGTACAGATTATAGGAAATTGAATTCTGTGACAATTGCAGACAACTTTCCTTTGCCACTAATTCAAGAGTGTGTGGATAGAATCGGTCAGGCAAATTTCATAAGCAAGATAGACCTACTAAAAGGTTATTGGCAAGTTCCGTTAACTGAACGCGCGAAGAAACTTTCCGCTTTTATAACTGAAGACGGTCTTTGGCAGTATACGGTTATGCCTTTCGGCATGAGGAATGCCGCCGGAACTTTTCAGCGTTTGGCAAATAAAGTGATAGAAAATATACCTGGTAGCGTTGTATACATTGACGACATAGTCATTTACAGCGACACGTGGAGTGAACATCTTGCCAGACTTGAATTGTTATTTAGCAATCTTGCTGAAGCAAATCTCACAGTAAATATCAAGAAAAGTGAATTCGGAAAATCAAAGATTAATTATTTGGGTTTTCAAGTCGGTCAAGGCAAGTTATGCCCTTTAGACAGTAAAGTCAAAACCATTTTGGAAATGCCTATACCCCAAAATCGAAAAGAGGTTAGACGCTTTATTGGAATGTCTAGTTATTATCGACAATTTTGTCCGAAAATGTCTGAAATCCATACCCATTAACGAGGTTAACCAGTTCGAAAGTGAAATTTGAATGGGAAAACGATTGTCAAAATTCCTTCGAGAAAGTCAGAGATTCTCTCAAGCTCACCAGTACTTAAGACGCCGAATTTCGACAAACCATTTCGCCTAACGACTGATGCTAGCGATGTAGGAGTTGCCGCAATATTGTCCCAAGTAGACGAAAATGGAGATGATCATCCCGTATCATATTTTTCCAAAAAATTGAATCCCCATGAAATTGCCTATTCTACTATTGAGAAAGAAGCTCTAAGCATAGTATTGGCTCTACAACATTATGTCGTTTATCTACATGGTGGCAAATATCCTGTCCAAGTTTTTACGGACCACAACCCGTTGGTGTTCATTGATAAAATGAAAGGAAAAAACAAACGTTTGCTCAGGTGGAGTTTATTACTTCAAGAATATAATTTGGAAGTAAAACATATACGTGGAAAAGATAATGTTGTAGCCGACTGTCTTTCTAGGTTGAACTGTTGAGCAAATTGAATTTTTTTTAATAATGAAGTTACGATACATTTTGCGTTTGAGAATATACAAAATATACCGTATCTTATTTTTTTTGTGGGGAGGTGTTATCTCTTTTGTCTTCTGCGGGGCATGCACAATTTTATTTATTCTTTGTTATTAGGTTAGGAGTGGTTGTTTTAGTTAAGGGTATTTTGTTATTCAATCCATTGTTTTATTATGTTCTTGTTTAATACCTTTGTTACTGTTGCTGTCATTATCACTATAGATCTGAGCTGGCCAAGTCAAGTGGTGCAATTGGTGAAGTGAAGACTGTTAACGCGTAGAGCTGAACGCGAAGGCAAATACGCGATTTCTGTCACAACTGCGCGCTGACGTTGTCCTGGATGGTCGCTGCTACCCGTCCTCTCCTGCTGATGCTGACAGAAGACTTTGAAGACTTTCTGTTTTCCGACTTTGTGACTGCTAAAGACACCCTTGAATACTTCTGTTGAAAATTCCTGTATTTTCCTGGTGACGTATAATAATACATGAACCATTATTTATTTTCTCCATTATTTTGTTTTGGGAATAATTAAAAGATTACTAACTCGTAACAATATGTAGCGTACCGTTCATTTACCATCGACTTTAGTTTTGGAGAAAACCAAGGCTTTTCCTTGCCACTCATTTTTACATAATTGAATGGAATTGTGTCGAGAGCTTTCTGGATATATTGGCAAAATATTCTGCACTTTTCATCCAATGATGCATTGAGCTTGTAGAAGTTATGCCATGGAAGCGCGGATAAGAAGTCTTTGAAATTGTCGATGTGACTTGCTCGAAAATCATAAAGTTTACAATAATAAGACCCATCTGTTGCATCATCAATACGTACATTTGGCTTTAAATGTACAACACGGTGATTCGAATTGCCAACTGGAGGGTCGATGGATACAGGAGAATTAGAATTGGCCTTTCCAACGTTGCTATCAGTGTAACATGAAAAATAAAGATAATCAGTGATGAGAATCTTATCCAAAATAGAGTCCTTCCTGGTGGGTAAATCAACAACTTGAACCAAATGTAAGGATTGTTCCAAATCATTTGTTGTCAAATGATTCAAATCACCTGCAATTATGATATTTGAAAATGACGAAATGTCACAGTAGTCTATCCCAAAGTCAATGACTTGTTGGCACTGAAAAGCATCCAGGCTTGGAGGAACATATAATATCATCACTAAGATGCTACTTTTCGTTAGCAGAATACTAAGACAGTCAACAAACATAGGTGAGTTATGAGTCTTAAGAATCTTATAAGTCAACGAATGATGTAAATATGCGCAGACTCCACCACCACGTCTGCCATCTTGTCTGTCACTGCGGTGCAAAGAGTAACCACATATGTCAACCTCGGCATCAGAAATATACATTGTTAACCATGTTTCACATATAGCAATTATCTCAGGCTTCTTTACGGAAGCTATAATGGATAGCTCATCATGTTTCGGACGAAGTGACTGAATGTTAGTCAATAATGTTGACGGGCAAGCGATAGTCTCTCTGGTAAAATCCCTTATTGAAAATTCTTTATCTCGTGTCTTGTTTTAACCTCGTTTCTGTGAATCACTACATCTTCTCCAATATCTTTCCTTCTCTTCAGCTCAGTTCGCAAGTCCCTCAATTGCTTTCTTTGATCTGGCGTTAGGTCATTATTGATGTATACATTTTTATACTTTGATGAATTTTTCAAGAGTTTAGCTCCCTTTAAAACCAAAGTTTTTGTTTCATTGTCAGAAAACCTTACACACAGCAATCTTGAATTGTTCGGTCTTGGTCTGCCAACCCGGTAAAAAGACTTCATTGATCTCGGTTCGATCTCTAATTCCTTCATTAACTCATGTATTTGTAACTCGTCCTCACTTTTCATTTCTGTAGGACTACCTGTAAGGCATTCATTAATTCCTGAAATCATGACATTTTGCCTTCTGATCATTCGTGATTCAATTTCGCTCGTCACTCCATCAGAAAAGTTGGATAGCTGCATTTTTACATAATTAATTTCATTTTGCAAATAATCGCATTTATCTTTTAGTGCTTGCTGCTCAGATATCAAAGAGGAAATAGTCATCTCTATATGTGTTAGGAAACTCGAAAGCTTATTGTCTATGACGGTTTCAATTTCAGCTAAAGTAGCTGCTGTTCTGCTTGATTGGCTGGGCTTCGTTTCCTCGAAACTATCCACAGCATCTCGAAGTGCGGCAGATAATTGTTCCTTGGTTAATTTGTTCATTTGTGTAATGGACATGCGCCTGACCGTCTCAAAAGTTAAACAGCTTTTCGTCTTATCTTTGTAACTCATGGCAAATATGAATTGTGAAAAAAGCAAAAGAACAGGAATCGAACACTGGACGTCAGCTTCTTGACCTTCAGTATAAACAGCTACACCATCGACCGTATGGATAACCGCCGCCTGTCAACAAGAGTTGAAGCCAATTTCTCAAAAGACGTCACCAAACCGATCGATAATTTGATGAAATGCCGCGTAGGAGGTTGAAAGATATCAATTGCAATCAGCTGGTTGACAAGTGACCGAGTCACGCCGGTACAATACGCTGTATTGACAGGCACTGTAGAAATGTCTACAATTAGCACAGATTAGATTCCACGTACACGAATGGGTGGATGAAACACAGACACGACGATGAATGAAACTCAAGATCGAAGCACCGAGAGATGGAATAATCACCAATAACTCAATCAATTCCAATTAATGATGATTGAGAGCCGTACACGAAGCTATAAAATTCCACGACGAACACACTGATATCAAAAATAATCGTGATTTGAGCGCCACCAAACCAGTGAAAATCACAAAATTGCCAACCACTGCCAGAGGACGACCAAACACAACCGCACGCTAGAGAGGTCAAACACAGAGCATGAGAATGAGAGTAAATTGTCCTTCGAAAATCTGAAATTGCGCTTGTCATGTACTTTAAAACATTGATTATATGTCCAACAGATTAAATCAACTAATTCCGCTAAGTGGGCTTCCGTGAAGGCGCTTTCCGGTAAATGGGGGGGGGAGAAATCCCACTGTCCAACCTTCCATAATTGCATCATTATGAGCTATGACCTTTGATAGCTACTGATTGATTTTATTGATGAAAAATGTAAACTTTCTCTCAGAAAGACAAGACATCAATTTTCCCAAACTATAGGAACAAAATTTTCAAACACTGACTATGATCAGTCTGGCAAGTGGAAATGTGGGTGCTGTGGCAAGGGAGTTGGGGTCAATCCGATCCTTTGTGTCTCCTGTAAGGTGCCACAGGAAATGTGCTCGTCTGCAAAGGGTGACAGGAATTGTCAACTCTCGTTGTCCGACTTGCATGGGACACAATGATGTGCCAAAAGACGACTCCTCTTCGCTCTGCGTCCGGCAGACCTTGATTCAAATCCTTGTCGGGTCAAATCTAAGACTTTTAAAATAGGTGCACTTTGCATTCTTGCTAAACACTCAGCGCGAAAGAATGATAGTGGGATAAATGGAACTCGGCCACATGGAAGAACGGCGTGTCGTCGAATGTTTCCGAGTATAAACAAGGAACATTTATTTTGAGCTTTGACAGTCTCTCTGTGGAGGAAGTACATGAATTTTGTTACTTGGTTGATGTGCCTAGATGCGAAGCAGGGGCAGAGAAGGCGGTAACAGCCTGAATTTCGGCAGCATGGTTGAAATGGAAAGATCCCAGCAGTCTATTATACAATATAGATATTCCAATAAAGTGAGCTCAAGTGTACGAAACATGTCTGCGATCGGTACTGCTATATGGAGCGGAAACATGGCTGTTGACTCAGTAACAGAGATGCCGGCTTACAGTGAGCGATTAGAAGATGCTGCACTACATGCTGAATGTGAAGACCAGGTTACCAATGAAAGAGGTAATGAGAATGTGCGGACTGACACAGGAGAGCGAAAGAGAAAGTCATCAGGAGAGTAGAATCCATGAAGGTGGAGGGAAAGTGCTCACCCGGAAGATCGAAGAGGACATGGCGCAGCTGCGTTCATGAAGACCTGGATGCACTTAACATAAGCGAACATCTTGCCGAAGATCGGGAACATTGGAAACGAGCCATCAAGCTCCGTCCAACCTCAAGCGATGGGACAAGAAGGACGTAAAACGAGAAGTGAGTGATTGAGACATCGACGATTATTAAATTCAAAATACTTCAAAACTCATTTCACTTGACTGGTTTTATCCTTAATCAAATACGAGTAACATCTCTCCCGCGTACATCTCTTTACGACCATTTTGTTAATTATGCTGAGAGTTTTGTCCCGAGATCAGCAAACTAATGTATTCTATTTTATTTTGCAGTAGAAATCGAGCGATAATTGAATCATCTGACGGACCAGTTATAGCCCAAAAAGCCGTGATTTATCGTTCTGTCCTCACTGACTTGGAAAATGATAATAAATCTTATCAGGAAAGTTTCAGCAATTATTTCCATTCAGAAATTCTGCGGTTACGATAATTTCAGGGATTACGCTTGAAAATCGACTGGAATCAGTGTTACATCTCTCCCCTAGTGCATTCAGGTAAAGATACAACGTCATCAGAATCGATGCTTGAATTCCTGATACGAAATCAACTTGGAAATACTCGAGAGCGGCGTCGTTTTGACGAGGCTGAGTGATGTGCAAAAGAATGTATGCCTGATAAGTTTCTTCTATGCCAAAGCGGTGAATCAAACAGTTAGTAGAGAATGTCAAGTGTTTACAACCAATCACTACCTTTGTCAGATAGATCACATTTCTGTAGTTCGAAGAGACTGAGACAATAATTCAACTTGAATCTATTTTTTTGGCAAACATCGTTTTTGGCTATCATTCTTGGATATCAAAACAAAGAAGTTGATTATGAAGCTCAGTATGCGTGTTATCACAAATTTACCTACGACAACATCTTCGTAAAGATTCATTTGCAGCCAATCACGTCGAAATTGTTTCGATGATTTAGCAGACAGTGTAGCGATGAGAATACAAAGGAAGGAAATTTCAGCGAATTAAATCAGCATCTCTTGATTAAACATTTGTTTAAGACTAAAATTTTTCTAGTCAAAGAGTAAAGTAAAAAGCATGAGGCTTGTCACTCCGCCTCAAGTGTTGCAAGTAAAGACCGGCTTCTTGGAAGGGTTTTGTCAAGTCACCCACGGCACTACTGCAGTTTAGTGCACCCTCTATGAAAGAGACGGAAACGCGCCTACTGCAGTTTAGTGCACCCTAAAACAATGGCGCATTCTCCCGCAAACGATGACTACGCACATTACACCGAAGCGCGCGCTCGGTGTAATGTGCGAAGACGAAGACGAAGACACACGAAGACACAAAGACACTCATTTATAACTATAGGGAAGAACGAACGGCATTCATTCTGTTGATTAAATCATGTTGTTCTCACATGCATTTTAGGGTGCACTAAACTGCAGTAGGGGTAAAAGAGGGTGCACTAAACTGCAGTAGTGCCGTCACCCACTGTCAGGGACAGAATATGGAAGAACAAAATATGAAGACAAAATATGCGCTATATCGAACACCTTCAAGTCTTCGCCTTTTCTGTGTCATAACTAATGATAACACTTTATAAATATGTTAACAAAGGTTTGAATGCTCGAATTATTCATTAGCCTGCAATTACTTATCTTATTTTATTCTCCTTTGGCCAGTGCTACGAAGCAATTGCTCCTCTATCTGACTAATTCATATGATGAAAACAAGTATAAAAGTGTCATCCTACCGATCATAATCAAAGTCTGCCCACTTAAAGAACGTTGTTCATAAAAGAAACAAACTAAAAACAACTTAAAATATATATTAGATAATGACTAATATGAAAACATTTACCTGAGTATACATCCGCATCTACTGTTCAGAGAAAATGAGAGCAACAAATACAAAAAGAAGAAACAACACATCAGACTTTTCCCTAAATAGGTGCAAAAAGTCAAAAATAGAAAAGAAAGCAGACACGGGTATCAGTTGTCCATTGTAAGCGCGACTTTCAATCGGCTTCAAAGGTACATGTCTATTCAAGGCGCCAATGATTGTTGACAACTGGCTAAATATTCACACGAAAACAGTCTTTTAGCATGCTTTATCGACATTCCAGCAATTTAGTAAATTGTTAATGGCAAAATCGTAAAACTAAAAAACACACCGCGCACAGCTAATTTTTGCATTATTTACACCCGTCTTAGCACTTTTATGACCTAAAATTTGCCAATCAATGCAAATTTTAACATCATTTAGTCCTTAGTCAATATTCACAGAAGTTGCGAGTTTAACTTGTAACACCCACCACATAAGACGTCAGCGGTTCCTTCAAAGAGCATAACTTTAATGTAGTCTTGTGTCTGATATTCAGTCAATGAATTATACATCGACAGATTCATTCTTTTAACATTCATTGGAGTAGCTAAATATTATCAATTAGCGAACTACAGCTCATGACCGGCGCTGTGGCCTTGTGGTAGAGTGTTCGCTCTACGTCCAGGAGACCTTGGTTCAAACCTTGGTCGGGACAAACCTAGAACCTTTAAAATAGGTACACTCTGCATTCATGCTTAACACTCAGCACAAAAATTGAGAGTGGGATAAATAGCAACTCGGCCATATGGAAGAAAGGTTCCGTGCCTGATGTGCCTCCGAGTATAAACAACGTTAATTAACTTATTATATCATTTATAACATTACTACTGAAAGACGAGCATAAGGACGACAAAGTTTCCGAGGTCGATCATACCATGCTTTAGTAAAAGAAAAAGAAATTGAATTTCCAAACGGTCACCCAGTGCATCTCATAAAACAGTTAAATCCTTCTAATTAAATGGCACAGATTTCAATCAATTAATCGCAATTGATTTCTGATCAATTTACTAACCACTATGAAGACGACCATTCGATTATTTTATTATGGTTGAAGCAAAGCTATATTGCGCAAAGAAACTTCAATCTTCTCCTAACTAAATAGAGGTCATTCCTCTCTCTCTCGTAATTTCGACAATCTTTCGAATTAATCGCTTGAAAACCTCAATTTGAGTTTCAACCATTTCGAACTTGACTTTGGTCAATGGCAATATTTTAGTGAACTAACAGTTCTTGTTTCATCAATTAACTCTATTTTCCGCAGAGTTCCATATTCAGCCTGAATATTTTCTGCCTTTGAGATTCCGAAAGTCAAGCCGACGCTCTGGTGTACATGGAAAACACTATCAACAGAAGAGATTTTGAGAATTGCCAGTTTTCCATGAATGAACATTAATTTTGTCGAGGATCACCAGTTAGCTGTGAAGTCAGGAAATAGATAAGCCACTCCGACCAAAGTTTAACAAGTTAATAATTCTCTGGTTTCGTTTTCTATATTTTCTCTGCAGTTTCTATCTCGAAAAATCGATCTGATGAACTCCAGCCGCTGAAAATGATAACGATGTAAATGATAATTTAAAATTGTATTGATAATAGAGTTTCGGTCATGCAGTGCTTTAATTCTGATTACGACTGAGTTATGGCAAGCATCGTAATAATTACGAGAATCAGTGTAGCCTTAATTGTTGAACTTCACTATATCGAAAACAAAATGAAATTCCGTTTAAGCAGCAAAGTTGATAGTAGACCTATAGTAAAAAATATTTTTAAAAAGC
The DNA here is from genome assembly GCA_907163375.1 of Prostheceraeus crozeri. Lineage (NCBI taxonomy): Eukaryota > Metazoa > Platyhelminthes > Polycladida > Euryleptidae > Prostheceraeus > Prostheceraeus crozeri. The sequence goes on along the minus strand of CAJQUW010007577.1, from coordinate 42,982 downwards.
TGCAATTTGTATTATTATTTGCTGATTCTTAGCACCGCCCAATATTTCGTCTGTCACAGCCAGCTTCACAGAATCTTAGGTTTTGAAATTTGGATCGCAGGATTAAAAGGTAACAAATCAGTGACAAAATTGACAATGTTTGATAGAGATCACCGCAGCTTTTTTTCTTTCGGTGATCAGTTCATGCATCTGTAAATTATAGACATTTTCTAACGTGATTCCTATTGTAGCCACCGGTGAAGTTTATAGCTTATTCTTTCTCACTCTTAGTGGTTTGCTGGATGATGAATCACTGGCTGATCTAATCTTAAGAAAGTGCAGGCTGCACGGGGGACGTCATTGCAGCTCTATAATCATTACCGGGTATCTTAATAGGCATATGCAAAAAATGGATTTGCCTTTTTTATAATACATGATATTAAAGCTTTCTATGTGTGTCTAGTTTACGGGTTAACATGTTTCACGAAGCAGAGAATTATTTTCCTGGATGAAAATTATTACCCTGTTGCAGACTCCAGTGAGATAACTCAATGCATAGATTTCCTCGGCCATTTTTTCAATAATAACCTCGGACCTTCGGTCATCGGTCATTAACCGAATAATTACTTCAAATCTATGCATTATCTATTACTTAATAACGCGATCCTTTGAAATTTTTGGTACTGTTAATTTAAATAATTAATAAATAATCATTCATATTTCAGATTTGATTCTTTTTCATTTCAATTTTATGCTTATACTAAAGTAATAGATCAATTCATTTTGTGAATGCATACTTGTATTGTGCAATTTGTATTATCAGTACATTGATTCAATTCAAGAGCTCAAGGTTCCGCTTCAGGTACCTTAAGATCCAGTTAGTGTTTATAATTCCTAATGCAAAAAATAATATCTTAAAGCGGTAACTTCTCTGCAACAAAAATGCAAGGTTTTGGTACTCTCAGAGTTTAGCGTGAATCGATAGCAGTATGAGGGACACGAAGAAATTTGCGCAGCCATATAGTGTTTCTAAGTACTCGCACGTGCTATCTATCTAATCTATCTAAATGGATGTGCGCTCGTATTTACAGCAAAATTTTAAATTCCGTTTTTCCTCTAATGAACGCCGCACCTCCGATATTGAGAATATCAGAAAAGAATACTTAAGTGTAGTACATGCTTCTCATCCTCTGAGCTGATAAACAAGGATTTAGTCATCAAATGTCAGTGAAATACGTAATGATATTGTACGGCAGTGCAGTTTGTAGCATTATAACAAAAGAATTAACATCCAAGCATCACGCTCAACCTCACATTCAATTACATCGCTATTTATTGTAATGTATGCATATCATGCTGGTCCAACACTCGAAAAACGGGGGGGGGAAATGAACGTAAAATCGTAGAGTGAGTGAGTGAGTGCGTGGGGACAATTCTTATTGAAAGGGATGGCGCAACACTTTTTCTAATACATGTATATGCACTGTTGAACACCGAATAATATCATGAGCCTATGGGAAGGAAGCCGCAAATACAACTAACGGCAATGCCAAGAAATTAGTCCGACGCTGTTCAGTCAGCGTCGAAACCAGCACGCCTTGTAATAGAATAAATCGGTAATGCAGTGCGAAACATGCTAGATGAGCTTTCTGCCTTTATTGATACCTTTTCGCAAAGTTCATATATTTGGCTGCAATTATAGTTGCTATTCAATTTAGAAGAGCCTCAAGTATGGAAAACGCACATTTTAATAAACGCCACCCTCTATTAAGCGACGCGAACTCTTTAGAGGAAATACGTTATGATTTTTGGTCTTTCATCAACTTACATATGAAAACCTTAACTAACATCTATATTACAAAACCGACATCCAAAATTAAATGTAAAAATGTGAATAAATGACAAACATGAGAATTTAGGGAGATTTTTTGTCATTCGAGATTGAGAAAATTCTGATAAATGATTATCAGTAAGATTGTTGTCAACACAGAAGTTTATTCATCGATGTCAAACTACCCTCTCAATACCGGACTCTGAATCGCATCCCGGTGAGCGAAGCCCCATCTCCCCAAATCCACAGCAAAACACATTGAACTTTCCAATAATGGTATTCATTAGCTCTTATTCGCTCATCTTCAAATTTGAAGCCACAAATTTTGACATTTTTCACACTTTTAATCTATTTGATTGCTATTTACAATGTCAAGCTGGTTGAACGCACGGAGAATTAACTTGTGAATACAAAAGAGGTTGATTTACCCATGGAATAAACCAAAGATATTTGATATTATAAAGGGCTAGATAGGAAATAGACGTGTTTTTAGCTTCTGTGCAACGAAACCAATGAAAATCAGCTGATATTGCATGAATTTGAAAATATTTGTAAGCGAGCAACAAATATTCCTTTTCATTGCCTCTTTTTAGTACAGAACCAAAACGCATTTTGATAATAAATCAAGGAATTTTTATACATGTTTGAAAACAGCGTCCAAATTGCAACAAATAATAGTCTATTCTACTTTTTCAGATGTCTTGCAAAACCCAGTTGTAAATAAGAGCACCCTGTTGATACAATTCTTTCAATTAGACTTAATTGCATTATTTTATGTGAGTTGATTATTAAATCTGAAGAGCACATGTTGTATAGGAATACCACAAATGAAAACCAATTGTTTCATTCTTAGATAAAAGCAGAGTGAAGTTCACTTACAATTCACCAAGATCGACTAAATGACTTTTCTGAACAGAAAAATGAACCACGTCTTTACTTTTGATCATGCAGATTGTTTCTTTGTAATGAGTACGAAGCCTGGCTATGGTTGTACATACACATCGTTGCTGTGCCCACTTTTGCCCGGCCACGCCAAACGCGATTGCCATAGCTTGGCAATTATCTAACGTACGTGTTTATGTAATTTTTACGGTAAGAAATTGCATGATATAACAGAAAAAATATATATGAATTATCAGAAAATTTGATATATAATTGGCTTAAGTAAATAAAAACAAAGAACATATATTATACGCATGTTATACAATGCACATCGACAACATCTTTGACATTGACAGACATATGATGATCGATTTAGTTGGCCCTAAAATGCCCATTGTTAATTATTTGCAATACATGGATCCATGTTGTAGTTTCAGCCTGGTGAATAAGTCGAAGAGCGTTGTTGACATGGTTGAACCTTATTAATAGCCAATTGCTGAGTGTAATATTCGGATTCTCACTGAATTTGTCAATGGTCATGAATTCTACACAGGGAGTTTAGTGTTCATCAGCACCCCATCTGTCTTCATGTGAATATTTTTTCTTCCAAATTGATAGTACTGTACTAAATTGCTGTATCACCGCTCTCATCTTTAACAATTTTTTCAGAGAAACTACTGAACAAATATTCTTGAAACTTGTCATATAGTATCAGTGAATTGTGCTTTACATCATGTGCCATTTCCAAGGCTTTTTGTCGCATTGCACACAGTACAGCCGACAAAACAGCAATTTCGCCCCATTGCCGTAATGCTTTTTTTGCCACGATAAGGACCGTACTAAAATGGGTCCAAATTTAGGCATATATTTCTCACCTAGCCCTTTTAAACAATTAAATATCTTTGGAATAAACTCAAATATGCATAATCAAAATTAACTGCTCCAATGTATCTGTGCAATGACGTTCTACACTTCTAGGTAACTTCAAACATGAAATAAAGAAGATGGAGGACCTGCAGATAAGAATTCAGATGAGTAAGAAACGAAACTGAAATGATTACTCACATGTACAGGTTACACTGCTAGCAAGGTAATAAAATTAGTCCAACATTTGAATTTTCAATACTCTATTTAGTCCGGCAAACAAAACGAGTTTCTGCAAGATACGAGGCCGAAAATGAGACTTTCACAGAATGATGTACGCCCTTTGCCTACTGCGAATCTGCACGTTTGCTGAGTTCTACCTGGTTCTTCTTCTTGTCAGGCACGATCACAGAAAAACATGTGTTAATCCAATGGGACGAAGATCAAAATGATTTTTTCCATTTTTGACACATTGTCATTCCTCCAATTATAGCTACAAATCTTAAATGGTCATTTCTCGAGATCTCATTCTGCACACACCATCCGTAATTGGTTTTGTCGACCTCTAGCTTCCGAAAGAATCAGCTACGTGGCGAATTTAGCAGATTGGGAGTTAGTCCTGAATCGGCCGAAACGAAATAAATCCGCAAATCGAGAGAATTGTGGCTAGCATTAAGCGAATAAACAAGCAAAATGCCATGTTCAAAGTACTTAAGCAACTAAGACTGTAATTGATTACAATGCATCCAAATGTTAATAGTACGGCAGCAAGAACGAGTTTCGGCAAGGAACGAGGCCTTAAATGAGACTTTCACAGAATGACGTACACCCTGTGCCTGCTACGAATCTGCACGTCTTATGTTGAGTGTTATTGCGTGTTTGTGTGTTCTTATCATGCTTCTTATCGGCGATGTACAGTATGCGAGAATGTGGTTAAATGCTGACGAAATTGGCAAAAAGTGCTTCTGCTTGTCGACATTGAGAGGCTCGCCAAATCGAAATGTGCCTAGCTTCATAGATAGAAGCGCATTCACATGGTAGGAAATGACCTGAAGGCATTTCGACTTAGCACTTTTCACTCAGTAGGAGAACATAGACGATTTCATTTTAAACAAAAAATTTCAATCTACGTCCCATTGGGTGTTTTTCTTTGATACTGTCTGACAAGAAGAGGAACCAGGTAGAACACGGCAGACGCGCAAATTCTCAGTAGGCATAAGGTGTTCGTCATTCTGTGAAAGTCTCACGCTCGGCCTCGTACCGTGCAGAAACTCGTTCCGGCTGCCGGACTATGACGCTTAATTCAAGTCTTACATTCGCTGAAAACTAAGACAGTGTTTCCCTAGGAAAAGCATCCATAGATGCTCGTGACCAGGCAGTGATAATGACCCCTAGAATCCTCATCAGAGCGCATTTCCGCATCTCAATTTGTCATTCAGGTTTTCATTTTCATTCCTATTATTCTTCTTATTCGTCTTTCCTACATGCTCTTACTCCTTGTTTATTGTCTCTTCTTCCCCAGGTTTGAGGCTTGGACAATGGGGCTGTATCGGTTGTTGTTTGGATGGATGCGCCTTCTCCATACTGTTCGGTCTTGCGATAATTAGGGGTCCAGATACAGGAGCTCAAGATCTCTCTTGACATTGTGCCACCATCTCTTCCTCTGTCCACCTCTGATGGTGGGTCCTGTCACTTCGTCAAGATTGTCTTTGGCCACTTCCAGTCCGGTATCCGTTGCAGATGACCAAACCAGCGCAAGCGATTTTGGTGCAGGACTGATTCCAGATCATGCAGATGGAGCATGCTTCTCAGTTCGCGTATGGAGCGGCGTTCACAAAGTTGGATGGAATACTTCCATCGGACATAGCGTTCTCCTGTCTTGCCAAGTGAGTAAGGTCATCAACTTCAATAGACCATGTACTCCTGATACAGACATTGTATACCTGACCCCTGCGCTTCAGCGAGATATTCTTCTTGGTGAGGACTAACTATTTCTGAATTATACTTTTACCTCTTCCTTTCCATTCTACTATCTTTCTTTTTCCTTTTGAAGGTCGTCATCTTGAACAGCAAGGCAGATTTTGTAGTGCCAATATGTTCTGATATTAGTTGGCTCTCCAGTCACTGATGATGAGCAATTTTGCTTGAAACATGCTTGACACTCAAAATGAATAGTTTTCATTCTAAAATGAGTTCTGATATTTCTTCTCGTCCATAAGTCATAGTAGTTCCCTCACCGCCTTTGAGTGTTTTTCTAGTCCTCACCTAGTCTGAAGGTCGCAGACAGGCACTTAAATTTCACAAATCGCTTGTCTACAATTCGTCTGGTCAGCAAGCTAAATGTCTCTTATTTCTTAATTTCGGCGCAACTATTCTCAAATTTTCCAATTAGTGAAAAGTTAAATTCGACTTTCTCTCCTCTTCCCAATTAGTTGATTGAGAGTAATTTGAATCAATCTGATTCTACTGTTTAAATCAATTAATTTGTTGAAATTCCAAAGGTGACCTCTATCCCTAAGAAATCGCATTCAACTAGTTTCTTCCTAACACTATTCGATGTACTGATCATGATTTCTCTGCATGTGCAGACAATAATCGATATTTCGTCCTCTCGGAAAGAATACTTTTCTATTTGGAAGAAACAGTAAAGAGATCAGTCAATTCCTGACTTATAGTCTTATCAAAATTTTCTACATCATCAGACGCATGAGAGTATTGTAAACATTTCAGTGACCATTATTCTTTCTGAAATGGGTGAGAATTAAATCGGTCTAGTTCAGCAGGAATCAAAACGTAAAATATAATGACAGGTGCTGTGAGAATAGAATGATTATTCATTGCCTTTCACTTCCTTTTCTCTACTATATCCGATGACTTTCATTGTTGTTGATGGGATTTCAATCTTTTTCTCACGATTATTTGCATTTGATAAATAAAATTTGTTGACTATACCAAGGTCAATAGATATCAGAAAGCATTTGAATTTCTTGAACAATGGTTGTCTTTGTATTACTATTATTTGTCTTTATTTCATCTACTAATGAATGTTAATGCAGTAGAATAAAGAATATCTCATTTTTACGCTAACACCTCTGACACTATTGCAGAGTATTTGCAATTAATCTTCCGACTTTTTTACGCCTGAACTTAAGGGTACATCACCGTTTTCCCTTTACTGTCATTCCCTACCTTTCTAACTGCCTTTTGATGTTAATGAAGTTGAGTTCCAGTAACTCTATATAGTTAGGCTATGTGAGCATCCAAGAAACTCAAGGCTGCTTATAAGTAAATGCTTGAATCAATCACTGGCATCATATGAGGATTTTTTCCTGACCCCTACAATCTAGAGCTTTAGACTGGGGGAGAAACTCCTGTAACGGCTACTATGCGTCCAACTTCGCACCCTTAGTGCAAAATTTGCATCATTTAAGCGTCTGATCATCAAATTGAAGTACATAAGAAAAGTAACATGAGAGAATGTAGCGGAAAGAAAATGAGGAAGAAGGAGGAAATGAAGGGAAAAAATAAAATCATAAATGAAGAATTACAAAATGGTGCTGAGAAAAATTCGCCCTTTCTGTATACATAAAGATGGACGAAGCCATTTAATCGCAACACCTTCGGCCAAAAATAGTTCAAATTTTGAACGGCACTTTTTGATAGCGGAAAAGTTATTAATACTGGCAGCGGTACGATATGAACATTCCTGCAGGTGTCTCGTGATGCTGGAGGATGCATCTTTTGTTGATCGCGGTCTTGTGGAACTTGTGGTGAGCCATTTCGGAAGGTGTTCATTTGCGCGAACTCTGAGGGACCTTCCGAAATGGCTCACCACAAGTTCCACAAGACCGCGATCAACAAAAGATGCATCCTCCAGCATCACGAGACACCTGCAGGAATGTTCATATCGTACCGCTGCCAGTATTAATAACTTTTCCGCTATCAAAAAGTGCCGTTCAAAATTTGAACTATTTTTGGCCGAAGGTGTTGCGATTAAATGGCTTTGTCCATCTTTATGTATACAGAAAGGGCGAATTTTTCTCAGCACCATTTTTGTAATTCTTCATTTATGATTTTATTTTTTTCCCTTCATTTCCTCCTTCTTCCTCATTTTCTTTCCGCTACCTTCTCTCATGTTACTTTTCTTACGTCTGATCATCATCAGCCCAACTTGTAAAATCGTTAAATAAAATTAATGCACAGAAGAAATGCGGGTCTTGCGATGAGTGCTGAGTCTTCGGATGTACAAAAATTGTGTATATGTTCTACATGTCTGAATTCTTATAGTCTGTTTACACGGATAACTAAGGTATGGAGCAAATTCTACATCATTATACACCATCATAATGTGATAATTTCCGTCAAATCTCAGTGATAGAAAAAATGTACTCTTTGTCTTGCTCATCGCAATGTTGAACATGCTGAAATGATTTTGCGGAATGTCATATTATTCAAAGTGCATGACAAACTCTTCCTGTCATCAAATCTTCCATGAATGATGATACATTATATTGTTTCACTTCATCTCATAGTGCGGCAACAACATGTTGATCGACACATCTCAACTCTTTTCCTTTATTTCTTACACTCGAACGACGGAGGAAGTTGTTAGCATCAAATGCTTCGACTTTCGAACTCTTTCCGTTACGACATCACATCATAATGCAACAGTCCCATTTCACGGGGAGGGGGGTTAGCCTTCAAGTCAATGCAAGGATGATGGAGGTGGTCCACATCGGTTGCAACAGTCAGCCATCCTCAGACTGCCCGGAGGAGAACTGTGACGCTTTGCTTAATATTTGTTTAAATTACAATTGGTTGCGATTTGGTTATATTGCATATGTTTTGAACAAGACATTCGATTCATGTGCACGCTCGAGACTTGACGTTTTCTCTTGAACTCATGTATCGATTAATACTGAACAGTGCGATACGTAACAATTAACGTAACGAGATGGATAATGTACTCGAGCCTCTTGACGTCAATGATTTTAATTCTACCGAATTCTGGTTTGAAAGATTTGATTCATATGTCGTTACTAATGACAAGATCGAAGTCACTAATGCGGTCTCCTTTTTAATAACGTTGCTAGGAAAGGACGCTTATAACCTCTTGAAGAATTTATGCTGATCGAGACTGCCTAACGACTTGACAATGAATGAGATCAAGGGTTACATAATTGATCATTTAAAACCCCAAATTTTTGAAGTACACGAAAGACCCATCTTTGACAGCATGATTCGCCCCTCCGACCAACCAATTAAGGATTTTATTTTGTCGCTGCAAAAGCAGGCTATCAAATGTAACTACGACGCACAGCTGGAAGCCAACTTGCGGGATAGATTAGTGGCAGGTATCAACCACGATGGTATAAAACGCAAATTTCTTTCTGAGTCCTCCCTTACGTTCGAATCAGCCAAAATGCTCGTCGTCTCGCATTCTACCATAGATTCTGCAGTAAAAGCCGATAATTCAGACTCAGCAGTTCTGTTTTCCGAAAATCGGTCTGCCCAAGCCTCTCGTTTCACAGGAGCACCCAATTTCAGGTCCAATAAAAGTGCAGGTCAAGTGAACCCGCAGTTTGATCAGCCCAATTATGGCTCTTGTTTTGTCTTGCGGGGTTCAGCATCCGCGTCAGACTTGCAAATTTAGGAATGCCATTTGGTCATAGCTGTTCACGTCCCGGCTATATAGCTCGCGGATGTCGTTCACAAGCGACATCTCAGCAAAGGCCTGGCACCGGTACCGGCAGCAGTCACTTCATGACCCATGACACTTCTGATGTCAAATCGGTCAGCGTTGAAGGGAATAGCGTCGTTGCTTCGAACGATGAATTCTGTCTCAATATACGTTCTCTGAACCATTCTGATTACACTTGCGAGTTTGTGGAGTTGTCCGATCATAAGGATTTTCATAAAGTCGAGTTCATTCTAGATACCGGCAGCCCTCATTCATTTATTTCTATTGACGAGATTGAGAAATTCGACGACAGAGTTAGGCCTACATCCATCAACATAAATTCAGCTAGTGATCATCGCATGCATGTTAACGGTGAAATAGGTTTACGATTCTTGAACCAAGACATACCTTTTCTCAATTATGACGGCCCTGATCTTCTAGGCAGGAGACAGGTATTTTCACTACATCCGGAGTGGGAGGAATCCGTTCTTAATTCCGTTATGCACCATACATCGACCGACTCGTTAGGTGATCTGGTTGAGAGACTTTCACGATGAACTGGTGGCATTCACATTGACCCCGTCCATGTCGAACATGCTGAAGTTGGACCCATTTTTCGGAAAGCCACACCATTAGCTTATGGACTCAAAGAACCGGTTAGACGCATCTTAGATGGGTGGGTCGAAGACGGAACGGCTACTAAGGTTTCCAGTGCCAGATGGGCTACGCGCATAGTTACACCTTTGAAGAGCGACGGTATGCCACGTGTCTGTGGAGACTACAGTGTGACAATAAATCCAACACTGCTTCATCAATCGTCCATTACACCGGAACCTGAGGACATCTTCTCAAAATTGAAAGATGCATGCCCATAGAGCAAGATTGACGTAGAAAACGCATTCTTACAGGTTCCTTTAGATGACTCCACTAAAGAATTGACAACTCTCAATACTCCATTCGGCTTGTACGCTTTGAAATCTCTACCGCTTGGTTGGCATGTCTCTTGCAGTGTGTTCCAACGGGTAATGAACCAAGTAATTAACGGTTTGGATAACGATGTTTCTTATCAGGACCACCTTGTCTTTGGTCGCAACAAAGATGAGCACGATGCTTCACTCCAGGCAATACTCGAAAGACTACTGCATTACAATGCTCCAGGCAATGCATATGCTCCAGGCTGCATATGCTCCAGGCAATACTCGAAAGACTACTGCATTACAATGTCCGCTTGAACAAGGCAAAATTTTCATTCAGTTGCTCCCAGATCCGCTATCTTGGTTACCTCATTTCTCAGAATGGAATCCAGCCTGATCCTTCAAAGTTCGAACCCATTATGTCCGCCCCAGATCCGACCAGTAAGACAGAATTGCAATCGGTAATAGGATGTCTCCAATTTTACCGTCGTTTCCGTCCTAATTTTGCACACCTGCATCGCGCCTCTTTGACCTCTGTAAGAAAGATGTGGATTTTCGATCGGAACAGCAGCATCATCTAGCTCTGCGTGAATTGAAGGAACTTATGTTTTCAAGAAATTAAAGCCTTTCTCTTTCAAATCCAGTGATAGTCATCTTGTATGTGATGCGTCAGAGCACGCTATAGGCGGAATGTTGGAGCAGGATGGTTCACCCATCATTTGCGTCTCTCGAAAGCTAAGCGCCAGTGAGTCTGGATTTTCAGAGAAGGAGGCCTTCTCCATCGCTTGGTGCACTAAGGGGTGTAGTCGTAAATTCTTAGGAAGTATAACGCTAAGAGCTAAAAATTCAGCTGAATTTTGGGAAGCATAACGCTAAATTTGACATGTATATACACTAAAAGCCAAAAGACGTGTCGCACATGCAATGTTGACTAATGCGGAAGGGTGACAAGTCTTTTGACTTTTAGTGTATCAGCTGAAAAACGCATATTCGTGCCACTATTGTCCATAACGGACTGTTCGAGAGCTACATAATCGCCCTTTCAGAATTTTCAACCGCTCTCATCCCTTTTCGGCGATTACTTTATCATTGAAGGACTTCTACATGAATCCAAGTAATAATGAAAGCATTTTATTCTTCATTCCATTCTTCTTTTTTATATATGCGTTAATTTGATGACCTTAGGAAGTATAACGCTGATTCGGCCAGAATCTTAGGAAGAATAACGGCGTTATACCGCGTTACCCCTCCACTACACCCCTGACTAAGAGGCTGCACAAATTTCTTTTCGGTTTGAATCTTACAATAGTTACCGACCATCGGTCATTGACGCACATCCTCAATCCCTCAGGGTCCATTTCGAAGGCCACATCAAACATGCTGCAGCGTTGGTCTGCTCACCTTTGGACTTACTCTTATGATATCGAATTTCAAGAAGGGAAACCTATCCCGCACTCACTCCTGCCAAACAGGAGGCAGCTTCTTCAGTCATTCATTTTACCCAACCCTTACCAGCCCAGTCGTCTCATCTAACAGAAGAAACGCATGGATATTACGGATCAGTTCTGCGGGCGGTCAAACACGGCTGGTCGTCTAAGGCAACTCGCCAATTCTAAGATCTGCATAGAATTATATATGAACTTAGTATTTCCGTAGAGGGACATCTGAAATTTCGTGATCGTACTGCTATTCCCCCGAAGCTTCGAGAGACTTTACTTCACATCGGAAGTGAAAGGATGAAAGGCCTAAGCCGAATGCTATGTTGGTGGAGCTCCATCGACGCCGACATCCATCTTTTTTTGCGTGATTGTGAACAGTGCGCGACCAAGACTAGAAATTCACCCTGCGATTGGGAGGCTTGGCCCAGTTCTTACGCCCGCATGCAGAAAATTCACGCAGATTATGCGGGACCCTTCCTAGGAAAGTTGTATTGCCTTGTCGTAGTCGACTCTTTCTCTACAAATAAATGCTACTAATATGCTAACTATTTTATGAGAATGGTATACTTAAATCGCTTTTTCCACTTATTCATTGAGTTTAATTTTTCTCGAAATTTCCCGGGAATCGAGACTCTAAATAATAGGAAATTCCAGGAAAATTCCCGTCCCGGGAAATCCCGTGTATAGCCCTGGCAAAAACTGAAGAACCCGATTTTCAAGACATGTGGGCGAAAATCAGTTATGCTTTAAGAATGAGTGATATCTGGAATATAGGGAGTAAACATGTTATGAACGTGGGAAGAACAGAAAATGGCGATTGTAATGAATTGATTTCTCCTTTCAATTAATAACAAATTACTTAACAATTTTGACTTTGCTGTCCGTGAATGAGGGTCGTATGAGTGAAGACCTGGTATATAGTTCAGATATTTGCGGATAAGGCAACAATGGTGATGAGAATGAGCGTTGATGATTGGATGAAGAGATGAACTGCACGAGGTCTGGCAAAAAACAGAAACGAGACTTTCCTGATACATTAATCACACATTTCGGTCGACATGAATGGAGACACTTCATCAAGTCTAATCAGGTTCAATGTGGAAAATTCTGCAGAAATGAAATGAAAGCAAAACTGTCGCACTGCCATTTCTAGCATTACGATGTTTTCAGGCTTTCATGTTTTAGTCTGCTCTAGGAGCTTTCTCTACTGATTTTTTAATTATCTATATAGCGAAAAAATCTTCTAATGGCTGTTGTTTATGAAAGCTGTCAGTGATAAACTTAATTTCAAGAATTATTTAGTCGAACGAATGTCAAGTCTATAAATTTCAGCATCATGATGCAAGCAGGTAACCATTTGACAAAGGTTCGAGATTTTTCATTAATTCGATTTCTATTAGCAAACATCTGTTTAGAATTTAGTCGAATTGAAATCTAGAGCAGTTTCTAAATGAAGCAGATGATTCAAACAATTCTATTCTACTATAGGAGAGTTAATGTACATTGTCAGAAGTTCCTGATTGCCTGTAATAAGAATAAAGTCGTTTAAATCTTTAATTTCATGCGTAGAAATCTGTGATATTATTATTACTAATTGGTAAGTTTTTGTTCTGGAAAATACACTTTCCGCCGTCAATATTGACAGCTCAGTTTCCTTCTTCATTATTTTTGAAAGAAAGTAAATGTGTATTTAAGAAAATAACAAAGTCCTACTTAGTCATAAAAGCGTTGTATCCGCATCTCCTACAGAAGTCGCTCAAGTTGTAAACCACAGGCAAAATTCATCAAACCTGTGAATTGTCGTGATAAGTTTTGATGACACAAAAGAATAGTACATTAGACACATTTTTGCAGAAATAAATTGGAGAATATATCGCTCAAATTGTAAATTTCATCATTAAGTGGCGGTCAAGCACGTCACATCAACATTTCCAGCAATGTCTCTGTGGAATTTGATTTGATTTTGTCTTCATCAGTAAAACAATGAAGTTCATTATTGTCAATAGCTAAGAGCGAACTCGCTTTCATTTACATATTCCAAAAAAGTGATGAGACATTAGTGATGACTTAGCAAAAAGGTCAAAAGTTGAAACTGACCTCAAAGTTGGGGTCTGGGGATTGCAGGAATCTAGAGTTTATCATAAAATCATCAAGGAAGACCAAAAGGATTGCTCTGGTGTTTCTACATCATTTACGGCTTTGAGAATTTCAAATTTTCTATAATTCTGTATGCTATCATTTTGCGTGTGCTAAGTCAGCGAAACCAATTTGAAATTTGAATTCTGCCGAATTTCATGAAACTGGGTAGTGGTACATAATCAGCGACCCCGAATTGTGTGGTTGAGGTGATTTTTGGGAGTGGTATAATCGAAATGAAAATGGTTGCGACAACTTCACACACGCTATCATTTTTTTACTAAATACAGTTGACCAAGGAAAAATGTATTTGCCGATGAAAACTTACTTACGGGCTATATAAATCGTTATTTACAAAATCGCAGTAATGAAAAGTTATGGCTTCTTCCACAGCGGTTCCATTTTGGCTAAAAGCATTATCCATCTGTATCTCCTAATGCTTCTTTACAATATTACTTGTAATAAGCTGAGAGCTCGGACTAAAGGATAGGGTTCAAAGAACATCCTTTATTACTATTTAAAGTAATGAAGTGATGTGCGGAAACCACTTATGCAAACTGACAAATATTGGCGAGGACATATTACCAGCCTTCAAAAGGTTATTTTTTCCTTTAGTGTGTTTCCTAATGTTATCAGCGCTATATTATTGGTTGAATGTTCTAAAAGATACAGAAAAATGTCTGCAGTTAAGTTGAATAATGAGGGCACTTGAAATATGCTGAATACATTGTAAGAATTGATTTATAGCAATTTTAAACGAACTTATAAGTTAAGATTTAGATAACATTTTAATAAAAGGAAATGAAATTAATTTGTCTTTCGACGCACGGACAATCTGTATTTATTTCTCAATATATATTTCAGCGAACCGCCCTTCTCAATCTGAGATTTCATTTCCTTTTATTAAAATTGTAAGAATTGAAAATATAAAAAATTGCTATAAAATTGAATTTTGCATAGTTCAATTACGTTGACGGAGGGAAAACCACGGTTCGACAATGATGTTTATTCGTTTTAAGGTTACACGTTTCGACCGTTCGAAACGTGTACCCTGTAAACGAATAAACAACATCGTCGAACCGTGGTTTTCCCTCCGTAAACTTAGCCTATAGAAAAATTTGGACAACTGACTCTCACGGAAGGAAGTACACTGACTTCAATTTTTTTTGATAAATCCTTGAAACAGGCTTATAATCAGCTACAAGATAGTAAATCACGCACTTATGCATTGAAACAATCAACACAAGAAAAAATGTGACCAGCAAGCAGAAAACTCATCAAATCCTAAACCTGCTGTTATGAAGTCTGCACTTACATGCAGATACAACAGATAACTTTGAGCTAACAGCAGTAGAGCAGTAGAGCAGTAGGGAGCTGAAATTTTAGAGACCGTGGCATAACAGGAATATATGTGTTTTTCTCCATCAATTAGTGCCAAGATTGTGTGTCTGCAATCAATGGACGTGAAATTGCAATTTGCAACATCAGCTGTTGGAACAAATAAGACGATGATATATTACGCTGGGCATATTCGATAATTTCATCTTGATGCTTTGTATAAAGACTAGATGTATACTTGACACACTTGATATAAAAATCGAATGTAGGAATGAAAAAATCAGAAATAGAAACTTAAACGTGAATCCTTTGTAATTAATTGGACATGAGATTGCCATTATATTTTCATATCAAAAATGAGAATTTTCAATTCATGTCTTCGTCAGGTAAATCTATATTTTTCTTATCATTTTTATGATCCATCTAATCGGAAATGAGCATGCATCAAAGAAAAGGAAACCCTTGAAATAAATCACTTTAAGTGACATAATAGAACCATGATTAGATCTCCATCGCACGCGGTGTTTTAGCAGATAAAAATCTAGACAACATTTGGAACGCTGATTTTTGAATTGTTATCTTGCTGTTTGGAAGTATGCAATCAAGCTTCTAATGATAGGTCCAAACTATCCAGCTTTAACTTATGTTCGAGTCTTAGTGTATGAGTTTCAAAGAAAGCAGAGGTTATCAGTTCACACACTAACATTTTATAAAATCGGCCGATTTGTTTTTCCAAACTTAGCAATAGGTATAGACCTCAGTTTTCCATGTATCGATTGCAATAACTGCACACCAGTATTCTAGCGCAAAAAAGAAGCCATTTATTCTCAGATTTGATAGATAGCATATGCAATCATAAACGAGACATCATTTGACTTCTCGATATCTATGTAGTAAACGGTAGCCTTACCGGTACTCCGGATAAACATGAGTTCCCGATGAAGCACAGTGATGCTGAATTTCATCAATTTCTATCCAATTTGATCTTTTGCCATGAAATTTGACAAATATTCGTACCTTGATCACATGTTTTGTACGCGTATGGGAAAGACTTAGCAGCAATGCGCGCATCTTTGTATTAAAGATTTTGAATACTTTAACGATAGGCTCACAAACATATGATTCTTACCACATTCATTAATACTAAAGCATGCGATTCCGGAAACTCTATTTGAGATCGAGTGCGGCTTGAGACTAGATGTATAAGCAAATAATTGTCTATGAATTAGTTCTTAATCTGCATCGACTTGCCCTCACTGCCGTCAAGTCAACTGAAAACTTCATTGCAGTACTCATTACGAAGAACCAAACTTGAGCTACAATCATAATGCTCGAGCAAAAGCAGCCGTGAATTCAGTAATGAATATTGACTTGTTAACTTAATTGATCAAGGTACTTCCAAAAAGTTGGTTTTTCGAACATTGTTTCCTACAAAACGAAAAATCAACAAAAATAAAAAAACTTCCGCATTTGTTGTAACAGTTGTACTAAACTTCATCATCGCTAAGTTTCAGTAATATTGTACGGTTCTTCCAGCCGCTTTGAATAACGATTTGGAGAATAATTTTTACGAAACGGTTCGCGATATTTGCGTCATAAAAGTATGTTATCATACTCCCTACAATGTTGCAATTCCACGAGTATTTTAAATGACTAGACAATTAATCCTTAAATGAATCTCGTCAACGGTCGACACAAACCTAATTAGAATAACCGGTCAATCGGCTGGTTCTAACTCTCCTGTGCATCGTGAAGAGATCTATTTACTTTCTTGACTTTTTTAAATGAAATATTCGTTTATTCTTCAACCCAGTGGATAAGATTTCCAAATTACCAGATTTAGCATTTGAACATGGACAAGTCTCTTTGTTTCCACACAGCATTCAAAATACAGACCGGGACGAAGCTTAAGGGCCAACAAAATTCTGCCACAAAGGGTCAAAGCGACGTGAAATCGTCTAGCACCATCAAAGCCAATATAATAAGTCAAAAATATATACATGTATGCTAGTTTTACAGTGTGAGCAAATACATTACGACTTTCTACGTCCTTTGTAAAAATATTTCACTAGGAGATAATATAAACAACGACAACATTCATGACACAACTTTAAACTGTATGTTTGTTTGAATGCCCGATTTTCTAAAGTGGAACTCATTTCCAAACTGGAAAATTAAGACCAGGACTTCAACTTCTTATCGAGTATTTCGAGACTCCGAATACGACATTCATAAACGTACTTTTCCTTCATATCTTTTATCCAGGTACCGCGTGCTAAAAATAATTTTATTGTTTACAGGCAATCCCTTTACTAAAAGTTCTCATGACTTCCGTTTGCGCATTTTTGTTTTGTTGAACTAAATCAACTTCTCCTTGAGGCAAACATCATTCGCGGTGTTCGATGCCTTGTTGCACTTTTCACCACGTAACAAACAATGTTGCTGTGGTGTAAGCGTTACAAACAAAGTTGTAAAGGAAACAACATTGCAATAAACCTCTAAATACATAAAATAGGCTACGCATGAAGATATGAAATTTATAGGCCAACTTTTCTTTCAAGTATTCTTTTTCGACTCTATTTGCAAACTGCACCGATAATGCCCTAGAATGGCATTATCGCAGGAGCATTGTTAGGGGAGCCTATGCCTGGTTTTCGAAAGCCGTTTCAGTTTGGGTGACGTAGGCCTATGTTCACCTAGGTGCATGTAGTTTAACCAGTTTTTATTTATGTGTCTTACATTTTACGGCATGTACACGGATAGATGCACCATATACATGTAGACCGTCACTTTTAGATGAAAGGTAATATTATCATATTATCAATAAGGTCATATAACCATCATTTAAAAACACAAAGAAACTTCCGCAATTAGTTTGGCCTTTTCACATTTCATCATTAATATAGATTTTAGAATATAAAATACATGTACAGTTCCTTACAAGTCAACTTAGTCAACAGCTTAGTTGAAAACAATGCTGCTGCATATACTTACAAATACAATTATGTCATGCGTACCACTGTACATATTGTGTAGTACAGCAGTCCATAAAATTATGTTCAAAAGTACTAAACAAAGGAATTTTCAAAATACCTATTTCTGAATTTTGAAATTGACTACCCCCGAGCCCTCTCTCGGTTCACTGCCTGTGGTCCAATATCCCATCTTGGTTAACCACCACTGGCTTATAGCAGTTATTACTATAGCTTATTCACTTTATCTTCCTACAAATGTCTCCCCCTTCATACACAACGAAAACGTGACGCATTAAATATGGAGGATTCTGTTTTGTGTTGTCTCCGCCTTCTATCATTTGCTGTTGTATGTCTTGACCTGAGAATAATATCACCATTGCTGCATCTAAAGCTCCTATATGACGTCACATATAATTCTCTTTATGAAGTCATCTTGTGACCTCTTGTGCCTTAATTAATGCTGTAGCTACAGGGTAAAGATAAGCAAATGTTTGTCGGCTACGTCGATGAATAGAAGCTATTAAATTCTGATTGAAGAAAAATATTTACTTAGCATTTTCCTGAGCTAGCCTTAGGTCTACCATTACATTTTACTTGTAAATCATCCTATGATATAGACTTACTAGTGTTTGGCAAAGCATTTTACAGGAGAATGGTAGAAGATAGACGAATATAAATGACAAGAAGATAGTTGAAAAGCAGACTGTCACCCACTGTCACTTCTGTCACTTCACCACCTGTCACCCTTCTGTCACCAGTTGTCCTGGCTTTGAAACACTTGTCCAAGGATTATAAGATAATTTCTGCACCAAATCTAAATTACTGACCGGAAAAAGTATATCAAAAAAGCCTCTATTCCCTAATTTTCCCTCGGAAAAAGAGAGGCACATACAATGCAGCTTCTTATAGAAGCCACAGTTTAGATTTTTTAAATCAGTCTAATTTTCAACAGGGATGTAGGTGCATAGTTAATGACGCTTCCTAGAAGGCACAAATCTCAGCATTGCATCGTCAGTTTGAAACTTGCTGAACAGCATTTTCAAGATAATGAGAGGGGAGGAGAATTGAATAACACGAAAACTAAGAGGCAACTTCCGGAAATTGCAACTGTTCTTCTCCCGGAAATTCTAAGCTAAACTTCACTTTCTGTCCGCCGGAAAACAAGAGCAGGGAAAAATATGAAAAATAACATCGGCGTCCTGAAAGTGTCATTCGGGAAGGAAACATGTCCCGGTTTTTCAATACTTCAATGCCAAAGTTCAGTTTCAACTTCTTCATAGCTGAAAATCAGGTCTGGCATGAAGATCTCTCTAAAGACAATATCACTGTCGGGAAATGCAATTTAATTTGTTATAAGGATTCATGAACTCAGAATCACAACTGTGGATGAAGATGAAATGTAATGGGATTTTAACAGTCGTGGAAAAATTTACGTAGTATCAAAAAACCAATTAATATATGCCCCATAGAATAATAACAGTCAAACAATAAAATGGTGTAGAATTGATGATTACATGAAGAGTTGGAAAATATCAGATATATGTGCTTACAGCCAGATAATAATCTGTATTAATGAATATGTAGTAAGAATTTGTTATTTAATATACATGAAAGTAACGAGGTAATAACAATGTAGAATACGGAGGGAGGAAAGCATTAAAAATGGCAAATCATTCAGAAGAAGTCACACGGATATTAAAAGCTACGATTCCATTATTGCCACAAAATGGGCTTGACGATGAAGTTACGGTATACCTATGTGATCTCGCTGAACCACTGGTTAGGTGCTTGGTCTAGCGATCATTCTGTCCAGTGGTCGAGCCCCGGAAGTGTCATTGGACGTTGGCAGGAAGGGCACCCGGCTAAGCGATCACAATGCTCCTAATAAAAGTATGATTATGTTAAATAATTATGTATTATTGTTAGTCAAATAATTCTTGTGCCACTGACTATGTGAACTGCCTCTTTGGAAAATTATTTGCTGCTATCATTGGTGTTGATGACGGATCTTACAGTTGTTTTGCCGCTGCTATTACTTCATCTATTGACTATTACCTATGATCACTGAGGATATGTAATGATATATGTTTTAATGAAAAGAATGCAAGCGCTTTGCTGGCACATGTTTTATTGACACGTACTTGATAATGCAAGTTGACAACATAACATGATGTAATATACAATGCCAGTTGTTCTCTGATCAATGTAATTGAGTGAAAATTAATGATCAATTTTCTTACAATCAAATAGTGACAAACCATTGAGAATCCCCTAATCTATTGTAGAACTTAAATAGCTTGTAATGCGGATAGCTGTTTTATAAACATATAAAACATGAATATACCGAAATATAGGCATGAAGTCTATAGACAAATGAATAGGTAATTGATTTCATTTTGTCAATCATTCATTATTCGATGTTCTAATGCATGAAACTTGACATTCATGTTAACGTATCAAGTCGATGATACTCTGATATCAAAAAGAAAAATAACGAATAGATTTCTTATCCATTTCAAGCATATTTAGATGCTATTGAAATACAGTAGCTCCTCAGGAATTAAAAAATATTGCAGTTCGAGCGACTTTTCTCAACTTTTCTATCCCACTTCCGAGAACTTTTCTATCCGAACACATCCGAGAACAACCTGATCAGTTTTTGAAGCATTGTTTGTGTATATGTCATGTTTAATTCTTGTTATTTCTTGTCAGTATTATACGAGCATCAAATTCTTGGTTCCAGTATTAATAGCGAGCATAGAAACTGTAAATTCTGCCACTGATTGTAGTTTGTGTACGCGTAATTGATAAAAATCAGCAACTTTCGACTCTCCAGTGCTATATAAATGCAAGTTCTCAAGGTATATTCAAAACGAAAATTACCTTGCAATATCTTCCAAAACTGCGCAGCTCTTTCATGTCTGATGACCTATTTCCCTGCTCAATTTCTTTTTTCGTAGTTCAACCTTGTTCGTAGGTTACATAACAATGATAACTAGCAACGTTACTTTTACAAGGTCGAGAGAGAATCTTGACAGACAACTGCATTTTTCAAATTACCTTCGGGGAACCTTTGATGTATTGCGCACTGCATCAAATTAAAATGAACTGGATAGAAATTGATCATGTTTGAGGAGAAGGACATACGAAATTCTTCAATTCCTCCCAGATAAATTATTACCACTCGAGTAAACCGCACGACTTCGCCATCAAAACATAGCTACCCTTACTAGATTGGTTACTTTTTATTTGATTAGGCACTTCAAAAATTATTGAGGCCATTTTGTGACTTAAAAACCCGAGTCAGCCGATACTGTCATATTCTTTACAAAGCTCAAATTTTTCAATATTGATCTTCGGCCTTGAGATTTTTGAAAAGGCTAAGGAAAACTTGAGTGTGCAACAGTGCGTGATGCATTATTGCTATTTGTACTGAATGTAACTTCAAAAGTTTGTGGCCAATCAACCCTCGCAACATGTTGATTGATTGCTAGCTCCGGTGTGATCGACGCGAAAATGTGAGTAAGAATCCTACTACATTTTCAATGCTTGCATGTACACAGTTCATGATTCTATACAATTCAGCCATCCTATTAATTATTGTAGATAATTAATATTATCCTCTATTATTCCAACTAAAGTGATATCTTCCTCTACTTCAAAAAATCCAGTTATTTCAGCCTTCGAACGATCGTTGATTATTAACAACTACCTTGATTCTTGATGAAAGCATCGAAGAATGAGGAATCTCAATTATTTTAATTTAACTAATTCTTAAATTTTGCGAATGTTTTGAAATAAAAGATTTACCTGAGAATTCTTCCCGTCATCATTTTCCAAAGATGCGTGACAATTTGATGAAAGAACGCTATAATGTAAGTTTGAAAAATGTATTATCTTTTGTTTTGAAAATATCGGGTAGAATGTTAGACAGGTAAAATTATTGAATATCGATTTGCATCCTAAATCACAAAATAGGAAGAAAGACGAATATCTATCTCATATGTCAAGAATCACCAGCAGGTTTAGCAGTTAACGAAAGTCAGTATTGGGGTTGACAATTTTTTTAATATTAATCTACAACAGAGGTGCATCAGCAAATATTCAAAAACAGATTTTCGTTTTCATCATTTCTTCCGCCACATCACTTCGCTTCTCTTCAATTGACAACAAATTGAATGAATCGGCATCTTCAAAAGTAGTTTTGATGTGTAGAATAGAGTACCTGCAGCGTCGATAACGATCTAATCGTGAGCATGTTCATATCATACTACTCATATTTGCAAACATCTAAAGCATCTTTAGATCACTGTTTTCAAACTGTTTTTCCCTATTGATAATAAACAATGGTGTGATATCGAAGCCAACATTCATTGCATATCATCATTGAAAGTATAGAAGCATAAAAACGCGGTATAAAACCATGTCATGTTTTTACCATTCTCAGCATAGATAATGGCAGCGTCAATAGCACGTTTGAATTGCATGCAGTTTTGAGGATAAACTTTAGCAAATGAGCTATCTTTCATCCTAATTTCACAATTCATAGTTAGACAAATAAGTTTGGGATTATTGTTCATGTTCTTTTCGTTTGGAGGATCCCAAACTGCTGAAAACTGTCTTCTCTTCCTTCATGAGCAATTTGGAATCCTCCAAACAAAAAGAAAATTCATATCACTTACAACGCTTTTCGATTAAAAAAACTTTTGTCACTAACATTTATTACAACTGTAAGGCAGCGACGGGAGCAGTTAACCGATTCCGCACGATTAATCGTACGACGGAATCAATCGCGCGATTTTTTTCCAAAGCGACTTTTCAATGTAATTTGCTTGATTAGCTGAAAACAATGTTCCTATTCACTCTTTTTTTAGATAAGCGCAATAAGACTTTGAGATAATTGCAATGCGCAGGTGCTCGTTCCTGGGATCGTGAATAGCTAGACAGATTTGCCGCGTGAAATCTCTAAGAGAGCTTCCTATATAGCATCGAACCATGGCATTAAACACGTTCGCATAGGCCAGGTGCACCCTTTATACGAGCCATACATGTTGTCAAGGCACAGTCAAGTATAGAAGTTCACAATGATATTATATCACGCACCAAAATCGTATAAATACATTGATATCAATGCGAAACAATGACTGATTTACATTTAACAGGCACAATATGAACATAGCCTCGCAACAATTACACTTGCATATTTGCTAACTATGAAGATTGTAGAGTGCCAATTCGCATGGGCATAGAAGAGAAAGATGTCTTTAGACTTGAACTATTTAACCAAAAAAATTCCTCGACAGCGGTAGACGCCTCGCTTTCTCCCTACAAAGGCTCGTCAGTACTGCTCGGAATTGCCCAAAGTGGCTTCAAATATCTAGAATGGCTGAGCAAGCTGAAGCACTGTACAATGGGCAGCTCTGTGTCTATCTATCCTGGTTATGCCGTGCGGTTAATAATCATAAAGATTGTGGAGTGCCAATTCTGGCCATTCCGAAACGTGTTGACAAACCCTTGTAAGGCGAAACGCAGTGTCTAAGGCTGTCACAGAATTTTTGTGCTTAAAATTGTTAAGTCTGAGGACGTCTCTCTACTACATTTGCGAATGTTTTGCAAACGTTATAAGTCTGGCTGCCTGATTTAATTGATGCACAATTATGCTTTTTTCGGGACTGAAAGAAGAAACGGCAAATACCTGCACTCCTAAAGATATATTCGACAAAACATGATTGATAAAGACCAAAAGAACCAAAACTGGAAAATCATAATATTAATAATATACTTCCTAGTATATACACATGATGCATAGTACTTGAAGTGCTTGTATGTCGGCAGATTTGCAGTACTATGGCAGTTCTGATTTATTAAGCTGTTTTTCCAAGCATTTGCAAATAGAGTATCGCATTAATTTATACGATAGTTATAATTTCAGTCTAAATAGACTGCGAGTATCACATGCTCTGCTCTCAATTTTAACGGAAATCATCAAACTTTTAACGAAAAATGGTCAAGAAATGAAAAATAGTGCAAGCTTGATTAACTGTAAACTTCTAGTTACTGAATCTCAAAAATCCAAAATCGTGCGATTCTCGATTAATCGTGCGCTGAGTCGCACAATTCGGAATCGCGTGGAAATTGAATCAAGCCCACCACTGCTGTAAGGGAAAGACATACAAAAAACAAAATTGCTATTTCTGTAATACTTGATAGACCTATTTACGTTTTATAAGCTATTTCAAATAAGTTTCGTTAACTAAGGATCAAAAACTGGACAACGACGTTTTTGTTAATGGGCAATGATGAACAATTTATTCATTTTGTAAATATTTCAAACTATCCCCTATTTTGATAAAATAATTATTTGACAGCACTTATCATAAACCACCATGCTAATATTAATACTAAATATTTCCTCATTATTTCATACGTTTGCGAAAACATGACGCCAAACGAAAACAATTGAACCCTTCGGTTTCCTCTTGTTCAAAGCAAGCACAATGAGAATGAATTCTTCTTTAACAATTTCGGACATTATTTGTCTGAAGTATGTTGAACCTTGATCTGAAATATAAGAATTTCACGTAATGCGCACATACATTCATTGTAGAGCTGTTAATTGATTGCATCTTGTTTTAAACAGAAATTCAAACAGAGCCAGAGTTTCCCACGAAGACGTGACACTATTTATTTATTGTTTCGTTCTCATGAACTCCCATGAACCTCTTGGAAATACATTTTAGTGAATTATTAGCTGTCAGTCAACGCACAAATGATGAGTTTTTGATGAATTATTTATTAATGTTAAACTCATCGCAAGATTCATCTTTTCAATAATTTTGATATCAACGTCTTGAAACTTAAACATCAAAAATTGAGTAGTTGTAAAAAATATCACGGGACTATTATCTTAATTATCTTCTAACGTCTTATATGACTTTCAAGGATTGTTGTAATACATTGTGGTAAATTCGACAACGCAGAAAAACGACAAAAAAAGTTGTACAGTTAAATGCTCGATTAAAAAACACACATCACCGTAAAATCGCATTCGAACGCGTATACAACATGACCTAACAATATGAAAGTGCACGTAACCAGCGGTTGTGGTTCTCATCATTCTCATGCTGTCCGAGAGAGATTGCGAAAACAGCTGGAATTGATTTAATTTGTTTAGCCTAATTGTGATCCTTATAAAATTTTCCTCTTAATTTTGATTGAAGGAGATACCGTATTTCTTTGAATATGAGACGCCCTTGAATAAAAGACGCATGTACAAAAAATAGACTGCTATAGACATATTACATGCAGTGCAGACTATTGTAATGTGGTAGCTACATCCGCCTGACCGATTATTAGGCCTACTTATCTTAGTCAAATAAGTCAGTCTACTAGTAAATACCGGGTATTATGACCAATATTGTATAATGTATAAGGCTTCCTGTTGTTGTACATGCAGTACATGCATGTTGTACATACGTACATGCAGGCCTACTTAAGGTTATTTCATCTACCATTTAAGGAGGCACTATACGGTAGCTTCCTTTGCATTTGGAGTCATGTACCGGTCGGTAACTTTTGCTGTAAATACTGCTTGATTATCGGTATTTTCGTTTCGGTAAATTCAGATCTAGTCTACATGTATAGTGGCCAACATGTACTGGTATATTAATGCATTAGATGAGTCTACAAGATATGCTACTACAAACCATAAAACTCCTTTCATTTCCAAAATATCTGAATTATGATAAAGCGTATATATGTATGAAAAATTACTGGTGAAATTTACCAATGGGATAGGCCTAAGTGAGGAATGCAAAGTTTACCTAAGAGAATAGTAGCAAAAAACTAAGACATCTTTTTCTAATGAAAGAATGAAAACTTGAACATTTGATAAATAAGAGACGCCCTTGAATAAGAGACGCCCCTGAATAAGCGACGCATCAATCAGGGATCTGAAAAAATAAGAGACGCGTCTCTTATTCAAAGAAATACGGTAGGTTGATCGATTGACTGCAAATAATTGAAATTAAATAATGCGGGGAATAATTGAGAATCATCTCAGAAACAAAGTATGTTTTATGATGCCAGCTGTTACTAGCTAGAATTCAAGGTCTCTGGTCTGCTCCACTATAATATAATCTGATACACTAAACGTATATTTTTCATTTTACGACATCAAAATAGGAAACAGCGTCGATGTTGAAGCATTATAAAGGTACCTCGATGTAATCGGCTGTTTCACAATTCTTAATGTTGAAAGTTGACGCTAGAAACTTCGCGAAGGCGCGAATTTTTTGAAATTGTTCAAAAGCAACTTGAACAAAAACCGATTATTGGTATTCACAGAACTTGACGCACACCGGTATTCCAATCCCTGTTTTCACTTTTTGCACTTTAAATTTCTGATCAATCATCGTGAACTGACTTCTTCTTAACCAAACCGAATTTGAAAGTTTCATAAATTAAGACTTTGTGTTTGTGAGTAAAACATAAAAATCTCTCGGTAAACAGGCTAGAATAATCTAACCTCTACGAAAGACGTTTGCTACCAATGATTGCTGATCTCAACATTACAAACTCATCAATTCTGATGTGTAAATAATCAGATGATTAATCGATGGAACAAATATCTCCGCATGCCGAATTCTTCAATTCATCTACAAATCGCAAGTATATCTTGCTGAAAGCACGCAATGACCTGCATTTTCGTCTCAATTTGTGAGTACAAGAAATATTTCGTACCTCAAAGCTCGCATCCCAATCTTGATTACGGATGGTGTCTCAAGTCAGAGGAGACCTTGCTCCATGAGAAGTCAAAGGCAGATTTAGAATATGGCAAACACAAGAGGTTTCGTGAAAGTTCAGGCGTGCCATTTGCTTTCCGACGTCTAAGTCGACACAGCGGGGCGAATGATGGTGAAGAATAGCCAGAGAGATGTCGCCGATTTACCGAGTTCAAGTTAAACTGGCGGCAAACTACCTACATCACAAAAGGCGAATTATCTGAGTTTCTGATAGAGCAAAACACCGGGCTGCGATGCAGCATCCGTGATATTGTGGCTGGAAGTCATGCCAAACGAACCTTGTCGATATCAAATCAGATATGGATGTCAAAAAAACTTCCTGGAAAAACATGTATTGCAACACAGCTAATTCGATAGTTGAAACACTTCTTTCAATACCAGGAAATTTATCATAATGTAAAAAGCTTGCAGCGAGATGATGCTATTTGAAAGTAGAATTCTGAAGACAACCATCGTGCGTGCTGAACAACGCGATTGTGTTGCCGATTTAATATTTTCTTCTTCGCAGCATCTCATTAAGAGGAACACGAGTATTAAGATATTTCGGATAGATAAGTGTACAATCAAATAACGGACACGAAATTACTGTCATCACACAATCAAAAGCAACTAGGAGGCCAAGAACGTCAAAGATTAAAAGTCACAGGCAATACAGGCAGTAAAACAGCTTTGTTGATAGCAGACCGCTGTAGAGAATCGGAGATGCAGAAAGTCCACGGCTCAATCAGAACGTCTACCTTGGGAGGTACCAACGGTCTCAGTAGAGTTACTAGCCCAACATGGTGACTTCATGCTTCAAATGGGTTACGGCAAAGTGAAGAGCAAGAAAATATTTGAAGAGAAATCAAAATAACGAGAAAATTGCAGATGAAGGTCATATCAAAATAAAGGAAACAGTGAGTATGATAGCAATTTTGATAATCCCTTAACTGCAGATATTTCTTTGTTGATAAATATTAATGAATTAACATTTAATGCAGGGTTTTTTTAAGGCGATATACGCGTCCGATTTGGGCGGGTAAAAATTTCAAATGGGCGGGTAAAATTTCGGATGTCAACTCGGACCACTGTCCATGTCAGTCACTGTTGTTTTTCACATAAGGCGAATAATTCGAATTATTCGCATAATTCGAATTATTCGCATAATTCAAATTTAAAAATTATTAAACCCAACCCTAATTCAGGTGTGGATAATCTATACGAAACCTATTTATGTTCGATTATGCTATTCGCAACCATCGTCAAGTTAACAAGTACAAAAACTTTCCTTCACTCACACGCATTTAAAAGTAGGAAGTTATCAAAACGGAAATACTATGTAGTCATGTAGTGGACCATGCCAAAATAAATTTTACTGGTTGCGAATGAAGAAATGCATTCGCAGTGGTGCTTTCTTGTCTCACATAGCTTACTTCATTTATAGAATTTGCATCACTGAAAGTTATGGAGGTGTACAACTGTACAGTACATGTATGTATGCCCCCTATACGTAGTTGACAATAAATTTCGATCGTTAAAGAGAAACTAGGCCTATTCAATTTTTAAGTAATAATTGTAACACAACTTTTCATCATCCATGACTTAACTAAGCAATTTGCAGACTTTTGCAGTGCAAATAACACATTCATCGCTTATCAACGGTTATTTACATTCTTTAACTTCACTTCTCATTGATATGCGGCACTGTTTCGTTGATCATCAATAGGCTCTTGTCGATGAGGAATGACGTTGCAGAATGCAATTTGTCTTTGTATAAATTGCAGTTTGCCATATTCACTGTGAGATCATGTAGTGTATTATGCATTTATCATGTTTTTACTGCAAGTTCAAGAGACAATTTTCCACTGTTCCTCTCCTTCTTATCCAGCAATTGTTGCTGTGCACATTTTAGTGCATGTACGTCATGTAGGCATATATTGTACCACCACCTATAATTTGCTGAATATTCAAAAGATGCAACTTTGTTTCCGTTTTCTTTTTACAGCTGGAAAGGAAATTGAAAGAAAGATCTACAAGCCTTGTTTTGCTTTGTTTTAGATTGGCGGGTAGAATTTGGGAGTGGGCGGGTAAACGAAACCTTAAAAAAACCCTGATTTAATGAATGAATTTATTGAATGAATTACAATTTTATTTGAGTCAACCTCACCATCTTCGTGAGGATGTCCGGACCACGATGAATGAGCAGACCAACAGTCATTGTCAAGTCATGTTTTGGTCCCATGCTAATTATTGAGACGGATTCGTAATTTCTGAATATGTGATATTTGTTTCTAGGTTCATCTTCAGCAATGCAGTCTTTGTTGGTGGATAATATCTGACATTTGTGGATAATACTTGGATAAATTGGACCGCTAGGTTCATCCTCAGCAATGCAGTCTTTGTTAGTGGATAATATTTGACCACCTTTTTTCAGATTACATATCCATGAAACAGCGAATAGAACAGTTATGTCTTGCGAAGAAATTATTTAGTGGAATTACTACCTCATTTTTTTCGAATATAGCCGGAGAAAGTAGCTTAAAATCAAATGAAAGCAAAGTAAAATAGAATCATGGATTGAAAACACAGTTGTAATATCAACAATAGAACTATGATAGCGTACTTGCTGAACACATTCAGCGAAAACATTATAGGAATCAGCTAGGTATAGAAGATTTTCACTTGTCAATGTTTCAAGAGCAGTTCATTGATCAAGTTGAGAGCCCCTATAGCGCAGGCATGTCTCATTAAATTAATAGCAACCATAGTTTTATTAATTTATTGTGAGTAATTGCCTATTGTAAAATTATTGGAGATGACATGAAAAATATTTTCTTACTTCAAAATATTTTTCGATATTGTCATTCAGTTCTTATATGGCGCAACATGCTGCTATGCTGCAACGTTGCTAGCAATTCCATAACAGCCATTCAAAACTCAAATGGTGTGATCTATGGATGTACGTGTAGAGTTTATCTTAATGGATGTGTTTTCATATATTACCCTTGAATGCTTTGGTATAAATGCAGAGCGATAGATGTTGATGTGAGAATGACAAAGACATTGAAAGACCTATCTGAAAGTGACTGATTTAAAAGACTGAAAAATCTTAGCAACACAATCCCACAGTTCATCAGAATGAACGCTCTCCGGCATGTTTGAATAGAAAAATATAAAATTCACTTTCTTAAAGAGTTTATGCGCATTAAATAATTCTATTTATAGTTTATGCGTACATCTGCTACATAAAAAGATTCACATGCCAAGGCCAAGCATGATGCTCAACATCCGCTTGTGTTTTAATGAGTGTTCAGCATCATGCCTGAGGCCTAAATGCATGCCTTGCATCGACAATTATTTGTCGCCTATCTTCGCATTTCGGCTCTTCTTGATCTCTAGGGCGTATGCACGTATATTTTATATGCTGGACATAAAAACCATATTCATAATGTTGATGTTCCAACTCTAATTCAACACGACATGTTTTCACCAGTTCTGCCTCAGGCGCTACATGCGGCGGTGGGAAAGCAGGGACATCGATGGTTGAATTCAGTTTTCGTGTTCACGTACAGTAATTGTTAAAGATTATAAATCCTCTTTCATCCTATCGTGTTGTACATGCATAATTTTGATGATCTAAGATTAGAGAACTGATTTTAGCTCTTACCTTCGTCATACAAAGGTGTATTAAATTTCTATGTCCATGATTGCTTCCAGATAGGTACAGTTGACGGCTCGTATAGGTTATCTTTCTCAGGTGCTCAGACTTATCTAGGACCTGCTGACGTCAACCAATCATCAAGAAATTTCACATATTTGCAGATGGGTGCATTTTCTGCACTTGACTAATTTCCATGGTCCATTCGTGGTCCTTCGGTGTTGATGGCAATTTGTGCCTATCTTTCCACTCTTCTGCCACTTGTTTCAGTGTGTTAAGGTTGCGACCGCTCAATTGGCACCGATTGTCCACTCATTCCATCTTCGGCCTACCTGTCTCTCTCCTCCACCTCACCGACGACAGTCTTGATCAGCCGCTGGTCAACCATTCGGTAGATGCGGACAAACAAGTTAATTTTACGGGAATGATTACTTGTATGAGTACAAGGGAAGCTTTATTTTCGTTACTTCCTCCACTTTCGTGATATGATGGAACCATCAATGTGCTGTCAAGCATCTCTGCTGTGGTATCTCAAATGCACTGATTTACCCTTTTCAGAACACATTCATGTAAATTGGACCGTCAAGAATAAGAGATGTGTTAGTGAGGTATGTAAGCAATGACTGAGTGCAATTTCAATAACTGAGATAGATTGGGTCATAAGAAATCGTGGGATAATTTCAATTAACAACTGATAACATCAGACAGACAACGAATTCACACACGTTTAAAAAAAGGTTGGAAAGAATTTTCTGTTCGACTAATTAGCAGTCACTTTATGAAGTCCGTATCCAACATTAATGTAAATTTGAATGTCTAGAAGCTTTATTCATCTAGTACACACATGTCTTGTGGCGACAAATTCAAACGGTTCCAGAGAAATTTGGAAACCTGTTGAGTGAGAGACAAGAATTTAATTCAGCCAACGATTTCTTTCCGTTATATTTTGATCCTTTTACACACCTTTTCAACACAAATCTTATTTCGCAAAGCCAGTCGCATTGAGGGTCACCTCACGTCCTCTTGTCTTGGAAGATGTGCAATTAGATTATTTAGACATCAGATTGAACAAGCCAGGTGATTTCTGCAGATGATCTGTTCACCCATTCAGCAATAGCAATGTGCTTTTGAAGCTCGTGAAAATTGACATGAAGAAGATGGAAAGTGAACGTGACAATTTCTCCCCCGCCCCACCCACCCACCGCGAACGATGCTGATTCGGTTGGACTTTTCGGAAGCCTTGTGCCTCGTACATATGCCCCTTCTGTCAACTACCAGTGGTATTCGTGGGACCCGACCACACAACCATTTGATTGCAAGTCCAAGTTCTAGCCATTATGCCAAGACTGAAACACAAAGCGCACGAAGACATCGTGTTGTGCGGACACCGCACGCATTGGTGGAACCATCGAGATAAGAGAATGCTGGACACGATTGCCCATCAGTGGTGTGTAGAAATGAAGATAGGACCAACCCTCGCGATGTGGGGAGCGAATGACTTTGAATTACGGAGTGATAGGACCCAATTTTGCAAACCGGCCTCAACATGGGATAGGATGATGATTTACTTGTATCGCAGATCATTTACAATTCGATTATTTTTTGATAGACAGTTATTAACAGATCCTCATTTTCTCAAAATTCCGATTTTAAGGCTTCAACTAACGTTAACTCATTGTCCTTGTCATTATATCCCTGATGTAGGGATGCTTATGGATCGTCATTGTCTACTTATATTTCGAAATCTATGATGCAATAATATGGGAATAATGGCAGTTTGTACATTGCTGCCGACAGCAATAGCATTACCCTGCCGTCATATTTCAATGCTTATAACATAGAAGTTACTGCTAAGATCATAGACTTCTAAATTGCAGAAGAATGTTCTGTTACAGGAAGTCGATGGATAGATGTACATGTATATAAGTAGACAATGGAAATACCACATGAGATTTCTATCGCTAACGCGGCCTCTGATTTGTAAATTGCCTACCTTGAAATCTCATATGGTATTCCTGCATTGGTGTGGTGTATTGTGGAAGAATCTTCGCCCTGTGTACTTCAGTTCAGAGTTTCTTATGCATGACGGGATGAAGCTGGAAAGAAAAGTTGCTCCGCCGCATGGAGGCTATCCCCCGTTCTGATGCTGACGAAGAATATTTTCATTTGCCTGTCCACTGCACGTGCACTTCTCAAATCTTTATTCTTTCATTTATCTAACGAAAAGAAATGGATGGTACATTTGAATATACAGTCCGTTCTCACAAGGATCAGAGAACAAATTAAAAGCCTCAAACGAGTTTAAACATCAGCAAAATTGCTCCTCTGATGCAGTTTTTCTGTTTGCAGTGAACATCATAGCTTCAGACACAAACAGCGTAAGCTTTTGCTTTAGAAGGGCCATTATAATGGCCTTCAGGAATCTTGCTAAGGTAGGCCTTCAACCTTAATATGTAGGCACCCAAGGCGCCGACAACAACCGGAACAACTTCAACATTTGTGTTCAACATTATCTATGAAACCTACCTCAATACCTAAGAAAAGTGCAAAACATATCAAAATTTTATATTTAAGCATTTATGTCAGGTTCAATGTATTGAATTTTGCATCCTCTTTACGTTTTATCGGTGGAAATCTGTAGCAGATCGTATATTCATCATGTTTAATTTCCAGATACAAAAATACTGTCCCTACAACGCCGATACTTTGATGTTCAACGGAACTTCAAGGTTTCAAGGTGATGGCTTTCTAGAAGACTTTCAAGCTTTTGCACTTTTCTTTGATGTGACTGTGAGCATCTCTTTTCTGTTTCTCTTTCAGTTTTGCCCTATTAAGTCAAGAGCTTATGATATTTGCAGAGAAAACCTGCATCGTTTTCCATTTCCGTACTGATTGTATCACACCGGAACATCGCAACATCGGACAATACAAAACTCTGAAATACATCACTCATTGGAAGCCGATGACATGATTCTTTAGTTATTCCTTACAACGGAGTGAACATAACGACAAAATGAACACTTAGTGCAGGCTTGCTGCAATTTGATGAGGAACAACTGAAGCTAGTTGAGCTGCTAGGACAACAACAGTAATCAAACATTGATATTCCGTTTGACATTTGAGCACAACTCATGTCAATCAGTTGGAAAACTGACTCAGTTATCTCGAATGTTGTCTTTCATTTCTGGTTTTCCCCCAGCACTAATGATAAGGAAGGGCTGCCCCACGTAGTTGAGCTCGCTGTTAAGTCCGTCTTATCAAATGCGTTCACTAAATTATAGGAGAGGTCAGATGAAGGATTTATTTCTCATACAATCATAAAGCACCTGATCTACAGGAATTCCAAGGCAACAGCTGCTATCACTAATTCCTATCATCTCATTGATGTCGAGATTCAAACCATCCTACATTCTCATGAAATGACTGTTTTAATTAAATGGGAAATGTCCTCCGAAGACCCGTGGAAAGTCGTCAGTTCGAAGAGACTGCTTGATCAAAAGTTTTAAGAAATAACCAGCAGATTTTCGTAGAAGTCCTAGATGTTTTATAATCACTTCTTTATTCGAGGCGCTTCGTCTGCTCTCAATCAGGTGATACAGCAGAATGATCTGCATGCAAGACGTACGGACACAGAAGAATACAGTTTCCTTACACAGAAATGACAATAATTAACCAATAAACAGTCACATCAAAGTCAGCCAGAAGAGGAGAAGCAGAAATCAATGAAGTCGCGATATGCACACACTTATAACAAACGGAAAAGACAGATATTCATAAGTACTGGACAATAGACTGGATGAATGAAATAAAATAATACTGACAAAAGGCAGTAGGCTATGACTACTAAACAGCAGATATTCGGCAGTTCGGTAATCTTTCATCAATCTATCAAGCACCTGAGTTTGCTAACAAAACGTACGTTAGAGGCAGCTATCCACATGTTCTTTGAGGCCATATAAGTAAATTGTTTATCTTGACTAGAATGGAAATTGAGGTCGCGGCACATCAGGGGGAACTAAGTTGGGGCAGGAATCACCAATGAAAAGCTCAGAATTGCCCATGTGACTGATTCTAACCCAATGAAACAGCCGTGACAAGTGTATCTAAGTGAAAATACGTGCGATTTTTGTGCCACTATTGCATGAAGCTTCATTTCCATTCTAGCGGTTTTATTGTTATCAATTTCTATGTTTAAGGCATGTGTATTCAGCTTCACTACACTTTTAATATAGGACTTTGCCTGCAATAACTGAAATAGAAAATAGCTGGTGAAATTGAATGAGCCTAAGCTCTATCACTTTAGTGGAACTTGCATGCGAAGTAGATGAATTTAACTGAGAAAACATACATGTGCGAATTTGGTTGCACTATAGCGAACTTGCATCATAAAGGAACGAATCTGTTCAGTAAAACCTGTATCTGTCGAGGGCATAAATTGGAAGATATCCGAGGGCGCGCAGCGCAGAATGATATCTTTGAATTTATGCCCGACGACAGATAGCTATAGTTTCTATTCATGCCTGAACTATCATTGGATTAAAAAACTCTTGGGACGTGGTCCATAGATGTCGGTAAACGAGTAATAGCATTGCAATGATCATGTTTAAGATAGATATACGAAAGCGGAGGGTATGAATGAGAAGTTGCAGCTCCATTGAAAATACATTGAATTGGCGGGCATAAATTGGAAATTTCCAATTTATGCCCGGCAACCTTGATAGAATGCTATGATGTGAAGGCATGAATATAGGAATAATACCCATCTGTAGAGGGCTTTAATGTCGATTATGCGAGGTCACGTCAGTGACCTCGGATAATCGACATTAAAGCCCTCTACAGATGGGTAATTATTCGTATTATAACCCGAATGCATATCTATTCCTCGCGAGCTTTAATGGCTAATGTATTTTCAATACAAATCTCATTTAATGCCCGCTACAATAGATAGTTACAGGGCATTATTGCTTTTTCGACCATTAAAGCCCGCTAACATCACGGATATCTAAACATATGAGGGTTATAATTGATATTTAATATACCTTCTGTCCTTCATGTCGACTTTAAATGCCAGCCGCAGGCGTCAAACACATAACGGAAAGAACGGGAGGTCAGGCAGTTAACCACTCTGCCACAGATGCATGACAATAATGAATCAATCATGGTTTACCGTCACCACTACCTCATACTATTATCTAGAACAGTGTGATTTTTTGTCCGGATACCCTCCGTGTCGACTGCCAATGACATTTTCGGGGCTCGACCACTGGACAGAAAGATCGTTAGGCTAAGCACTTAACCACTGTACCAATGTGAGGGCCACGGAGACCATCACAGGAATGTGACAATACCAAAGGCAATTCTTGAAAGCTGGCGAATACATTCACTTGTCAACCATTTTCAGCATCAATGGGTCCATGGTTCAGTGTTTAGTGCCATGGATTGGACATAAGGGTTGGGGTGTAAATGGTTCGAAGCCTTGGATTAGTACAGACATCAACTCGGACCTGGAATCGAACGTAAGACGAAATTGGAGAGTTTATGCTATCCCTATGATGTCTCTAAATTAAAAGGCTTCGTTTCTCGGTTATGAGAAAGCTAATAAGTGCAAGAAGCATAGTGGCACCCACTTCATTCTCCATCCTGATTTCATGTCATTGAAAGTCTGAGGTGAATGGTTTATGAAAGTGCAGAGGTGGAACGATCTTGGCAAATATCTGGTATTAAGCGGAATGACAGCTGTTTGCTGACAGGTCTTCACAAGACGTTCTATAATGAGTTGAGAACTTTTATTGACATTATCTTAATCATAACTTCTCATTTCATTACCTAACAGTCAATCAATGCCAACTGCCGTCTGCAAACTTACCTGCAGTTCAACAAGTGAATGAATTCGAAGCGTAGATAAAGAATTGACGCAACACTCAGATGTGCACTTCAAGATCACTAAGTGCTCATGTCCCGCCTTCCGGGAGTTGGGCCTGTCTTGAACTGAGTCCGAATGCAGAGGACTGTGATTGATACCGTCTGCGATTCTCTCAATCCTCTGATTGGACAACTCTGGTTGGCTGTCAAACCTCTCTTCTTCCATATCGTAAAGTGTTTGTCTTTTGCTTGGCCGATGGTGAAGTATACAACTGATCCGCTTGTTTGCTCACTGTGGCTGACGTAACGACGGATATGACTGGAATTTAAGCGGCATATCAGTAAAGATGAGCGTGCAATCTACAGTTTGCCCTGAAACAACAGATACGCAACTTTACAATGCAAATGCAAATATTCATGGTAAAGTGCTGGTGCAGGCACAAGGATTAAAAAGAAGTCAAAAGCTCATCTACGTGTATTTGATATCAATACTGTCATTGCATAGATCTGACAGTTTTTCAACTCCTCCAATAGAACGATCCATCTTCGTGGAGGGGTGGAGGGGTGGAGGTGACGATGAATCACAGTTGCATACGGGCCAGATCTGTACCATCAATCGGTCGAAATTCCGGTCCGGAAAATATCGGACTATTTAATCTAGAGTTTGGAAAATGTAGACGATTTCAAACAAATACATGTTTTCTGATTTTTTTATTCCAGCATTTTTTGCATTGCTTCTGTACTTTTCAATTGAACAATCTATTTAGTGAATCGGTTAATAAATAAATACATCATACCTAAAGACTGATTTGATGAGAGAAAAAAGAGCAACGTAGTATCGATAGCATACTACTCGTAAATTTACTGTTGTATGTTCACATCATGCTACTTATTTTTTCTGATGCTTCTCAATTTCTTGAAAGTATCTATAGACAGCAGGTACCGCCAAATGCCGCTAGCGGCGGAATCTCCTTATGCTTGCTTGAGACATCGATTCAATAAACACAATGTCAGCAGAAACTGATTTATCTCAATAGAACTATGAAAATGTAGAAATGACCACTGAAGCTATGAATTATGATTATGATGGTCGCTTAAAGTTTTTGAAGATGTTATGTAATAGATAATGCATATATTTGAGGTTATTATGACAAATGACTAATGACCGAAGAAATCTATGCATTATCTACTATAATGCATGCCCTTTTCATAGAAGTCTGCACCATGTCAATAATTTCCAACCAGGAAAAAAATAGAATATAATAGAATGTGTCAAATGAATTGAAACGTCATTGATTCAGATCGATTTTAGCGAACTGCCTGAAGAGTTTACAAGTTATGCAAGACTAAAAACTAACTATTACGTCGAATTTTCTCTCAACTTTTGGCTCTGCAGCTAGGAAGCATCATAGGATGCTATGTACAGGGTGAATATCTGAACATAGATTTCATTTGAAATAGAACGAGTCTTAACTTTATACAAGCTTGTTTGAAAATGCTACTAAATTAGTAATACACATTTCTTCGCTTCATCACAATTAACTATAACTTTTGTACATCGTTGATGTAGGAAATGAACTTGAGATGTCAATTAATAATTCTAAAATTAACTGTCTGAGAAGCGAAATCAACTCTTCCCAAATACTCACTCACTCTACACGATTTATCGTCTATTCCCTCCCTTGTTTCGAGTGTTGGACGTCGGCAAACGTCAGTCGGGTCTGGTGGTTGGTTCCTCACACGTTCCCATCTCCAACGTCGATACACCCGGATGTTTAACATTCTGAAATCGGCTTGCACGTTGTCTTGGTTTGGGTCCTTCTACCTCCAGAGTCATCACTTTCTTTGGCCAGGTGTCCTCCTGCATTCTTCGCACATGACCATACCAACGGAGTCTTCCCCACCTTCCAATGGGTGGATGCCAAGCCGTCTCCTAAGATCATCAGAAGGAACCCGATCAGCTAGCCGTTTAGAAAATCCATCTCATCATTGCGTTGTCGCGGCGGCTCAAACGATTGAGGTCCTCCATAGTGATTGGTCACTGACATAAATCATCAGACTGTCCTGTCCCTGAACCAAGTCAAATGTATGTAGAAGTGACTAGGTATAGAGCCAATTTGTATCTTAAAGAGAATGAAGTATGAATGACAACAGCGAATAAGTAGATGAGATACCAATGTATAAAGCAAATCAGTGCTTAACTCACATCTGAATTGTAAACAATTTAAATACCAGCGTAAATTTTGAAATTTCAACTTGCTTCAAAAGAAACGTTTCAACCGCAAAAATTAATTACGGAAATCTTTCATGAAATCACCCATATTTTCAAATGGCTGTTCGCTCAGAAAGGATTCCTTTCCCTTACTGTGAAAAGCCAATAAAGAATCCTTAAATCGCAATCGGAGAGGGAGAAGTTGTCAGCGTCACAATGGCATGCTGGCTTCATACTAGAAAGTAATCAAAGATAGGATAGACTGAGCATTTCTTTATTCACAATTCCAAAAGTCGTGTAATATTCCATGAGCGAGACATAAAGTCAAGCTCACATGTGATTTGATATCTTTCACCATCCAGTAGACAATATGGAGGAGTTGTAAACTGAAAGATCGTCGCGATGGCGGTCAACGAGTTCTTTATTATCAAATTTCTAAACTTATGAGACTGTGTACACAAGTGTACTCCTGAGACGAAAAAGGTTTTGATTATATATCGAGTTTCATGAATATATTGCGGAGTCGCATCGGCATTATACAAAACCAGTTTATCTTTGACAATATAATTATAAAAAAAAATATAATTAAGAGATTAACAAAATTGATGAACACCACGTTATCTTCTTTCGAACTCTCACTGGAACTCTCACTGCTTATCACTGCTTATGTCTTCACAGCTAATGAGCTAAGTCGATTTCTAAGGATTTCTCAGAGGCATCTATAAACCCCAAGGGCGTTCAAGACATTGAAATGATCTGTGAAACTATGGAGTCCATATCAAGGAAATCTTTGGATATCGATCAGAAAACTCTTAACTTCGAATCATTGAGAGCAGAAAATAGAAAATCAATGCAACACTCCCTCCAAGAGTGACCGCATTAAATCTGTACAAAACGGCGCTAAGTGAATCTCTATATTGGACAATATTAGATGTAAACATTAGATTAAAGATATTAAAAATGTATCTAGAATCTAAGGAAAAGAAAACTCTAAGGCATCATGCCATGTCAAGTCCAGTTCAGTCATGTGGGTGCTTATTTTCAAAATAATTATTGATTAAAGCAATCAATGCACAACATGCCGTGCGTGAACAGTGATTTCCATGCCATTCACTGGAAAACTTCTGCTACCTTTTGTGGAAGGGCCGATACGGAGACCGCCTAACAAAAGTAAAGTGACGGACTATTTCCAAATTTGAGCTTTATCTGCCTTTTTTGTTCACATGCCGGTTCTCGGGGGAAGTGTTTGTATGTAGTTCAAGCATTATAGGCGAAGTGGTTGATTGCAGTCCAAAACTATGCCTACATAAATTTGATGTGTTAGAAATACTGTCCCAACGATAAAATTCAATAATGCGAAACTTAAGTGTCCGCATTGATTTTGCTGCAAACAATTATCATGTGATCAATGTATACTGGCGAGGACCATTCTTATAACTATTCTTGAATGTTTTTCTAATTAACTTCGATGGTATTATGGTATCTTGTTAATAAGAGTAGGCCTACTTTCTTACGATTGATCAGTCACAAATTATCTGACACTGAAAGAGTAAGATATCATAATGAATGACAATTATCAAATTTAGCTTTCATACATACACGCAAAAGGTCCACAATAATGCTCAGACAAAAAAGAAAGCTTAATTGAGTAAATCATGAAATCACGCGGAAGAAAATTGAATTAATCCACATGTATGAGTATGTTGCAACTTCTGCACAATGAATCCACTCTGTTGGTTAATGATTTAGAAAGTGTCTTGAAACTGTACACATTTAGCCTGTTGAAAAAAGGCTACTAATTAATTTCGCTAAGTTAACAAGCTTGAAAATTGAGCCAACAGACAGAACAAGTCTTAAACTTTTTGTATGAAGACCTAAATCATAGTGCTGTTTTGAAATTTCCTTGTTAATCAACTAAATTTCCCTTTTATTAAACCTCTTATTCGTAAATTTCCTTTCTACTTGATATCAAATAAGTTTGATCCTACGTAAATTTTCAAATCTCAAGCTGAATCGCAAGTGTGCATACATAGGAATAATTTGCAAAAATCGATTTTTTAAAATTGATAAAATCTTTTGTTAGACATCAGAGGCATAATCTCCATAAAAAGCTGAATCCTTTGATATTAAAAATGTTCATTTGATGCTGACATCTTTTTGAGCTAACACTCTGCTACACAGAATTAGACCGGTCGTCTCTTCTTCTGTTTGACTAGAAAGGACATGTAACGCTGATGAAATGGCACAATCTGCTGACAGAATACTATAGCAATCGAACAATGAGCAGTCAGTTCCATATTGAACACGCCAAATTGTGCGAAATTTCAGTGATCGTTATGAACTGGATCGGATC
Source organism: Prostheceraeus crozeri (assembly GCA_907163375.1). NCBI lineage: Eukaryota > Metazoa > Platyhelminthes > Polycladida > Euryleptidae > Prostheceraeus > Prostheceraeus crozeri. The sequence continues at coordinate 2,076 of CAJQUW010007577.1, read as the reverse complement.
ACACAGCTAAGAGACACAGTCGATGGCAAGTTCTACAGAAATTTGTGAACTTTTCTTCGTGCGCCTGTTAGGAAATCGTGGCGATCGGAGTATTTGGAAGGAATTCACAACAGTCCGCAAGCGGTCTATTCTTCCTATCTCTGGAAGGTATTGAAAATTTCTTTTTGCCTACTTAGTGAGCTCCTGTATGTGCCATTGTTTTGAATCAGTTTGCACTTCTAGCAAAGTGAAGCGCTTAAACAATACAATTCGTTGCTCCAACTACTTTATACTTACTCAATGATTCATATTGTCTTTATTTCATACCGTTCCAGCATCGACGCATCATCATTGGATTCACATTTTGACTCGAGAACTTCTGTCATATTCAGGAAAGTTTCGTATCCCGTCATGCTGAAATCATATTTGCAGAAATTCTTTTATCTCAACTATGTCGAAGCTTTCGAACGGTGTTTTGATCTCTGAAGCAATTGAACACTTACGCATATATTTGTTGTTTTCTTTGATGTCTTACTTTATGTCCTTTTTACCAAGATGAACTTTTGCCGCACGACATTCATTACACGGGTATTCTTAATTATGCGATCACTATTATTATTGGGACAGTATCACATCGTTGTGAAACCATTTCACATCCTACGCGAAAGATTTACTATTTTGACTCTACAAAATATTTTCGCACTTGGCGAACTTCTCCAGAAAGAATATGTGAACTGTCATGACAATTGAAATGAAGCTTGAGTGTGGGGTTACATAACACTATCAATAAAGCAAGCACTCCATCACTAACAGGCTGCATTTGATTGTTACTGCCAATTTCACATGCATTTCTTTGGTTTCTCCAGGAAGTGGCATTCCTAATTAAACAAGACTGAGATTCTCATTTATGAAATAAATAAGGATATTTAATTACAACATCCCATTTATGGAAACAGTGATGCGTATCTAATACACATTTAACCCGGGAAACCTGAGTTCTAACCTTTTAAAGAAAGACTCACTCTACCCATGAGTGAATGTGGATTATATGGCCTAAGCTACCTGAACGCAAGACTTACGCTCAATGTACTTTTGGGTTTTTTACTAGAAGACATATTTATTGATAAACTATACGCCATCAGTGAGAAAATGCATCATATTCTAGTTTAAATAGAATAATTAAACATTGAGTTGCATCCTCAATTGATAAATGGGAGCAGAACTGAATAGTCGCCATCCCATCCAATATCATGGATCATCATCAGGCCCAGTTTACATTTCCCAACATTGATCGACACAGTCCCGTATTTGAAGTTGCAGCCATACCTGGTCAAATTTGAGATACGCAGTTGGCATATACATTCAGTGAATTTCGACGGGTATTCATTAGAAGTCGGCATTGCTGCAGCTTTAAATGAGAAGTCGTGGACCTGTTGATGATCCCTGATATTGGATGAGATGGCAGCTATTCAGGTTTGTTCCTATTTTTCAATTGAGGATGCAACACAATATTTAACTATTCTATCTACAGAGTGTTTCAAATGTAGGCTAACAGTTGATTTTGCCCTTAGAAATCTATGTCGACAGCTTTACTGGTCATGGACATCTGATTGGTCCAACATTGGTATTGCATTAGCAAAGAAATATTGAAATCTATGAATGCAATCATAGATAGATCACTGACATGTTAGTTTGATAATCACATTACGTGCATGGATGATTGTTTATAATGACGCTTTCATCAATTAGTTAATTGAATAAGCTTTTACTTTTCACCGTGCGTATAATGTAGATATCCTGTCACTTTATTTTACCTGTAAAGCAGATTACTCCACGGGCGTGCAGTAATATTTTCATTATTGCACTGGTTGAATTATAGATTTCTATATAGATATATGCGATTGAATTATATAAAACCCGCTTATTATTGTAACTCATCAGACACCATACATGTAGAATTAGATTAGTCACAATGGTCATGATATCGATGAAAAACAAAATTACCTACACAACTCGTGCAAGGATATGTTGACCTTGAAGAAAGCAATAAAGATGGATATTTTGCACTAGTTGCGTAAATAACTACTCTGATTTTGC